>CATNWA010003795.1:740000-767500 GCA_951230385.1 Staurois parvus | reverse complement strand
GATTTGGGGAAAGTTGTGCTAGGCGGGGGGGGGGGGGGTCGGGGGTCGATTTGTGCTCGGTAAGAGGATCGGGGGGGGGGGGAGTTGTGCTAGGAGAGGGGGATTTGTGTTGTGAGGCGGATTGGGAGCAGATGTGCTTCGGGGGGATTTGTGCTAGGAGAGGGGATTGTGGGGGGAATGTAGGAAAGAGGATTGGGGGGGAGTTGTGCTAGGAGAGGGGGATTTGTGTTGTGAGGGGGATTGAGAGCAGATGTGCTTCGGGGGGATTTGTGCTAGGAGAGGGGATTGGGGGGGAGTTGTGCTAGAAGGGTGGATTTGGACGGGGGATTTGTGCTAAGAGAAGGGGATTTGTGTTGTGAGGGGGATTGGGAGCGGATGTTCTTGGAGGGGGTGGATTTGTGCTAGGATAGGGTATTTGGGAGGGTAATTTGGAGGGGATTGTGCTAGGAGGCGAGATTTGGGGGATTTGTGCGGGGGGGGGGGGGGGACTTGGGGGAGAGGATTTATGCTAGAGTGGAAAATTTTGGGGGGAAAGAGGATCTGTGCTAGAAGGGGTGAAGTAGAACTTCAGGTGAGGTTTTCTTTTTTTTGGGGGGGGAGGAGGGTCCAAGTAACTGGTCTTGCCTAGAGTGCAAAATAGTCTAGCTCCGGTCCTGCCTTGGGGGGAGGGGGGGGCCCACATTGCCTACCAAGCGATCCCTTCAGCCACAGAGCTGGCGGCTCGGAATATGATGGTGAGAAATGTCCCGGCTGCTTTAGTGCCCGGGAGTTCTGGGTTGGTGTCTAAAAACTAAACACCAGTAAGTGAACCCAAAGAAGCGCACTTAGGGTGTGTCCCTGGTCCACCTCCTGAAGAAGTCGGAACCCTCCCTGACCCCCTGGGGCACAAGCTCCTGACAGAGGTAAGGCACACTGAGGTCCACCTGGCCAAAAAGACCTGGCGGGCTCCTCTCCTCATGGTCAGCCGAAGCCAACCATCAAGTACTAGATGAAGATCTCTCCTGAAGAGTGACCCACCCCTCCCCCAAGGCTGGAGAGGAAGGAACCTGAGGACCACACATCCTCCCCTAGGGTAGGCCTGAAGACCTACACCCTTCATCCTGACTGAAAAAGGAACACAAACATAAGTGCAGGTGACACGCGTGTGGAGCTAATAAAAATGTAAAAGGAGAAAAAAGTGCCAGGGTGAGTCCATTGGGTAGCCCTTGCAGCCCGGTTACAAAAACGGACCCAGTCATGGCCAAAAGGCCAAGCCAATGAGGCGTAGTGCAGGAGAAACAAGAGGTGTTGTGGCCCAGTGATTGTTCTCACAGTGGGGTCCCAAACAGCCATCCCAGCCATAAGGCCAGAATAAATTGTGGAGCGCCCCCACTGGCCACTGATAGGAACACTTGACCTTAGCAATAAGACTGAGAAGCGGCAGTTAGTTTACATTCTTCTGTTGGACCCTTCCCATGTTGGAAAATACTGCCGATTCTCAGTGGATTGGATTACTTTGTCAACAGCGGTTTGCCCGAGGTTAGCAGGCAATCAGGAGGCGATATGCTGTCCCAACCCCCAGAAGGACTTCATGCAGAATGGATGCAGTTGTAGCATGACCCATTTCATTTCTATGAAGCTCCTGCCGAACGCGGCATGCCCTTCTTTTTGGCTGCAAGGCAGCGCAAAACCTCATTGCCACAGCAATATGTATGGGGACATCCGCCATCCATTTCCAGGGTTTGACGGGCAAATGAGGAGTGTCGAAAAAGGTTCCTGAACCGCCTGGTTTTGCCACACCGGCAATACTCATGTGATAGGAGCCCCATAGTTATGGCGACACCAAAGACAGGGCTAAGCTGTCATGCACTGTCAGATGCTCCAGAGACAGGGCTATGCTGTCATGTACAGTCAGATCCTCCAGAGACAGGGCTAAGCTGTCATGTACAGTCAGATCCTCCAGAGACAGAGCTAAGCTGTCAAGCACAGTCGGATCCTCCAGAGACAGAGCTAAGCTGTCAAGCACAGTCGGATCCTCCAGAGACAGGGCTAAGCTGTCAAGCACAGTCGGATCCTCCAGAGACAGGGCTAAGCTGACATGCACAGCCAGATCCTCCGGAGACAGGGCTAACCTGTCATGCACAGTCAGATCCTCCAGAGACAGGGCCAAGCTGTCATGCACAGTCAGATCCTCCAGAGACAGAGCTAAGCTGTCATGCACAGTCAGACCCTCCAGAGACAGGGCTATGCTGTCATGCACAGTCAGATCCTCCAGAGACAGGGATATGCTGTCATGCACAGCCAGATCCTCCAGAGACAGGGCTAAGCTGTCATGCACAGTCAGATCCTCCAGAGACAGGGCTAAGCTGTCATGCACAGTCAGATCCTCCAGAGACAGGGCTAAGCTGTCATGCACAGTCGGATCCTCCAGAGACAGGGCTAAGCTGTCATGCACAGTCGGATCCTCCAGAGACAGGGCTAAGCTGTCATGCACAGTCGGATCCTCCAGAGACAGGGCTAAGCTGTCATGCACAGTCGGATCCTCCAGAGACAGGGCTAAGCTGTCATGCACAGTCAGATCCTCCAGAGACAGGGCTAAGCTGTCATGCACAGTCGGATCCTCCAGAGACAGCGCTAAGCTGACATGCACAGTCGGATCCTCCAGAGACAGGGCTATGCTGTCATGCACAGTCGGATCCTCCAGAGACAGGGCTATGCTGTCATGCACAGTCGGATCCTCCAGAGACAGGTCTATGCTGCCATGCACAGTCAGATCCTCCAGAGACAGGTCTAAGCGGCCATGCACAGTCAGATCCTCCAGAGACAGGGCCGGGCTGTCATGCACAGTCAGATCCTCCAGAGACAGGGCCAGGCTGTCATGCACAGTCAGATCCTCCAGAGACAGGACTAAGCTGTCATGTACAGTCAGATCATCCAGAGACAGGGCTATGCTGTCATGCACAGTCAGATCCTCCAGAGACAGGGCTAAGCTGTCATGCACAGTCAGATCCTCCAGAGACAGAGCTAAGCTGCCATGCACAGTCAGATCCTCCAGAGACAGGGCTAAGCTGTCATGCACAGTCAGATCCTCCAGAGACAGACCTAAGCTGTCATGCACAGCCAGATCCTCCAGAGACAGGACTAAGCTGTCATGTACAGTCAGATCCTCCAGAGACAGGACTAAGCTGTCATGCACAGTCAGATCCTCCAGAGACAGGGCTATGCTGTCATGCACAGTCAGATCCTCCAGAGACAGACCTAAGCTGTCATGCACAGTCAGATCCTCCAGAGACAGGGCTATGCTGTCATGCACAGTCAGATCCTCCAGAGACAGACCTAAGCTGTCATGCACAGTCGGATCCTCCAGAGACAGGGCTAAGCTGTCATGCACAGTCAGATCCTCCAGAGACAGGACTAAGCTGTCATGTACAGTCAGATCCTCCAGAGACAGGACTAAGCTGTCATGCACAGTCAGATCCTCCAGAGACAGGACTAAGCTGTCATGTACAGTCAGATCCTCCAGAGACAGGACTAAGCTGTCATGTACAGTCAGATCCTCCACGTCAATCACCGATGACGTGGCCTGTTTGATCATCGTTCCATCTGAGTTCGCTTGACTGGTGGGGATGCGTAAAATTAGACTTTCAATTTCCTAAATTTCAGACAATTTCTTCCACATTTCTCCCTTTCTCTGTTGGAGGTGATGTGGAAGGTGAAATTAGTTTTTTTTTAGTGGTTTCTAAGGGTTCCATGGGCCTAAAGTATCTCCAGAGGTTCCTCTCACTTCTCTTGGACCTGTTCTCGTTGCAAAGAATTGCCACTCATTAATTTCCATGTAGCCAAGTGTGCTAGTGATGACAAATGTTGGATGTTTGCTCTGTACCTGGGACATGCGGAGGATTAAATGAACTGCCTGCAATGCTAAGCTACAGGGACCATTTTGGGGAAGAACAATGCTGTGGTATGTCTTCAACCCTGGGGGCGGTCATTTTGGGCGAGCCAATATGTATGCTGGATGGATTCTGATTGGCTGAAGGAGGAAACAGAGGAAGAAGATATGGACTGATGTGCATCCTGAAACAACAAACAGGAAAATTTTGGGGAAGACCATGAGCAATACTCAGCTGTGGAATGTCTTCAACCCTGGGGGCGGTCATTTTGGGTGAGCTGATATGTATGCTGGATGGATTCTGATTGGCTTAAGTAGCATATAGAGGAAGGGGATATGGACTGATGTGCATCCTGAGACAGCAAAGAGAAACCATTTTGAGGAAGACAATGAGCAGTGCTCATCTGTGGAGTGTCTTCAGTTCTGGGGGCGGCCTTTTTGGGTGAGCCAATATGTATGCTGGACGGATTGTGATTGGCTGAAGGAGCACACAGAGGAATAGGATATGGACTGATGTGCATCCTGGGACAACAAACAGGAACATTTTGGGGAAGACCATGAGCAATACTCAGCTGTGGAGTGTCTTCAACCCAGGGGGCGGACATTTTGGGTGAACCGATATGTATGCTGGACAGATTGTGATTGGCTGACGGAGGACACAGAGGAAGGGGATATAGAGTGATGCGCATCCTGTGACAATACAAAGGAACCATTTTGGGGAAGACCATAAGCAATGCTCATCTGTGGAGTGTCTTCAACCCTGGGGGCGGCCTTTTGGGGTGAGCCAATCCAATATGTATGCTGGACGGATTGTGATTGGCTGAAGGAGGACACAGAGAAAAGGAATATGGACTGATGTGCATTCTGGGACAACAAAAAGGAAAATTTTGGGGAAGACCATGAGAAATGCTCATCTGTGGCTGAAGGAGGACACAGAGGAAGGGGATATGGAGTGATGTGCATCCTGGGACAAGAAAAGCCTGCTGGGAGGAACTGAGAATTGTAGAATATGTAGTCCCCAGACAGACTGAGCCAGTGTGGCATCTTGGCAATGGAACTACAAATCCCAGCATGACTGATTCTCTGTGGAGAGGAAAAGGAAGGTTCTTTCCCATGTGGTGAGAACATTATGGAAAGCAGGCCGTGGTGCAGGCTGTCAGCAGAACGTTTTGGCACCACATCAGGAACACAGAAAAGCAAAGTAGTGGACATCTCCTGGTATATGAGAATGCCACTGTCGCAAATTGGTGCCGCCACCGGCTGATTGTTTGGGAGAATGCCACTGACTGGTACTGCCCCCTGATCACTGGGGAGAATGCCACTGACTGGTACTGCCCCCTGATCACTGGGGAGAATGCCACTGACTGGTACTGCCCCCTGATCACTGGGGAGAATGCCACTGACTGGTACTGCCCCCTGATCAATGGGGAGAATGCCACTGTCGCTGACTGGTAATGCCCCCTGATCACTGGGGAGAATGCCACTGTCGCTGACTGGTACTGCCCCCTGATCACTGGGGAGAATGCCACTGTCACTGACCTGTACTGCCCCCTGATCACTGGGGAGAATGCCACTGTCCCTGACTGGTACTGCCCCCTGATCACTGGGGAGAATGCCACTGTCACTGACCTGTACTGCCCCCTGATCACTGGGGAGAATGCCACTGTCACTGACTGGTACTGCCCCCTGATCACTGGGGAGAATGCCACTGTCGCTGACTGGTACTGCCCCCTGATCACTTGGATAGCAGGAACTTATCTTCAGTGCTCCAACGCTGCATCTGGGCCCCAACATGCTGGCCAGTTGGGGGAGGGGGGAGGGTTTAATACAGACTGACAGATTGTTACTTTATCATTGTCCTTAGGCAGGACCCTCCCCTGTGTAGGTCTTCGGGGGTCATCCTCTGGACCATGAGATCCTCATCGCCACAATATCCTACTTGCTACTCTTTTCATTTGATGGGTTGTTGTCATTTGTATCTCTTTGCTTGTTGTTTTGTTACATTGTTGCAGTAAATATCCTCCTTCATCCCGGTGCATCGGACAGCATGGCGCTGCTTACAGAGTCGCTTACAGAGTCGCAGGCTGCAGAGGACTGCAGGAAACAGAGGGGCCCCTTCTGGGTAAGAGCTACGTCCGCATTATTTTACTTTCTGACACAAAAATAAAAACCGATCGATAGAAAAAAAAAGAGTAAAAACACAAATACCCCAAAAAATGATCTGAACTTCCTCAAATATCCCCCCCAAAAAAACCAAAACGTAAGCGGCTCAGCATCCGAGAGTTCCACGTCGACGGAATGCGAATTGTGGAAATCGCTGATCGTGCGAATTTCCTCGACTCCATCCTCATTGGCTGGCAGGTGTCTGCCAACGCCTTACATAAACAGGGGGGGGAATCCGATGGTCGTCTCCCCTGAATCCTGCGATCGCCTCGCACAGGGACGCCACATTGCGGCGCAACGATTGGAGCCCCATCATTATCCTCATAATTGGGAAATGTGTGATGATTCCACAGACGTCATGATGGTGTCACCCTCCCCTCCCCCCCCGGTCTGAGATCTGAAATATTACCATCTATAATTACATTTCATTCATGCGATTATCGCACACGGACCTCGCAGTCCGCCAGTCGAAGGAGGAGGGGCCATGTTTGTATGTTTGTGGTCGCCGGCGTGCGAATGCGAATGTCGAATTTATGTGGAAGGCTCCTTCCAGCTTCCAGCGGACGTCCTGAGCGTTTCCCGAGGCATCAAACGCATAAAAAAATGTTCAGGAAAGCACCAAAAACGAGCATGCGGAAAGGCATGTGGACGCATCTGGACTGCGTTTCTGTGGTGTGAACCAGGCCTCAAACGCATCAAAAACGCACCAGAATGCACACGAACACGCAAAACGCACCAAAAATGAACCAGAACGCACATGTCCCTATTTACATTGAAGAAAAAGGGAGGGGAATAAATGAACCAGAAAGCGTAAAAACCGCATAGGAACGCATCAAAAACGCACAGAAATGTTCAGGAATGCGCCAAAAGCGTCAAGAACGTGCATCTGGAACACATCTGGACTGGGTTCCTATGGTGTGATCCGGCCCTTTAAATAGATACATGTGCATTCCAGTGCATTTTTGATGCGTTTGAGGGCCAGTTCACACCATAGAAACGCATTCCTGGATGCTTTTCTGCATGTGAATTTTTTTACACGTGTTTGGTGCATTCATGAACATTTTTTTATGCGTTCTGTGCGTTTTTGATGCTTTCTGGTTAATTTTTTCCCTTTTCTTTCAATTTAAATAGGGACATGTGCGTTCTTGTGCATTTTTGGTGTGTTGGAGTGCTTTCCTGTGCGTTTTTGATGCATTTGAGGGCCGGTTCACACCATAAAAACGCAGTCCAGATGCGTTCCACATGCCTTTCTGAATGCTCGTTTTTAGTGATTTCCTGAACATTTTTTATGCGTTTTTGATGCGTTCCGGTTCATTTTCCTCTCTCTTTTTCTTCAATTTAAATAGGGACATGTGCGTTCTGGTGCATTCTGGTGCGTTTTGTGTGTTCCAGTGCGTTCCACCAAAAACGCACAGAGCGCATAAAAAATGTTCAGGAATGTGCCAAAAATGCGTCAAGAACGTGCATGCAGAAACGCATGTGGAACACATCTGAACTGCATCTGAACTGCGAACCAACCCTCAAATGCATCAAATATGCACCGGAACGCACTAAAACACACAAACGCACCAAAAATGCACCAGAACACACATGTCCTTATTTAAGGGCTGGTTCACACCATAGAAGTCCAGTCCAGATATGTTCTGGATGTGTTTCCTCGTGCGGGTTTTTTTTACACGTTTTTGGCGTGTTCCGGTGCGTTTTTTATGCATTCCAGTTCATTTTTTTCCCTTCTCTTTTTCTTCAATTTAAATCAGGACATGTGCGTTCCGGTGCGTTTTTAGTGCGTTTTACCATGTTGCAGTACAGTTCTGTGCAGGAAAAATTCCGCCAGTTCTTCTTTTTTTTTCTGCACCGGAACTGCAAGCGCTGATGTGAACTATGACGCCGACAACCAAATCACCGACTTTCTGTGCGTTTTTTATGTAGAAAAAAAAGCAACTGAACCGCATGGAGTGTGAACCGGTCCCAAATTGAAGGAAAAGAAAAGGTGGTGTGGGGGGGAATGTACTGGAAAGCACCACAAAAATGCGTGCGGAAACGCACCCAGAACGCATCTAGGCTGCGTTTCTATGGTGTGAACCTCCCCTCAAACACATCAAAAACGCACCGGAACGCACATGTCCATATTTAAATTGAAAGAAAAGAAAAGGGAACAAATGAACCGGAAAGCATCAAACACGCTCAGAACGCATTAAAAATGTTCAGGAATGCGCCAAAAATGCGACAAGAATGTGCATGCGGAAACGCATGTGGAACGCATCTGAACTGCATTTCTGTGGCGTGAACCGGCCCTCAAATGCATCAAAAACGCACCGGAACACACTCAAACACGCAAAACGCACCAAAAATGTCCTTATTTACATTGAAGAAAAAGGGAGAGGAAATGAAACAAAGTATAAAAAACAGGTAAAAAAAACGCACATGCGGAAACACATCTAGATCGCATCTGGACTGGGTTCCTATGGTGTGATCCAGCCCTTTAAATAGGTATATGTGCGTTCCGGTGCGTTTTTGATGTGTTTGAGGGCCGGTTCACACCATAGAAACGCATTCCTGGATGCGTTTCTGCATGCACATTGTTTTTAAATGTTTTTGCCGTTACAGTTCATTTTTTTCCTCTCTTTTTCATTCAATTTAAATAGGGACATGTGCGTTTCAGTGCATTTTTGGTGTGTTCTGCTGCGTTTTGTGTGTGTGCCAGTGCGTTCCACCAAAACGCACCAAAATTGCACTGAAACGCACATGTCCCTATTTAAATTGAATGAAAAAGAGGAAAAAATGAACTGTAACGGCAAAAAACATTTAAAACAATGTGCATGCAGAAACGCATCCAGGAATGCGTTTCTGTGGTGTGATTATCGGCCCTCAAACGCATCAAAAACGCACCGCGAACGCACATACAGCTATTTAAATTGTTCCAGCGATGGCCGATCACACCAATTACCTCCTAGCCGGAACTTCCCCTGCATTCCAATCGGCTGAGACCCGACTGTCCACAAACCGAGTCGATCGGCCAGGATGGGAAATTGGCCAACGTATGGATTTGGTGCGCCGAGAGGCGGAGCTCAGGAATCGGAATAGGAGAGAGCGTGCCGAGAATGCCGGAGGGATCGATGACTCACGATTGGTGCTTCCAGTTATCAATCAGAATGGTTGTTGACTAGAGATTGATCACTCTGATTTGGGAGAGATCGATTCGGAAAACAAAACGATCGTTTATAGAGTCGTGAATGGGCCACCAGAAGCCTCTGAGATGACGAGAGACGCAAGTCTGCGCCAGATCCACGGAAGGTCTACTCTTCAGGAGAAATATTCAACACGTCTCGGGGAGCACCGACCCCCTTCGTCAGGGCAGATTTTTTTTTTTTTTTTTTTTTTTTTTTTTTTTTTTTTTTTTTTTTTTTTTTTTTTTTTTTTTTTTTTTTTTTTTTTTTTTTTTTTTTTTTTTTTTTTTTTTTTTTTTTTTTTTTTTTTTTTTTTTTTTTTTTTTTTTTTTTTTTTTTTTTTTTTTTTTTTTTTTTTTTTTTTTTTTTTTTTTTTTTTTTTTTTTTTTTTTTTTTTTTTTTTTTTTTTTTTTTTTTTTTTTTTTTTTTTTTTTTTTTTTTTTTTTTTTTTTTTTTTTTTTTTTTTTTTTTTTTTTTTTTTTTTTTTTTTTTTTTTTTTTTTTTTTTTTTTTTTTTTTTTTTTTTTTTTTTTTTTTTTTTTTTTTTTTTTTTTTTTTTTTTTTTTTTTTTTTTTTTTTTTTTTTTTTTTTTTTTTTTTTTTTTTTTTTTTTTTTTTTTTTTTTTTTTTTTTTTTTTTTTTTTTTTTTTTTTTTTTTTTTTTTTTTTTTTTTTTTTTTTTTTTTTTTTTTTTTTTTTTTTTTTTTTTTTTTTTTTTTTTTTTTTTTTTTTTTTTTTTTTTTTTTTTTTTTTTTTTTTTTTTTTTTTTTTTTTTTTTTTTTTTTTTTTTTTTTTTTTTTTTTTTTTTTTTTTTTTTTTTTTTTTTTTTTTTTTTTTTTTTTTTTTTTTTTTTTTTTTTTTTTTTTTTTTTTTTTTTTTTTTTTTTTTTTTTTTTTTTTTTTTTTTTTTTTTTTTTTTTTTTTTTTTTTTTTTTTTTTTTTTTTTTTTTTTTTTTTTTTTTTTTTTTTTTTTTTTTTTTTTTTTTTTTTTTTTTTTTTTTTTTTTTTTTTTTTTTTTTTTTTTTTTTTTTTTTTTTTTTTTTTTTTTTTTTTTTTTTTTTTTTTTTTTTTTTTTTTTTTTTTTTTTTTTTTTTTTTTTTTTTTTTTTTTTTTTTTTTTTTTTTTTTTTTTTTTTTTTTTTTTTTTTTTTTTTTTTTTTTTTTTTTTTTTTTTTTTTTTTTTTTTTTTTTTTTTTTTTTTTTTTTTTTTTTTTTTTTTTTTTTTTTTTTTTTTTTTTTTTTTTTTTTTTTTTTTTTTTTTTTTTTTTTTTTTTTTTTTTTTTTTTTTTTTTTTTTTTTTTTTTTTTTTTTTTTTTTTTTTTTTTTTTTTTTTTTTTTTTTTTTTTTTTTTTTTTTTTTTTTTTTTTTTTTTTTTTTTTTTTTTTTTTTTTTTTTTTTTTTTTTTTTTTTTTTTTTTTTTTTTTTTTTTTTTTTTTTTTTTTTTTTTTTTTTTTTTTTTTTTTTTTTTTTTTTTTTTTTTTTTTTTTTTTTTTTTTTTTTTTTTTTTTTTTTTTTTTTTTTTTTTTTTTTTTTTTTTTTTTTTTTTTTTTTTTTTTTTTTTTTTTTTTTTTTTTTTTTTTTTTTTTTTTTTTTTTTTTTTTTTTTTTTTTTTTTTTTTTTTTTTTTTTTTTTTTTTTTTTTTTTTTTTTTTTTTTTTTTTTTTTTTTTTTTTTTTTTTTTTTTTTTTTTTTTTTTTTTTTTTTTTTTTTTTTTTTTTTTTTTTTTTTTTTTTTTTTTTTTTTTTTTTTTTTTTTTTTTTTTTTTTTTTTTTTTTTTTTTTTTTTTTTTTTTTTTTTTTTTTTTTTTTTTTTTTTTTTTTTTTTTTTTTTTTTTTTTTTTTTTTTTTTTTTTTTTTTTTTTTTTTTTTTTTTTTTTTTTTTTTTTTTTTTTTTTTTTTTTTTTTTTTTTTTTTTTTTTTTTTTTTTTTTTTTTTTTTTTTTTTTTTTTTTTTTTTTTTTTTTTTTTTTTTTTTTTTTTTTTTTTTTTTTTTTTTTTTTTTTTTTTTTTTTTTTTTTTTTTTTTTTTTTTTTTTTTTTTTTTTTTTTTTTTTTTTTTTTTTTTTTTTTTTTTTTTTTTTTTTTTTTTTTTTTTTTTTTTTTTTTTTTTTTTTTTTTTTTTTTTTTTTTTTTTTTTTTTTTTTTTTTTTTTTTTTTTTTTTTTTTTTTTTTTTTTTTTTTTTTTTTTTTTTTTTTTTTTTTTTTTTTTTTTTTTTTTTTTTTTTTTTTTTTTTTTTTTTTTTTTTTTTTTTTTTTTTTTTTTTTTTTTTTTTTTTTTTTTTTTTTTTTTTTTTTTTTTTTTTTTTTTTTTTTTTTTTTTTTTTTTTTTTTTTTTTTTTTTTTTTTTTTTTTTTTTTTTTTTTTTTTTTTTTTTTTTTTTTTTTTTTTTTTTTTTTTTTTTTTTTTTTTTTTTTTTTTTTTTTTTTTTTTTTTTTTTTTTTTTTTTTTTTTTTTTTTTTTTTTTTTTTTTTTTTTTTTTTTTTTTTTTTTTTTTTTTTTTTTTTTTTTTTTTTTTTTTTTTTTTTTTTTTTTTTTTTTTTTTTTTTTTTTTTTTTTTTTTTTTTTTTTTTTTTTTTTTTTTTTTTTTTTTTTTTTTTTTTTTTTTTTTTTTTTTTTTTTTTTTTTTTTTTTTTTTTTTTTTTTTTTTTTTTTTTTTTTTTTTTTTTTTTTTTTTTTTTTTTTTTTTTTTTTTTTTTTTTTTTTTTTTTTTTTTTTTTTTTTTTTTTTTTTTTTTTTTTTTTTTTTTTTTTTTTTTTTTTTTTTTTTTTTTTTTTTTTTTTTTTTTTTTTTTTTTTTTTTTTTTTTTTTTTTTTTTTTTTTTTTTTTTTTTTTTTTTTTTTTTTTTTTTTTTTTTTTTTTTTTTTTTTTTTTTTTTTTTTTTTTTTTTTTTTTTTTTTTTTTTTTTTTTTTTTTTTTTTTTTTTTTTTTTTTTTTTTTTTTTTTTTTTTTTTTTTTTTTTTTTTTTTTTTTTTTTTTTTTTTTTTTTTTTTTTTTTTTTTTTTTTTTTTTTTTTTTTTTTTTTTTTTTTTTTTTTTTTTTTTTTTTTTTTTTTTTTTTTTTTTTTTTTTTTTTTTTTTTTTTTTTTTTTTTTTTTTTTTTTTTTTTTTTTTTTTTTTTTTTTTTTTTTTTTTTTTTTTTTTTTTTTTTTTTTTTTTTTTTTTTTTTTTTTTTTTTTTTTTTTTTTTTTTTTTTTTTTTTTTTTTTTTTTTTTTTTTTTTTTTTTTTTTTTTTTTTTTTTTTTTTTTTTTTTTTTTTTTTTTTTTTTTTTTTTTTTTTTTTTTTTTTTTTTTTTTTTTTTTTTTTTTTTTTTTTTTTTTTTTTTTTTTTTTTTTTTTTTTTTTTTTTTTTTTTTTTTTTTTTTTTTTTTTTTTTTTTTTTTTTTTTTTTTTTTTTTTTTTTTTTTTTTTTTTTTTTTTTTTTTTTTTTTTTTTTTTTTTTTTTTTTTTTTTTTTTTTTTTTTTTTTTTTTTTTTTTTTTTTTTTTTTTTTTTTTTTTTTTTTTTTTTTTTTTTTTTTTTTTTTTTTTTTTTTTTTTTTTTTTTTTTTTTTTTTTTTTTTTTTTTTTTTTTTTTTTTTTTTTTTTTTTTTTTTTTTTTTTTTTTTTTTTTTTTTTTTTTTTTTTTTTTTTTTTTTTTTTTTTTTTTTTTTTTTTTTTTTTTTTTTTTTTTTTTTTTTTTTTTTTTTTTTTTTTTTTTTTTTTTTTTTTTTTTTTTTTTTTTTTTTTTTTTTTTTTTTTTTTTTTTTTTTTTTTTTTTTTTTTTTTTTTTTTTTTTTTTTTTTTTTTTTTTTTTTTTTTTTTTTTTTTTTTTTTTTTTTTTTTTTTTTTTTTTTTTTTTTTTTTTTTTTTTTTTTTTTTTTTTTTTTTTTTTTTTTTTTTTTTTTTTTTTTTTTTTTTTTTTTTTTTTTTTTTTTTTTTTTTTTTTTTTTTTTTTTTTTTTTTTTTTTTTTTTTTTTTTTTTTTTTTTTTTTTTTTTTTTTTTTTTTTTTTTTTTTTTTTTTTTTTTTTTTTTTTTTTTTTTTTTTTTTTTTTTTTTTTTTTTTTTTTTTTTTTTTTTTTTTTTTTTTTTTTTTTTTTTTTTTTTTTTTTTTTTTTTTTTTTTTTTTTTTTTTTTTTTTTTTTTTTTTTTTTTTTTTTTTTTTTTTTTTTTTTTTTTTTTTTTTTTTTTTTTTTTTTTTTTTTTTTTTTTTTTTTTTTTTTTTTTTTTTTTTTTTTTTTTTTTTTTTTTTTTTTTTTTTTTTTTTTTTTTTTTTTTTTTTTTTTTTTTTTTTTTTTTTTTTTTTTTTTTTTTTTTTTTTTTTTTTTTTTTTTTTTTTTTTTTTTTTTTTTTTTTTTTTTTTTTTTTTTTTTTTTTTTTTTTTTTTTTTTTTTTTTTTTTTTTTTTTTTTTTTTTTTTTTTTTTTTTTTTTTTTTTTTTTTTTTTTTTTTTTTTTTTTTTTTTTTTTTTTTTTTTTTTTTTTTTTTTTTTTTTTTTTTTTTTTTTTTTTTTTTTTTTTTTTTTTTTTTTTTTTTTTTTTTTTTTTTTTTTTTTTTTTTTTTTTTTTTTTTTTTTTTTTTTTTTTTTTTTTTTTTTTTTTTTTTTTTTTTTTTTTTTTTTTTTTTTTTTTTTTTTTTTTTTTTTTTTTTTTTTTTTTTTTTTTTTTTTTTTTTTTTTTTTTTTTTTTTTTTTTTTTTTTTTTTTTTTTTTTTTTTTTTTTTTTTTTTTTTTTTTTTTTTTTTTTTTTTTTTTTTTTTTTTTTTTTTTTTTTTTTTTTTTTTTTTTTTTTTTTTTTTTTTTTTTTTTTTTTTTTTTTTTTTTTTTTTTTTTTTTTTTTTTTTTTTTTTTTTTTTTTTTTTTTTTTTTTTTTTTTTTTTTTTTTTTTTTTTTTTTTTTTTTTTTTTTTTTTTTTTTTTTTTTTTTTTTTTTTTTTTTTTTTTTTTTTTTTTTTTTTTTTTTTTTTTTTTTTTTTTTTTTTTTTTTTTTTTTTTTTTTTTTTTTTTTTTTTTTTTTTTTTTTTTTTTTTTTTTTTTTTTTTTTTTTTTTTTTTTTTTTTTTTTTTTTTTTTTTTTTTTTTTTTTTTTTTTTTTTTTTTTTTTTTTTTTTTTTTTTTTTTTTTTTTTTTTTTTTTTTTTTTTTTTTTTTTTTTTTTTTTTTTTTTTTTTTTTTTTTTTTTTTTTTTTTTTTTTTTTTTTTTTTTTTTTTTTTTTTTTTTTTTTTTTTTTTTTTTTTTTTTTTTTTTTTATTTTTTTTTTTTTTTTTTTTTTTTTTTTTTTTTTTTTTTTTTTTTTTTTTTTTTTTTTTTTTTTTTTTTTTTTTTTTTTTTTTTTTTTTTTTTTTTTTTTTTTTTTTTTTTTTTTTTTTTTTTTTTTTTTTTTTTTTTTTTTTTTTTTTTTTTTTTTTTTTTTTTTTTTTTTTTTTTTTTTTTTTTTTTTTTTTTTTTTTTTTTTTTTTTTTTTTTTTTTTTTTTTTTTTTTTTTTTTTTTTTTTTTTTTTTTTTTTTTTTTTTTTTTTTTTTTTTTTTTTTTTTTTTTTTTTTTTTTTTTTTTTTTTTTTTTTTTTTTTTTTTTTTTTTTTTTTTTTTTTTTTTTTTTTTTTTTTTTTTTTTTTTTTTTTTTTTTTTTTTTTTTTTTTTTTTTTTTTTTTTTTTTTTTTTTTTTTTTTTTTTTTTTTTTTTTTTTTTTTTTTTTTTTTTTTTTTTTTTTTTTTTTTTTTTTTTTTTTTTTTTTTTTTTTTTTTTTTTTTTTTTTTTTTTTTTTTTTTTTTTTTTTTTTTTTTTTTTTTTTTTTTTTTTTTTTTTTTTTTTTTTTTTTTTTTTTTTTTTTTTTTTTTTTTTTTTTTTTTTTTTTTTTTTTTTTTTTTTTTTTTTTTTTTTTTTTTTTTTTTTTTTTTTTTTTTTTTTTTTTTTTTTTTTTTTTTTTTTTTTTTTTTTTTTTTTTTTTTTTTTTTTTTTTTTTTTTTTTTTTTTTTTTTTTTTTTTTTTTTTTTTTTTTTTTTTTTTTTTTTTTTTTTTTTTTTTTTTTTTTTTTTTTTTTTTTTTTTTTTTTTTTTTTTTTTTTTTTTTTTTTTTTTTTTTTTTTTTTTTTTTTTTTTTTTTTTTTTTTTTTTTTTTTTTTTTTTTTTTTTTTTTTTTTTTTTTTTTTTTTTTTTTTTTTTTTTTTTTTTTTTTTTTTTTTTTTTTTTTTTTTTTTTTTTTTTTTTTTTTTTTTTTTTTTTTTTTTTTTTTTTTTTTTTTTTTTTTTTTTTTTTTTTTTTTTTTTTTTTTTTTTTTTTTTTTTTTTTTTTTTTTTTTTTTTTTTTTTTTTTTTTTTTTTTTTTTTTTTTTTTTTTTTTTTTTTTTTTTTTTTTTTTTTTTTTTTTTTTTTTTTTTTTTTTTTTTTTTTTTTTTTTTTTTTTTTTTTTTTTTTTTTTTTTTTTTTTTTTTTTTTTTTTTTTTTTTTTTTTTTTTTTTTTTTTTTTTTTTTTTTTTTTTTTTTTTTTTTTTTTTTTTTTTTTTTTTTTTTTTTTTTTTTTTTTTTTTTTTTTTTTTTTTTTTTTTTTTTTTTTTTTTTTTTTTTTTTTTTTTTTTTTTTTTTTTTTTTTTTTTTTTTTTTTTTTTTTTTTTTTTTTTTTTTTTTTTTTTTTTTTTTTTTTTTTTTTTTTTTTTTTTTTTTTTTTTTTTTTTTTTTTTTTTTTTTTTTTTTTTTTTTTTTTTTTTTTTTTTTTTTTTTTTTTTTTTTTTTTTTTTTTTTTTTTTTTTTTTTTTTTTTTTTTTTTTTTTTTTTTTTTTTTTTTTTTTTTTTTTTTTTTTTTTTTTTTTTTTTTTTTTTTTTTTTTTTTTTTTTTTTTTTTTTTTTTTTTTTTTTTTTTTTTTTTTTTTTTTTTTTTTTTTTTTTTTTTTTTTTTTTTTTTTTTTTTTTTTTTTTTTTTTTTTTTTTTTTTTTTTTTTTTTTTTTTTTTTTTTTTTTTTTTTTTTTTTTTTTTTTTTTTTTTTTTTTTTTTTTTTTTTTTTTTTTTTTTTTTTTTTTTTTTTTTTTTTTTTTTTTTTTTTTTTTTTTTTTTTTTTTTTTTTTTTTTTTTTTTTTTTTTTTTTTTTTTTTTTTTTTTTTTTTTTTTTTTTTTTTTTTTTTTTTTTTTTTTTTTTTTTTTTTTTTTTTTTTTTTTTTTTTTTTTTTTTTTTTTTTTTTTTTTTTTTTTTTTTTTTTTTTTTTTTTTTTTTTTTTTTTTTTTTTTTTTTTTTTTTTTTTTTTTTTTTTTTTTTTTTTTTTTTTTTTTTTTTTTTTTTTTTTTTTTTTTTTTTTTTTTTTTTTTTTTTTTTTTTTTTTTTTTTTTTTTTTTTTTTTTTTTTTTTTTTTTTTTTTTTTTTTTTTTTTTTTTTTTTTTTTTTTTTTTTTTTTTTTTTTTTTTTTTTTTTTTTTTTTTTTTTTTTTTTTTTTTTTTTTTTTTTTTTTTTTTTTTTTTTTTTTTTTTTTTTTTTTTTTTTTTTTTTTTTTTTTTTTTTTTTTTTTTTTTTTTTTTTTTTTTTTTTTTTTTTTTTTTTTTTTTTTTTTTTTTTTTTTTTTTTTTTTTTTTTTTTTTTTTTTTTTTTTTTTTTTTTTTTTTTTTTTTTTTTTTTTTTTTTTTTTTTTTTTTTTTTTTTTTTTTTTTTTTTTTTTTTTTTTTTTTTTTTTTTTTTTTTTTTTTTTTTTTTTTTTTTTTTTTTTTTTTTTTTTTTTTTTTTTTTTTTTTTTTTTTTTTTTTTTTTTTTTTTTTTTTTTTTTTTTTTTTTTTTTTTTTTTTTTTTTTTTTTTTTTTTTTTTTTTTTTTTTTTTTTTTTTTTTTTTTTTTTTTTTTTTTTTTTTTTTTTTTTTTTTTTTTTTTTTTTTTTTTTTTTTTTTTTTTTTTTTTTTTTTTTTTTTTTTTTTTTTTTTTTTTTTTTTTTTTTTTTTTTTTTTTTTTTTTTTTTTTTTTTTTTTTTTTTTTTTTTTTTTTTTTTTTTTTTTTTTTTTTTTTTTTTTTTTTTTTTTTTTTTTTTTTTTTTTTTTTTTTTTTTTTTTTTTTTTTTTTTTTTTTTTTTTTTTTTTTTTTTTTTTTTTTTTTTTTTTTTTTTTTTTTTTTTTTTTTTTTTTTTTTTTTTTTTTTTTTTTTTTTTTTTTTTTTTTTTTTTTTTTTTTTTTTTTTTTTTTTTTTTTTTTTTTTTTTTTTTTTTTTTTTTTTTTTTTTTTTTTTTTTTTTTTTTTTTTTTTTTTTTTTTTTTTTTTTTTTTTTTTTTTTTTTTTTTTTTTTTTTTTTTTTTTTTTTTTTTTTTTTTTTTTTTTTTTTTTTTTTTTTTTTTTTTTTTTTTTTTTTTTTTTTTTTTTTTTTTTTTTTTTTTTTTTTTTTTTTTTTTTTTTTTTTTTTTTTTTTTTTTTTTTTTTTTTTTTTTTTTCTATTTTTTTTTTATTTTTTTTTTTTTTTTTTTTTTTTTTTTTTTTTTTTTTTTTTGCAGATTCCTGGGCTGACTCCGCCTCCTGAGACTCCTTCCACCCAGAGGGCAGGCTCTGTGAAATGTGTGACACGGCAGATCAGGACCCGTTCACACCACATGCAGCCCAGTGCGGGTTTGTTTCTGCATCAAAAATGCATGGATAGTAGGTTACATGGTTTCCAATGGCATGCCATTGCCATCACACCAGTGCGTTCCAGCTCCTGCCTGTTCCAGTTCCTGCGCGTTCCTGTGCATTCCAGTTCCTGCGTGTTCCAGTTCCTGCGCGTTCCTGCGCATTCCAGTTCTTCTTGCGCGTTCCAGTCCTGTGCGTTCCAATACTTGCGCGTTTCAGTTCCTGCGCGTTCCAGTTCATGCGCGTTACACTTCTTGTGCGTTCCAGTTCTTGCATGTTCCAGGTCTTGCGCGTTCCAGTTTCCTGCGTGTTCCACTTCCTGCGTGTTCCAGTTCCTGTGCATTTCAGTTCCTGCACGTTGCAGTTCCTGCGCGTTGCAGTTTCAGCGCGTTTCAGCGCGTTTCAGTTCCTGCGCGTTCCAGTTCCGGTGCGTTCCAGTTCCTGTGCGTTCCAGTTCTTGTGCGTTCCAGTTCCTGCGCGTTCCAGTTCCTGGCGTGTTCCAGTTCCTGCGCGTTCCAGTTCCTGTGCGTTCCAGTTCCAGTGCATTCCAGTTCTTGTGCGTTCCAGTTCCTGCGCGTTCCAGTTCCTGCGTGTTCCAGTTCCTGTGCGTTCCCAGTTCTTGCGCATTCCACTTCTTGCGTGTTCCAGTTCCTGCGTGTTCTACTTCTTGCGCGTTCCAGTTCTTGTGCGCTCCACTTCCTGCGTGTTCCACTTCCTGCGTGTTCCACTTCCTGCGTGTTCCACTTCCTGCGCGTTCCAGTTCCTGCACGTTCTAGTTCCTGCACGTTCCAGTTCCTGTGCGTTCCAGTTCTTGTGCGTTCCACTTCCTGCGCGGCGTCCAGTTCTTGTGCGTTCCACTTCCTGCGTGTTCCACTTCCTGCGTGTTCCACTTCCTGCGCGTTCCACTTCCTGTCCGTTCCAGTCCTTGTGCGTTCCAGTTCCTGCGTGTTCCAGTTCTTGTGCGTTCCAGTTCTTGTGCGTTCCAGTTCCTGCGCGTTCCAGTTCTTGTGCGTTCCACTTCCTGCGCGTTCCCAGTTCTTGTGCGTTCCACTTCCTGCGTGTTCCAGTTCCTGTGCGTTCAAAGAAAAAATAAAGTGTAACAGGCGGCATTTTGTCTGCACTGAACTGTACTGGAACGCAGTGAAACGCATCAAAAACAAAACATGCGCTGGATCACACATCCTAATTTAAGATCAAGAAAAAAATGTACCAGAACGCACGTCTTTATTTTAGGTGACATCAGAGCGTATCAAAAACGCACCGGAACGCACATGTCCTTAATTAGAGTAAGAAAAAGAGCAATGAAAATATACCAGAGATCATCAAAAACGCACCGGAACTCCTCTAAACGCACCGGAACTCCTCTAAACGCACCGGAACGCACACGTCCTTATATAAGGTGAAAGAAAAAAAGAAGGGAAACAAATACACCAGGAAAACATTTTTAAAAAGCACCAAAAATGCACCCAAATGCACCAAAAGCGCACCGGAACACACGTCTTTATTTAAGAAGAGACAAAGAGGGAAAAATACACTGGAATGCATCCAAAACGCACCGGAGCTCATAAAAAAGTGACAAAAACGCACCAAAATGCATAAAAAAACGCACTGGAGCGCATCTAAGCTCACCAAAAAAATGCACCAGAACGCACGTCCTTTCTTCATGTGAAGAGAAAAAGGGGTAAAATACACTGGAATGCTTCAAAAACCGCACTGGAATGCATAAAAAGTGACAAAAACGTACTGGAACGCATCAAAAATGCACCAAAAAAAATGCACCAGAACGCACGTCTTTTCTTAAGGTGAAGAGAAAAAGAGGGAAAAATACACCGATCCCCCCCAATAAAGTGCATCAAAAATGTGTCAAAAACGTGTCAAAAATGCACCGGGACGCATAAAAAAGTGCCAAAAATGCACCAGGACGCATAAAAATGCACTGAAAAGCATCTAAACGCACCAAAACAATGCACCAGAACGCACATCCTTTCTTCATGTAAAGAGAAAATGGGGAAAAATACACTGGAACGCATCAAAAACGTGTGAAAAATGCACCAGAACGCATAAAAAAGTGCCAAAAAAATGCACCAGGACGCATAAAAATGCACTGAAACACATCTAAACGCACAAAAAATGCACCAGAATGCACGTCCTTTCTTAAGAGGGGAAAATACATTGGAATGCATTAATAACGCACCGAAACACATATAAAAAGTGACAAAAACGTACCGGAACGCATCAAAAATGCACCAAAAAATGCACCAGAAGGTGAAAAAAAAAGAACAGAAGGGAAACAAATACAGCAGAAAACAAACAAATGCACCGGAACGCACGTCCTTCCTTAAGGTGAAGGCAAAAAGAGCGCGAGAAATACACCGGAATGCATCAAAAACGCACCGGAACGCACCGAAAATGTGTGAAATACATGCAGAAATGCATCCAGAAGGTTCTGCGTTTCTATGCTGCGAACCGCCCCGGAGCTGCAGATGCGATTGCTGCGGATCTCCTGCAACCTCTTTGCAGCCACTCCCAGGCTCCATGGACTCCAGCGACAGCCGCACAGCATTTCTGAGGGCGGGGTTTCCTGGCGGTGACAACAGTGGACCGTGTCTGTGTCATGCGTGCCGAAACTGCCGCATGGAGCCTCCAATAAAAGACAGGGTGACAACAACCGGGGTACAATTGGAGGCGGGGCGAGGCGTTGTCACCCTGGAACAGACCCTCGTGGTAATATGATGGAGGGGGGGGGCACAGGTGACAGGGTGACACCGCAGAACGATCGGCAGATAGGTGTCACCCTAGAACAGGCAGTGCCTGAGCCAGGCCCTCCATGGCGGGATCACCGGGGGATGATACGGCTGAAGGTCACAATTACAGAATTCATCAACAAGAATGACTTTGTATCGAAAAGCCGAACTTTTCCCAGTTTTTGGAATTTTTGGGGAATATTTTGTCCTATAACTCTCAATATTTATGAAAAGCGGGGGGAGGGGGGCGCTGCCCATATCAGCCAATCTGGTTTCAGCTTTTATCCTCTGGGATGATGAGATCACCTGATAGGTGGAGCTGTGTTCACATGACCAGATCTCTGGCGGGGGTGTGGTCATCTAGGCTCGGTTCACCATCTGTCATACTGCGATTGATGCGCGTTTTTGTGGCTTTGAACATGCGACTTGCGTTTTTATAAAGTTGCAACAAAGTTTTGCTTCCTATTAGCAAAATAAAAAAAAGTTGCATCAAAGTCCCGCCCACCCAAAGTCGCATCTAAGTCCCCCGCCCACCCCAAAGTCACATCAAAGTCCTACCCACCCAAAGTCGCATCAAAGTCCCACCCACCCAAAGTTGCATCAAAGTCCCGCCCACCCAAAGTGTCATCAAAGTCCCGCCCACCCAAAGTCACATCAAAATGTCCCGCCCACCCAAAGTCACATCAAAGTCCCGTCCACCCAAAGTCGCATCAAAGTCCCACCCACCCAAAGTCGCATCAAAGTCCCACCCACCGAAAGTTGCATCAAAGTCCCACCCACCCAAAGTGTCATCAAAGTCCCGCCCACCCAAAGTGTCATCAAAGTCCCGCCCACCCAAAGTGTCATCAAAGTCCCGCCCACCCAAAGTGTCATCAAAGTCCCGCCCACCCAAAGTGTCATCAAAGTCCCGCCCACCCAAAGTTGCATCAAAGTCCCGCCCACCCAAAGTTGCATCAAAGTCCCGCCCACCCAAAGTGTCATCAAAGTCCCGCCCACCCCAAAGTCACATCAAAGTCCCCCGCCCACCCAAAGTCACATCAAAGTCCCGTCCACCCAAAGTCGCATCAAAGTCCCACCCACACACCAAAGTTGCATCAAAGTCCCACCCACCGAAAGTTGCATCAAAGTCCCGCCCACCCAAAGTGTCATCAAAGTCCCGCCCACCCAAAGTGTCATCAAAGTCCCGCCCACCCAAAGTGTCATCAAAGTCCCCCCCCACCCAAAGTGTCATCAAAGTCCCCCCACTCGCCCACCCAAAGTTGCATCAAAGTCCCGCCCACCCAAAGTTGCATCAAAGTCGCTCCCACCCCTTCTGACCAGAAACGTGTCCTGCTACTCCACAGGTGGTCACAATGCAGCGGCTGGAAGCCCAGATCAGATGAAGGGGGCTTAGACTATGGATGGGAGGAGATACGTCCAGCTCCACCCCTCAACCCTCCATTCCTTTGGTGGTCCTCTGGCTTGGAGATCCCGGGGCGAAGAGTTCGTCAATTACTGGAAGGCGACTCCATCATATTTATTTATTTATTTGGACCTTTCTGATTATTGTGATATTTACTGCTGGGAACATCTATAATTGGATCTGTAGACCGGCCATCCTCATCCGTGGTTCCTCCAGAGGTGGCCAGAAGATCCATGAGCTGAAACTGACTGACCTCCTGCCTGATGGTGCCTGAAAAGGTCAAAGGTCCATGGCATTCTAATCACCACCAGTAGGGGGCATTCTACCCTCTAGCCACCAATGTAAGGGACATTCTTCCCCCTGACCCCCAATGTAAGGGACATTCTTCCCCCTGACCCCCAATGTAAGGGACATTCTTCCACTGACCCCCAATGTAAGGGACATTCTTCCCACTGACCACCAATGTAAGGGACATTCTTCCCACTGACCCCAATATAAGGGACATTCTTCCCACTGACCCCCAATGTAAGGGACATTCTTCCACTGACCACCAATGTAAGGGACATTCTTCCCACTGATCCCCAATGTAAGGGACATTCTTCCCACTGATCCCCAATGTAAGGGACATTCTTCCCACTGATCCACAATGTAAGGGACATTTTTCTTCCCACTGACCCCCAATGTAAGGGACATTCTTCCCACTGACCCCCCAATGTAAGGGACATTCTTCCCACTGACCCCCCAATGTAAGGGACATTCTCCCCCCTCTGACCACCAATGTAAGGGACATTCTTCCCACTGACCCCCAATGTAAGGGACATTCTTCCCACTGACACCAATGTAAGGGACATTCTTCCCACTGACCCCCAATGTAAGGGACATTCTTCCCACTGACCACCATGTAAGGGACATTCTTCCCACTGACCACCAATGTAAGGAACATTCTTCCCACTGACCACCAATGTAAGGGACATTCTTCCCACTGACCCCCAATGTAAGGGACATTCTCCCCCCTGACCCCACCAATGTAAGGGACATTCTTCCACTGACCCCCAATGTAAGGGACATTCTTCCCACTGACCCCCAATGTAAGGGACATTCCCCCCCACTGACCCCCAATGTAAGGGACATTCTTCCCACTGACCACCAATGTAAGGGACATTCTTCCCACTGACCCCCCAATGTAAGAGACATTCTTCCCACTGACACCAATGTAAGGGACATTCTTCCCACTGACCCCAATGTAAGGGACATTCTTCCCACTGACCACCAATGTAAGGGACATTCTCCCCCCTGACCACCAATGTAAGGGACATTCTTCCCACTGACCACCAATGTAAGGTGCATTTTTCCCATTGGCCACCCAAGAACTGGTTTTTGAAGATGTTCCCCGAAACCTGAAAGCCATTTTTAAGGGTTCCTCTGGGGTCGAAAAGGCAGAGAAAGGCCGCTGTTGACTTTCCAGCATGCTGGTCATGCTCTACTCAAATTTCTTAACCAATAAAATGTCAGATTTTAATGACACCAGGACGGGTTGTCATTCCTCGGTTCCAATCGCATCACATTTCACTTTCGGGTGGACGTCGTTGCACCCCACCATCACATTACCTATCCGGATTCCATTTTTGAGATTCCTTACCCCTCCCCCACAAACCATTCCTCCCTCCAATGAAGGTCCCCCTTGGAACCCCAGATGTCCCCGGTTGGGGGGCGGGACGCCACTGTAACGCCATCACCAGTTTGGCCGACATTGGTGGTGGGAAATCTCAATCCTCGAAGGACCGCGCTCCAACGTGACTTCTGACCCCCGCGCGGTGTTTTTTTTACAGAGGTGGCTTTATTTTGGGGGGGGGTCCCTTGTACAGAGGTAGCATTTTTTTTTGGGGGGGTCCCTCGTACAGAGGTAGCATTTTTTTTTTTGGGGGGGGGGTGGTGGTCTCAAGGTCTCAGCCTTGCAGATATTGTTCCGGGGGGGGGGGGTTCTGCGGCTTTGTAACGCCATCACCAGTTTGGCTGACATTGGTGGTGGGAAATCTCAATCCTCGAAGGACCGAAGAAGCCGCCATCGTGCGATACGACCTCCCCGACAGGAATAAAACTCCAGTTCAGGGCGGAGTCAGCCTTCTAGCCAACCACAAACCAGAGACGACCCGGGAGGGGGGGGACAAAAGAAATCGATCCAACCTCCAATTTATTTATTTATTCCTTTTATTTTTTTTTTAGCAGGTTGTGGGGCGCACCAACGTGACTCTCCGACCCCCAGTGCGCCGGGTTTTTTTGGGTCATTCTTGTCATTGATTTTTTTTTGGGGTCAATTTTGTCACTGGGAGGTGTCATTGTTTTTTTTGGGGGGGGGGGTCATTTTTGTCATTGGGAATTTTTTTGTGTCATTGTTTTGGGTCATTTTTGTCATTGGGAGGTGTCATTTTTTATGGGGGGCCATTTTTGTCATTGGGAGGTGTCATTTTCTTTTGGGGGGGGGTCATTTTTGTTATTGGGAGGTGTCATTTTTTTGGGGGGGGTCATTTTTGTCCTTGGGAGGTGTCATTTTTTTGGGTCATTTTTGTCATTGGGAGGTATCATTTTTTTTTGGGGGGGGGTCTTTTTTGTCATTGAGAGGTGTCATTTTTTTTTTATTTTATGAGGGGGGGAGGTGTCATTTTATTTCATTTTTGTCATTTTTGTCGTTGGGAGGTGTCATTTTTTTGGGGGGGGTGTCATTTTTGTCATTGGGAGGTGTCATTTTTCTTTTTTTTGGGTCATTTTTGTCATTGTGAGGTGTCATTTTTTTGGGTCATTTTTGTCATTGGGAGGTGGTGTCATTTTTTTTGGGGGGGGTCATTTTTGTCATTGAGAGGTGTCATTTTTTTGAGGGGGGGGGTCATTTTTGTCCTTGGGAGGTGTCATTTTTCTTTTTTTGGGTAATTTTTGTCATTGGGGTGTCATTTTTAGGTTCATTTTTTGTCATTGGGAGGTGTCATTTTTTTTGGGGGGGGTCATTTTTGTCATTGAGAGTGTGTCATTTTTTTGAGGGGGGGGTCATTTTTTGTCGTTGTGAGGTGTCATTTTTTTGGGGGGGTCATTTTTGTCATTGGGAGGTGTCATTTTTTTTTGGGGGGGGTCATTTTTGTCATTGATTGGGGAGGTGTCATTACTGGCATTTTTTTTTTGGGGGGGGGGGGGGGGGGTCATTTTTGGTCTTGAGGTGTCATTTTTTTTTTTTGGGGTCATGACCTTGCAGGTGTATTGATTCCAGGGGACTCATTTTTTTTGGGGGGGGGGGTTGTGGGTCTTGTCCAGCCTTGACCTGCAGATATTTGTAGGATGAGGTGCCCCCGATCTTGGGGGGGGGGGTTGGTGGTCTCGAGGTCTCAGCCTTGACTTGAAGATATTGATTCAAGTGGGTGGGGGGGGTTCTGCAGCTTTATAACGGCTTTATTTGTAGCAGGTGGCGGGGCGCACCAACGTGACTCTCCGACCCCCGTGCGCCGTTTTTTTTTTTTGGGGTCCCTCTGTACACAGGTGGCATATTGTTTTTTTTTTGGGGCGGGGGTGGTGGTTCTCGAGGTCTCAGCCTTTTTTTTGGGCTATTTTTGTCATTGTTTTTTTGGGGGGTCATTTTTGTCACTGGGAGGTGTCATTGTTTTTTTTTTTTGGGGGGGGGGGGTCATTTTTGTCATTGGGAGGTGTCATTGTTTTAGGTCATTTTTGTCATTGGGAGGTGTCATTTTTTATGGGGGGCTATTTTTGTCATTGGGAGGTGTCATTTTTTTTGGGGGGGGGTCATTTTTGTCATTGGGAGGTGTCATTTTTCTTTTTTTAGGTCATTTTTGTCATTGGGAGGGTGTCATTTTTTTTGGGGGGGGGGTCATTTTTGTCGTTGGGAGGTGTCATTTTTTTTTGGGGGGGTCATTTTTGTCATTGGGAGGTGTCATTTATTTGGGGGGGTCATTTTTGTCATTGAGAGGTGGCATTTTTTTGGGGGGGGGGTTGGTGGTCTCAAGGTCTCAGCCTTGACCTGCAGATATTGTTTCAGGTGGGGGGGGGTTCTGCGGCTTTATTTGTAGCAGGTTGCGGGTGCGCACCAACATGACTCTCCGACCCCCTGTACGCCGTTTTTTTTTTTTTTTCGGTCCCTCTGTACAGAGGTGGCATATTTCTTTTTTTTGGGGGGGGGTTGGTGGTCTCGAGGTCTCAGCCTTGACCTGCAGATATTGATTCCGGGGGACTCCGGTGATGGGGTTCCCGGGTAGGATGAGGTGCCCCCGATCTTGGCGGGGGGGGGGGTTGGTGGTCTCGAGGTCTCAGCCTTGACCTGCAAATATTGATTCCGGGGGACTCCGGTGATGGGGTTCCCGGTAGGATGAGGTGCCCCGATCTTGGGGGGGAGGTTGGTGGTCTCAAGGTCTCAGCCTTGACCTGCAGATATTGTTTCAGGTGGGTGGGGGGGTTCTGCGGCTTTATAACGGTTTATTTTTAGCAGGTTGCGGGGTGCTGCAACGTGACTCTCCGACCCCCGTGCGCCGTTTTTTTTTTTTTTGGGTCCCTCTGTACAGAGGTGGCATATTTTTTTTTTTTTTGGGGGGGGGGGGTTGGTGGTCTCGAGGTCTCAGCCCTTGACCTGCAGATATTGATTCCGGGGGGTCTCCGGTGATGGGGTTCCCGGTAGGATGAGGTGTCCCCGATCTTGGGGGGGGGGGGTTGGTGGTCTCAAGGTCTCAGCCTTGACCTGCAGATATTGATTCTGGGGGACTCCGGTGATGGGGTTCCCGGTAGGATGAGACGCCCCCGATCTTGGGGGATGGGGTCGCCCCCCCAACAAGGGGAGCAGCAGCTTGGAGGGTCCTGCGTAGGACAGCCCTGTGTGTCCCCTTCATCTGCCATCCTCCTATTGTAGCCTAATGTATGCAGAGCGGTGGAAGGCAGAGCGAGTTGTGCTGCGCGGAGCCTCTGTGTGTGTGTGAGGGCGCTGCACAGAGAGGAGGCAGTGCTGCTCCAGTCACTCAGCTCAGTGCATGTGCCTCTCACACTCTCCCCCCAGCCTCTCCTGCACATGCAAACCAAAGCAGGCAGGGACGGCCAGCCTGGGATCAGCAGCTGCAAGCCGGGAGCCCTCTCCTCCTCTCCAGCTTCATACAGGGTGAGTACCGGGGGGCCACAGGGCTCCAGGAGGGGAGGGAAAAGGGGGGACCCTCTGCCAGGAACTAAAGGGGGGACACTCAGACAATTTCCTGGGGGGGTCACCGCCGGCCCCCCTTCCAGACTAACGCAGGGCTCCCTGGGAGCAGCAAAAGACGGGCAAAGTGCAACTTTTTTTTTAATCTGCGGCAACTTTAAAGGCAAGCGGCTGTGAGATTGGCACAAAGATGACCCTGAGCCGGTGGGGGGGGGGCGTCCGGTGGGGGCACCAGGTACTCGTCTCTTGGCAGCAGAGCTGGCTCTCTAAATTCCTTCAAAAACCTGACGAAACGCGGAAATGCTATTTTGTTTCTTTTTGGTTTTTTTTTTTCTTGTATTTGTTTTTTTTTTTTTAGTCATTGTTTCGTTTCCAGACATTTGTATTTCGTTTCACCGGAACTTTTTTTTTTTCGTTGTTGCACAATTTTTTTTACAAAATTTCCATTTTTCAAATT
>CATNWA010003795.1:730000-732500 GCA_951230385.1 Staurois parvus | reverse complement strand
TAAATAATAATAAAAAAAAAATAAAAAATAAAAAAAAATATATATAAATATATATCTTTATTATATATGTGTGTGTTATATATATGTACCAGGGGTGGACTGACCATTTGCAAACTCGGGCACTGCCTGAGGGCCCGGGGTCAGTAGGGGGCTCCATGAGATGCCCCTGGTACCTTTTTCATAGGCTTTTTTGAGTTTGGGCAAGGACACAGGGGCCCCATGATCCCCTATTGCCCAGGGGCCCATGAGTTGTCAGTCCGCCCCTGATATGTACTAATTTATATTTATATATATATATATATATATATATATATATATATATATAGACAAGACCTATGTACATAGGCATATGTACGTACAGACAACCAGACCAGACAATATAAAAAAAAAAAAATATATATATATATATTATATATATATATATTAAAAAAAAAGTAATAATAAAAATATATATATATATATATATATTAAGTATTTATTAATATTTATACATATACTGTATAGGCAAGACCTATGTACATAGACATATGTACATACAGACAACCAGACCAGACAATATAAAAAATATATATATATATATATATATATATATTAAAAAAAAAAAAGTAATAATAAAAATATATATATATATATATATATATATATATTAAGTATTTATTAATATTTTTATACATATACTGTATAGGCAAGACCTATGTACATAGACATATGTACATACAGACAACCGGACCGGTCAATATTAAAAAAATAAATAAATATATATATATATATATTTATGTATTTATTTATATTTATATAGGCAAGACATAAACATATGTACATACAGACAACCAGACCAGACGATATATATATATATATGTATTTATATATATATATAGACAAGACCTATGTACATACAGACAACCAGACGCATAATAAATAAATAATAATAAATAAAAAAATGTAAATAAATATATATATATATATATATATATAGGCAAGACCTATGTACATAGACATATGTACATACAGACAACCGGACCAGTCAATATTAAAAAAAAAATAAATATATATATATATATTATGTATTTATTTATATTTATATAGGCAAGACATAAACATATGTACATACAGACAACCAGACCAGACGATATATATATATATATATATATATATATATATATATATATATATGTATTTATTTATTATATATATATATATATAGACAAGACCTATGTACATAGACATATGTACATACAGACAACCAGACGCATAATAAATAAATAATAATAAATAAAAAAATGTAAATAAATATATATATATATATATATATATATATAGGCAAGACCTATGTACATAGACATATGTACATACAGACAACCGGACCAGACAATATTGAAAAAAAAATATATATATATATATATATTATGTATTTATATATATATATAGACAAGACCTATGTACATACAGACAACCAGACGCATAATAAATAAATAATAATAAATAAAAAAATGTAAATATATATATATATATAGGCAAGACCTGTGTACATAGACGACATATGTACGTACAGACAACCAGACGCAGTTTAAAGCGCGGTTTGAAGACGGTAGACACTGCTCCTACTAGGTGGAGGTCAATGTGACACCGAGCGTGCCGTAGACCGGTCACTGACACCCCACGAGGGCTCAGGACCAGCCAAACAAAACTCTTCTTGCAGATAAAAGCGTTTCCTCCTCCTGGGAAAGGCGCAGGGAAGACGTTTTCCGTCCAGGTGGAACCTGAATGACATTTTCTAACAACCTGTTGCTAACAGGACCTTTCTCTTTCTTGTTGTTGTTTGGCAAAGCCGGGGGAACACACAGCCAAACAATGGCCCGCGTGGGTCATAAAATAATCAGGAATAAATTACTTTGTATTTAAGTCTTTCTGCTTTATTATGTTCCAGTTTTACCAGCTCCGACTTTCTCTGCTCCGTCCGGCTTCCCTGCGCAGGAACCCTTTCATCTTCGCTATTAAAACCGGTGCTCTTTGATTTAAAAGAAAGGCAGTGCCGCTTTATATGATAAAGTTTAAAAAAAAAAAAAAAAAGAGATGTTTTTATGAGTCTCCGAAGGGGAGAAAAGCAATATGTTTCGGCGAGGTGTTTCTTAGGCTCGCTGTGTGTTTTTCTCTGGTTTGCTTACTTGACATCTTGCTAATGTTTCCCCCCCCCCCTCCGAGAGAAGTCGCTGTTTTCTTGGCTACATAAAGCCCTTGTTGGCTGATGGATGTCAAGAGGCCTGAGCTCATTATTATACTGAGGCGTCACTTTCCTGACCCCCCCCCCCACTCCCAACACCCGACTGTAGAGCTGCTAAATCCAGGTCTGAATCTAGCAAATTCCTACCCCAATTCTTACCTTAATTTTCTTGTATTTTTCTCTACATTTTCTAATTTGTAACCCCACTTCATGCCTTAATTTTCATCTAATTTTTTTCCCTAAATTTCCTAATTTTTAACCCCAATTCTTACCTTAATT
>CATNWA010003795.1:722500-725000 GCA_951230385.1 Staurois parvus | reverse complement strand
GTCGTCTTTCGTTTTGTGACCTAATCGTGGAACGTCACCAAGGGTGCAGAGACGTGTCTAGGCCAGGGGTGGGTAACTGTGTCTAGGCCAGGGGTGGGTCACTGTGTCTAGGCCAGGGGTGGGTAACTGTGTCTTGGCCAGGGGTTGGTAACTGTGTCTAGGCCAGGGGTGGGTCACTGTGTCTAGGCCAGGGGGGGTAACTGTGTCTAGGCCAGGGGTGGATAACTGTGTCTAGGCCAGGGGGGGTAACTGTGTCTAGGCCAGGGGGGGTAACTGTGTCTAGGCCAGGGGTGGATAACTGTGTCTAGGCCAGGGGGGGTAACTGTGTCTAGGCCAGGGGTGGGTCACTGTGTCTAGGCCATGGGGTGGGTAACTGTGTCTAGGCCAGGGGTGGGTCACTGTGTCTAGGCCAGGGGTGGGTCACTGTGTCTAGGCCAGGGGTGGGTAACTGTGTCTTGGCCAGGGGTGGGTCACTGTGTCTAGGCCAGGGGTGGGTCACTGTGTCTAGGCCAGGGGTGGGGTAACTGTGTCTAGGCCAGGGGTGGGTAACTGTGTCTAGGCCAGGGGTGGGTCACTGTGTCTAGGCCAGGGGGGGTAACTGTGTCTAGGCCAGGGGTGGATAACTGTGTCTAGGCCAGGGGGGGTAACTGTGTCTAGGCCAGGGGTGGGTAACTGTGTCTAGGCCAGGGGGGGTAACTGTGTCTAGGCCAGGGGTGAGTAACTGTGTCTAGGCCAGGGGTGGGTAACTGTGTCTAGGCCAGGGGTGGGTAACTGTGTCTAGGCCAGGGGTGGGTCACTGTGTCTAGGCCAGGGGTGGGTAACTGTGTCTAGGCCAGGGGTGGGTCACTGTGTCTAGGCCAGTGGTGGATAACTGTGTCTAGGCCAGGGGTGGGTAACTGTGTCTAGGCCAGGGGTGGGTAACTGTGTCTAGGCCAGGGGTGGGTCACTGTGGCCCTCCAGCTGTTGTAAAACTGACAGTTACAAGCATGACTCCCAAAGACAGAGGCATGATGGGACTTGGAGTTCACCAATAGCTGGGGGGCCACAGTTGCCCACCCCTGGTCTAGGCAAACCTCAGGAGCCGGGTCACCAAAGCAATTAGAAAATGACAAATGCTGATTAAATGTTTAGAACTTGTGATCTACAAGAGGCTCCTACCGGTTGGCTTTCAAAGTGGGCTAGCTGGCCACCGGACGAATAATATACTATGGTGTAATCGTTGTTTATTTTCATCTCATTGTACGTAATGTGTGCTGCAATATAATGCAGAAGTCAAGGGTGGCAGTGAATGTTTAGCTGGTTGGAGTCGTTCATCCAAATGTCCCTTTTTTTTTTTTTACTCGTCATGTACAACCGAATTGCATAGATGTGTTCAGGAGTCGTGTCACCATAGCACCTAGAAAATGATGCATGCTGATGAAATGTTCTGAACGTTTTCTCTTGTTATTTGCAAAAAAACTATGTTCCTGGCTCCTTGAAAGCACCTGTTGGCTACTAGAGTGACCTAGCTGGCTACTGAGCTAATCATATCATATATAATATAATAATTACATGGTCAGGTTGGAAAATAGGCCATCTAGTTCTACCATTGAGCTCTACCATCTAGATCTACCATCTAGTTCTACCATCGAGCTCTACCATCAAGTTCTACCATCTAGTTCCACCACTGAGTTCTACCCTCTAGTTCTACCATTGAGCTCTACCATCGAGTTCTACCCTCTAGTTCTACCCTCTAGTTCTACCATTGAGCTCTACCATCGAGTTCTACCCTCTAGTTCTACCATCTAGTTCTACCATCGAGTTCTACCCTCTAGTTCTACCATCGAGTTCTACCCTCTAGTTCTACCATCGAGCTCTACCATCTAGTTCTACCATCGAGTTCTACCATCTAGTTCTACCATCGAGCTCTACCATCGAGCTCTACCATCGAGTTCTACTATCTAGTTCTACCATCTAGTTCTACTATCTAGTTCTACCATCTAGTTCTACTGAAAAAAATTGTTTAATGCATTTCCGTCTCTTGTATGTACTGTATATGTGTGTTCAGCACATTCACATTGCGGAATTCAGAGTTGGCTGGTTGGAGTCATTCACCCAAGTTTCCCTTTTCTTTCACCCATCATGTGCAACCGAATTGCATAGATGTGTTTGGGTAAATCTCAGGAGCCGGGTCACCAAAGCGTGTAGGAAATGACAAATGCTGATTAATCGTCCTGCACACTGAGCTTAAAAAAAAAGTTCTTGTAGCAGAAAAATCTCATATAGAGCATTCTAGTACACGTGTTTGGTGTCTTCTTCTGGCAGAAAAATCCTTTCAAAAATGTTTTTTTTTTTTTTCTGCCTCTAAACGGTTAGCTTAAAATATGCTTCTAAGCATCCTAGTATGCATGGACACCTAGGAGAACATTGAATGTGCATGGACACCTAGGAGAACATTGAATGTGCATGGACACCTAGGAGAACATTGAATGTGCATGGACACCTAGGAGAACATTGAATG
>CATNWA010003795.1:337500-717500 GCA_951230385.1 Staurois parvus | reverse complement strand
GGGCTTTGATGGGACAACATGAAGGACTTTGATGGGGCCACATGAGGGGCTTTGATGGGGCCACATGAGGGACTTTGATGGGCCACAAGAGGGACTTTGATGGGGGCCACATGATGGGCTTTGATGGGGTCACATGAGGGGCTTTGATGGGACAACATGAGGGACTTTGATGGGCCACATGAGGAACTTTGATGGGGTCACATAAGGGGCTTTCATGGGGCCATGTGAGAGACTTTGATAGGCCACATGAGGGAATTTGATGGGGTCACATGAGAGAATTTGACAGGGCCAGATGAGGGGCTTTGATGGAGCCATGTGAGGGACTTCTATAGGGCCACATGAGGAGCTTTGACAGGGCCACATAAGGGGCTTTGATGGTGCCACATGAGGGGCTTTGATGGGGTCAAATGAGGGGCTTTGATGGGGCCACATGAGGGGCTTTGATGGGGCCACGTGAGGGACTTTGATGGGCCACATGAGGGACTTTGATGGGCCACATGAGGGCTTTGATGGGCCACATGAGGGGCTTTGATGGGGCCACATGAGGGGCTTGTATGGGCCCCGTGAGGGGCTTTTATGGGCCCCGTGAGGGACTTTGATGGACCACATGAGGGACTTTGATGGGGCCACATGATTTACTTTGATGGGCCACATGAGGGATTTTGACAGGGCCAGATGAAGGACTTTGATGGGGCCACATGAGGGACTTTGACAGGGCCAGATGAAGGGCTTTGATGGGGCCACATGAGGAACTTTGACAGGGCCAGATGAAGGGCTTTGATGGGGCCACAAAATACATGTCAATAAGAATTGTGTCTGTAAGATTGTGACAAGTCGAGGGATGGCGGTGACGTCACTCTGCTGCTGTATACCGTGTGATCGGCGAGGACGCAGGGACGACCTTGCGGCGGCGCTGTTATGTCATCACCTTGGAGTGAAGATCCAGGAGTGTATTGGTGGTGAAGGAGCGACATTCCTGGACTGGAATCCAAAGACCCGGCTTCCTTCCTGAGAGGCCGAAGGTCCTCGGATCAGAGAACTTCTCAGTGACGCGGATCTCCCCAGGGGGGCTCCGGCTTAAAGGGACATTGTGACCTGCGAGGGGGGCACCTAGGTATTGTCGGGGCGCAGAGTTTGTGTTACACCCCCCACCACCCCAAAAATATCAGGCCACGCCCCTTCGTTATCCTCGCTCACACTTCCTGTCATTTCCCAGATCAATAGAAATATAACATAGACCAGAAGTGCTCTGATTGGTCAGCCTCACCGACAAGAAAAGGAAACATTGTATTTGTTTGATGTGATTTGTTGTGTGTGGAGATCCAGAAAAAGGAAATGTCGGATTTCTTCGTATTTCAATGGCATCTTGCACCGTCCGCCTCAGGCAATCGCCTTCCCTGCCCACCGATAATGACACCCATCGCTGGAGACAGCGCTGGCTGTACGGGGCCCCAAAATATTCCAGATATTTGTATCAAGAAATAGGAATTGGGTCTTACCTGTCTGGGGCCACACACATGGCAATCTCCGCACAATCACATTTACCAGATACCGAACAGCTCTGGGACCTTCGCTGTCATTTGGTGTCATTGGCTGGCAGGGCATGCTGGGAATTGTAGTCCCTCAAAGGGACTTTTGCTACAGTTGATGTACAGGTTGTAGTCTGTGCTACTGAAGATCTACAGCCGCCCTTGCTGGGACTTGTAGTCCCTCAGGGGTTGGGAAAATGCACTTTCGCTACACCTGATGTACAGGTTGTTGTCTGTATGCTGAAGCGCTACAGCTGCCCATGCTGGGACTTGTAGTTCTTCAGGGGTTGGGATGTACAGGTTGTAGTCTGTAATGCTGAATCTCTACAGCTGCCCATGCTGGGACTTGTAGTTCTTCAGGGGTTGGGATGTACAGGTTGTTGTCTGTATGCTGAAGCGCTACAGCTGTCCATGCTGGGACTTGTAGTTCTTCAGGGGTTGGGATGTACAGGTTGTAGTCTGTAATGCTGAATCTCTACAGCTGCCCATGCTGGGACTTGTAGTTCTTCAGGGGTTGGGATGTACAGGTTGTAGTCTGTAATGCTGAATCTCTACAGCTGCCCATGCTGGGACTTGTAGTTCTTCAGGGGTTGGGATGTACAGGTTGTAGTCTGTAATGCTGAAGCGCTACAGCTGTCCATGCTGGGACTTGTAGTTCCACAGATGTTGGAATGATGCACTTTTGCTATGTTTGATATACAGGCTGCAGGCTGTGCTGTGACTCTGAAGCTCTATAGCTGCCCATGCTGGGACTTGTAGTCTGTCAGGGGTTGGAATGATGTAGTCTTGGTGTACTGGTTGCAATCTATACAGCTGGCCATGCTGGGACTTGTAGTTCCACAGATGTTGGAATGATGCACTTCTGCTATATTCGATATACAGGCTGCAGGCTGTGATGCTGAATCTCTACAGCTGTCCATGCTGGGACTTGTAGTCCCTCAGGGGTTGGCACAATGCACTTTTGCTAAACTTGATGCAAAGGATGTAGTCTATAATACGGAGGCTCTACAGCTGTCCATTCTGGGACTTGTAGTCCCTCGGGGGTTGGAATGATGTAGTCTTGGTGTACTGGTTGCAGTCTATACAGCTGTCCAAGCTGGGACTTGTAGTCCCCCCAGTGACTGGAAGCATGCAGTTTTGTTACACTTGATGTACATGTTGCAATCTATAATATAGGGCCACCCACGCTGACACTTGTAGTCCCTCAAAGGTCAATGCGTTTTTGCTGCACAGGTTGCTTTCTATAATAATAAAGCTTTATAGTCACCCATGCTGGGACTTGTAGTCCCTCAGAGGTTAGAATAATGCCATTTGGTACACTTGATGTACAGGTTGTAGTCTATATTGCTGAAGCTCTACAGCTGCCCATGCTGGGACTTGTAGTGCCTCAGAGGTGTTGCTGCACTTGATGCACAGGGTACAGTCTATATAGCTGCTCAGGCTGGGACTTGTAGTGCCTCAGTGTTGTTGCTTCACAGGGTACAGTCTATACAGTCGCCCATGCTGGAACTTATAGTGCCTCAGTGTTGTTGCTGCAGGGGATGCACAGGGTACAGTCTATACAGCCGTCCATGCTGGAACTTGTAGTGCCTCAGAGGTGTTGCTGCACTTGATGGACAGGGTACATTCTATATAGCTTCTCAGGCTGGGACTTGTAGTGCCTCAGTGTTGTTGCTGCAGGTGGTACATAGGTTACAGTCTATACAGCTGTCCATGCTGGGACTTGTAGTGCCTCAGAGGTGTTGCTGCACTTGATGTACAGGTTACAGTCTATACAGCCGCCCATGCTGGGACTTGTAGTGCCTCAGTGTTGTTGCTGCACAGGTTACAGTCTATACAGCCGCCCATGCTGGGACTTGTAGTGCCTCAGTAATGTTGCTGCACTTGATGCACAGGGCACAGTCTATACAGCCGCCCATGCTGGGACTTGTAGTGCCTCAGTGTTGTTGCTGCACTTGATGCACAGGGTAGTCTATACAGCCACCCATGCTGGGACTTGTAGTGCCTCAGTGTTGTTGCTGCACTTGATGCACAGGGTACAGTCTATACAGCCGCCCATGCTGGGACTTGTAGTGCCTCAGTAATGTTGCTGCACTTGATGCACAGGGCACAGTCTATACAGCCGCCCATGCTGGGACTTGTAGTGCCTCAGTGTTGTTGCTGCACTTGATGCACAGGTTACAGTCTATACAGCCACCCATGCTGGGACTTGTAGTGCCTCAGTGTTGTTGCTGCACTTGATGCACAGGGTAGTCTATACAGCCACCCATGCTGGGACTTGTAGTGCCTCAGTGTTGTTGCTGCACTTGATGCACAGGGTACAGTCTATACAGCCGCCCATGCTGGGACTTGTAGTTCCTCACCAATCCTATTTTTATTTCAGAGAAGGAGGCCACCGTTCTTTTTTTTTTGAAAGATTAAATTTTTAAAAATAATTCCGCTTCACCCGGCGGCTCCGGAGGAGTTAAAAAGGGAGGAGAAAAAAAAAAAGAAGAAAGTTTTATTTTGTTGGACATGAAAGGAAGGCGAACAAACACGCATCTCTTTTACGACCAGCAAGCTGCACAGCAAAACTTTTTTAAAAGACTCTTGCAGTGACTGGAGCGCCGTTTCCTTCCCCCCCCCCCACCCGGCCGGCTACCTCACACACAGCGATGCCGCCTCGTTCCCTCATATCCTCCAGCTGCCGGCCAGCGCTTGTGGTGTGAGCGTCAGCCTCATTTCCCGGCACAAGTGTTGTGCTAATTAGGTAGCCTGGCATTGGACGGAGCAGTACTTAACCAGATGTTGCGATGGATGTGAGCGCGCCCCCCCCCCACTACCTCCTCCTTCGCCATAAACATCTCCTCCTCGCTGCATCTATTTGCCCTTTTATGAGTGCTGAGGAAATCTCTCCTCATCCCGGTCCACGGTCGTCGCGCTCTCGCCTGCTGACGCGCGAAGAGTTAATCCGATGCCCGTCTTCAGCTCCAGAGAGCCTGTAATTGCCTCTATAATTGTTATTATCTTCATTAAGGGCATCCTGCGCGTTATGGCTGCCCAGGGATGGCCAGCGCCATTCCAATCGCCGCCGCCTCGCAGCTGAGAGAAATCTTCCTTCTCCGTACGAACGCCACTGGATCCCGGGTTCAGTTGGAGTTTTTATGTCGTCAATAAAACGTTGAAATAAAATATTGCGCCGCGAGGATGCGATAACGTTCGTAAAAAAAATCGCAAGCTTTCACATGCCATTTCTAAGCTCTGTTCGGATTGAAAATGGCAGCATAGCAATTAAAAAAAAAAAGAAAAAAAGGCGACCCTTCCTGGATTCACCGATCGGCTGTCAATCATCCTGGCACATGGATGGGGCAGAATGGGCACAACGTCTGTACGGGCGCCAGGAGCTGCTCATTAGCATATCATTGGCTCAAAATAAAAAACTGATGGCCAAAAATAATCATTGCTTTCTATATATATTAGATTTGTTTCATGGGAATCATTGGCTCGTACAACAGAGTTGGCCGTTCTGGGTGGTTGGCCGGTATTCAGGCCATCAATTCACGAAGAGTTAGTGACGGGGTCATCGTTGGTTCCTCGTACCCTCCTGTGCTCGGATGAGACAGGTACACTTTAACATAGATCTCAATTCATGAGGAGATAGTGACGGGGTCATCGTTGGTTCCTCTTACCCTCCTGTGCTCAGAGGAGACAGGTACACTTTAACATAGATCTCAATTCACGAGGAGTTAGTGACGGGGTCATCGTTGGTTCCTCTTACCCTCCTGTGCTCGGAGGAGACAGGTACACTTTAACATAGATCTCAATTCACGAGGAGTTAGTGACGGGGTCATCGTTGGTTCCTCTTACCCTCCTGTGCTCGGAGGAGACAGGTACACTTTAACATAGATCTCAATTTACGAGGAGTTAGTGACGGGGTCATCGTTGGTTCCTCTTACCCTCCTGTGCTCGGAGGAGACAGGTACACTTTAACATAGATCTCAATTTACGAGGAGTTAGTGACGGGGTCATCGTTGGTTCGTCTTACCCTCCTGTGCTCGGAGGAGACAGGTACACTTTAACATAGATCTCAATTTACGAGGAGTTAGTGACGGGGTCATCGTTGGTTCCTCTTACCCTCCTGTGCTCGGAGGAGACAGGTACACTTTAACATAGATCTCAATTCACGAGGAGATAGTGACGGGGTCATCGTTGGTTCCTCTTACCCTCCTGTGCTCGGAGGAGACAGGTACACTTTAACATAGATCTCAATTCACGAGGAGATAGTGACGGGGTCATCGTTGGTTCCTCTTACCCTCCTGTCCTCGGAGGAGACAGGTACACTTTAACATAGATCTTCATCTGCTGATAACATGCATCTTGTATGGTGGATTTGTAGAGACGGGTCCAAAGTCTTGTTGTTATTATTATTATTAATATACAGGATTTATATATTCGCCTTTCCGTCTGGCAGTACTCGGGTCGTCAGTTCGAATTCCAACCACGGCACCTCGTGCCTGGAGTTTGCATGTTATCCCTGTGTCTGCGTGGGTTTCCCTCCGGGTACTCTGGTTTCCTCCCACCTTTAAAGACATGCTGGTAGGTTAATTGAATCCTGTCTAAATCGGCGCTAGTATATGTATTAATGTAAGTTAGGGACCTTAGATTGTACGCTCCTCGGGGGCGGGGACTGATGTGAATGTACATTTTTTTCATCATGTGTACCAGACTTTAGTAAATCAACCCCGAAACATATCAAAGTATACAAAAAATGAATGATCATTCATCTGATATTTTCATCATGTGTACCAGGCTTTAGTAAATCAACCCTGAAACATATCGGATTATACAAAAAATGAATGCGACAAATTCTATTGTTACAAAATATATCAAAAATATTACAAAAGTGAGAAAAATGACGTTTTATCCCAAAATGCTACAATGTGATGCAATCAGTTATCACCACGACTACTTCCACAGACACATTCCTCATTATACTTCCAAGCAGCCGCAAGTATCAGTGATTGCTACATTGCGGTGTTGTGGGGTAATACGCCAATCTTTTCTCACTTGAAACTTTTTATCTATTTTGTAACAATAGTTTTTTATTATCCATTATAATAAGCATTGGGGGTTATTTACTAAAACTGGAGCGTGAAAAATCTGGTGCAGCTGTGCATGGGAGCCAATCAGCTTCTAACTTCAGCTTGCTTGGTTAAGCTTTGGCAATAAAACCTGGAAGCTGATTGGCTCCCGTGCACAGCTGCACCAGATTTTGCACGCTCCAGTTTTAGTAAATACCCCCCATTGCGCTTCATTGTAGCACCTGAAGAGTTCTAGAGATTAAAAGAGTTGCCAGATCAGCGACTCATAGGTTGTCTTTTAAAGCCTAACTCAGCCTTTTTCAACTGGGGTGCCCTGAGGTTTCTTCTGGGGTGCCCTGAGGTTTCTTCTGGGGTGCCCAGAGGCTTCTTCTGGGGTGCCCAGAGGCTTCTTCTGGGGTGCCCTGAGCTTTCTTCTGGGGTGCCTTGTCAAAATGCCTAGAAATGCCTAGGAGGGTGCCTAGAGACTGTCCATAATGTTAGAGGGTGCCTCAAGACTGTCCATAATTTTAGAGGGTGCCTAGAGACTGTCCATAATTTTGGAGCGTGCCTTGAGACTGTCCATAATTTTGGAGCGTGCCTTGAGACTGTCCATAATTTTGGAGCGTGCCTTGAGACTGTCCATAATTTTAGAGTTGCCTTAAGACTGTCCATAATTTTAGAGGGTGTCTTGAGACTGTCCGTAATTTTAGAGAGTGCCTTGAGACTGTCCATAATTTTAGAGGGTGCCTCGAGGATGTCCATAATTTTAGAGGGTGCCTAGAGACTGTCCATAATTTTAGAGAGTGCCTTGAGACTGTCCATAATTTTAGAGAGTGCCTTGAGACTGTCCATAATTTTGGAGAGTGCCTAGAGACTGTCCATAATTTTTGAGGGTGCCTTGAGACTGTCCATAATTTTAGAGTTGCCTAGAGACTGTAATTTTAGAGGGTGCCTTGAGACTGTCCATAATTTTAGAGGTGCCTCAACTGTCTATAATTTTAGAGTTGCCTAGAGACTGTCCATAATTTTAGAGGGTGCCTAGAGACTGTCCATAATTTTAGAGAGTGCCTTGAGACTGTCCATAATTTTAGAGGGTGCCTAGAGATTGTCCATAATTTTAGAGGGTGCCTAGAGATTGTCCATAATTTTAGAGGGTGCCTAGAGACTGTCCATAATTTTAGAGGGTGCCTAGAGACTGTCCATAATTTTAGAGGGTGCCTAGAGACTGTCCATAATTTTAGAGGGTGCCTAAAGACTGTCCATAATTTTTGAGGGTGCCTTGAGACTGTCCATAATTTTAGAGTTGCCTAGAGACTGTAATTTTAGAGGGTGCCTTGAGACTGTCCATAATTTTAGAGGTGCCTCAACTGTCTATAATTTTAGAGTTGCCTAGAGACTGTCCATAATTTTAGAGGGTGCCTAGAGACTGTCCATAATTTTAGAGGGTGCCTAGAGACTGTCCATAATTTTAGAGGGTGCCTAAAGACTGTCCATAATTTTAGAGGGTGCCTAAAGACTGTCCATAATTTTAGAGGGTGCCTAGAGACTGTCCATAATTTTAGAGGGTGCCTAGAGACTGTCCATAATTTTAGAGATGCCTCAACTGTCTATAATTTTAGAGGGTGCCTCGAGACCATCCATAATTTTGGAGAGTGCCTAGAGATTGTCCTTAATTTTAGAGGGTGCCTAGAGACTGTCCATAATTTTAGAGGGTGCCTAAAGACTGTCCATAATTTTAGAGGGTGCCTCGAGACCATCCATAATTTTGGAGAGTGCCTAGAGATTGTCCTTAATTTTAGAGGGTGCCTAGAGACTGTCCATAATTTTAAAGGTGCCTTTAATGAAAAAAGGTTGAGAAACACTGGCCTATCTGATGCCCGAGATTCATAAGTGGTCACTTTTCTGGACTGGTTGAGTATGATGAGGTGTAAAATAACGTTTTTACATACAATGCTTGTTCAATATCCTAACAAAACACCTCAACGGGTTTTGCCGTCTGTTCCGAAATGGAAACTGTGCTAAGCGTTGACTATAGGGTGTGGTGACCCATGACGGGTGAACGCCGGCCCTCCATAAATGGACCTGAATGTACGGCCTCCTCTATACACTGGAGAAACGGTCTCTTTATATCGTTCTATTTCACGGCTGACGAATGTTTTACGGGAATAAACATCGCATGTCTGGCATTCAGTGGCCGTAAAAGAAGTTCAAACTGAAATGCATTTTCGGTGAATCATCCGGGGCTTCACGTCGAGTGATTCCAGGTGGAGCAGCTTTGTGGTAAATCATTCTACAGAGGTGAAATTGTGGAGATCACGTCTCGGCGTCGGCCATATTGTATCATGTCATGTATAGATCACTGCGTTCCTCAGCAGACGTTTCTCACCTCTGAGGTTGTTTGTTGGCCATTATGGATTTATACCGGCAACACTCTCACCCCGAAGGTCTACACATGGCCATACTACTGACCTGGACCATAAATTGCCTGCCATGGTATATATGGTCCAACTCTGAGAGATATTGTTTGGGGGGTTCCTGACCACTTCAGCCAACACTTAAAATATCCTTTAGTGTTTATTATGCTTTGAATATCTTTTTCTCGCTCTCTGGCCTGCTCAGCCTTCTCATACAACCAGCCTTTTTTGGTGAATCTGGTTCTTCGTGTCGTACGGCATGCAGATATATTTATTGGCATGTTCCCATAGATTTAGGATTTTTATTCAGTTATTGCTATTGTTCCTTGGCCTAGGTTGCTCGTCTCCATGACCTATGTTTTACGAGACCCCTGCATTGCTTGGCAGTGCAAGGCACCTTCCTTATACCCTGCACACAGGCACTCCAACATGGCAGCTCCTACTATAACAGCCAGACTTCATGGCAAACGTTCAATTAAAATGCTGTTTTGGGGTCATTTGGCATCTCTTGGTCCCCCCACCTCCTCTTCCATTGGACCTTGGGCAGGCACAGATCTGGGCCATGTGCATTATTGTGTATTTGCAGTATGAGTCCCCTTTGCTTGTCTGACGTATGAGTGAGAACAGTGTCCATCTCCTTTAAGGTACTGATGGTTCCCACCATTATGAAATCACTGGCTGTCCTTTGATTGGTCATTTTGAATATTTTCATGCCAGATTTTTGTTTTTTTTTTGGCGTGTAGTTTTCAGAGGTATCGCTTAAAGGGATTTCCCTCACCGGTATGCAGTGCCCCATCATTCTCGCCATTTTGGGATGTCACCTTTAACTCCTTGCATCTCTTTTATTGGCCATATTCAGGGAACTGTTTGTAGGTCATATGATTTTATCTGGGGGCCCCACTAAGTCATTAAGTTACTTGCATCTGGCTTCCGCTACAGATGTGCTTTAATTGAGTTTTTTTAGAACATTGCATTTAGATTAAACTTGATTTTTTTAGATGCTTTTTGGAAGATCCTCTGCCTTCATAAGATCAGCTTGTCCTGTAGGTTTATCGAGGAGTAACCCTCTCTTGTGGTGGGGTTGGTGATGGGCCATTAAATCTGCTCTTCTGCCGGTAAGATGAAGCCGTTGAGTTCCTCCTCTTTCTTCATTAGACAAAAAACTTGCTTTTGCTATTTTTCTACAGAAGATCTTGAGATTGTCCACTCTCAAAGTCATGGTCATGCCAGTAGGTGTAATGAGGAGCACTTTACTACTTTCTTGTGGTGGGGTTGGTAATAGGGCTTTAAATCTGCTCTTCTGCCGATAAGATGTAGACATTGAGTTCCTCCTCTTTCCTCATTAGACAAAGAGCTTCCTTTGCCCATGTTCTACAGAAGATCTTGAGATTGTCCACTCTCAAACTCATGGTCATGCCAGTAGGTGTAATGAGGAGCACTTTACTCCTCTCTTGTGGTGGGGTTGGTAATAGGGCATTAAGTCTTCTCTTCTGCAGATAAGATGTAGATGTGGAGTTCCTCCTCTTTCCTCATTAGATGAAGAGCTTGCTTTTGCCATGTTCTACAGAAGATCTTGAGATTGTCCACTCTCAAAGTCATGGTCAGGCCTGTAGGTGTAATGAAGAGCATTTTACTCCTCTCTTATGGGGGGTTGGTAATAGGTCATTAAATCTGCTCTTCTGCCGATAAGATGTAGATGTTGAGTTCCTCCTATTTCCTCATTGGACAAAGAGCTTGCTTTGGCCATGTTTTACGGAAGATCTTGAGATTGTCCAGTCTCAAAGTCATGGTCATGCCAGTAGGTGTAATGAGGAGCACTTTACTACTTTCTTGTGGTGGGGTTGGTAATAGGGCTTTAAATCTGCTCTTCTGCCGATAAGATGTAGACATTGAGTTCCTCCTCTTTCCTCATTAGACAAAGAGCTTCCTTTGCCCATGTTCTACAGAAGATCTTGAGATTGTCCACTCTCAAACTCATGGTCATGCCAGTAGGTGTAATGAGGAGCACTTTACTCCTCTCTTGTGGTGGGGTTGGTAATAGGGCATTAAGTCTTCTCTTCTGCAGATAAGATGTAGATGTGGAGTTCCTCCTCTTTCCTCATTAGATGAAGAGCTTGCTTTTGCCATGTTCTACAGAAGATCTTAGATTGTCCACTCTCAAAGTCATGGTCAGGCCTGTAGGTGTAATGAAGAGCATTTTACTCCTCTCTTATGGGGGGTTGGTAATAGGTCATTAAATCTGCTCTTCTGCCGATAAGATGTAGATGTTGAGTTCCTCCTATTTCCTCATTGGACAAAGAGCTTGCTTTGGCCATGTTTTACGGAAGATCTTGAGATTGTCCACTCTTAAAGTCATGGTCAAGCCTGTAGGTTTATCGAGGAGCACTTTACTCCTCTCTTGTGGTGGGGTTGGTAATAGGGCATTAAATCTGCTCTTCTGCCGATAAGATGTAGACATTGAGTTCCTCCTCTTTCCTCATTAGACAAAGAGCTTCCTTTGCCCATGATCTAAAGAAGATCTTGAGATTGTCCACTCTTAAAGTCATGGTCATGCCTGTAGGTGTAATGAGGAGCACTTTACTCCTCTCTTGTGGTGGGTTTGGTGACGGGGTATTAAATCTTCTCTTCTTCCAAAACAGATGTAGACATTGAGTTCCTCCTCTTTCCTCATAAGTCAAAGAGCTTCCTTTGGCTATGTTCTACAGAAGATCTTGAGATTTTCCTATTCTCGAAGTCACGGTCAAGCCTTTAGGTTCTTCTCCTGATCCAGACCTTTCTGAATTTTGGTTAGCAGGTCCATTTTTCGACATGCCAGGAATTTTTAGAAGTGGCAATTACTTTGCTAAATACAGTACGGCCTACACTAATGGCCCTCAGGTCTGTTACATGGGACACTGGGCCGCCATGTTCCTCATTGGAAGGAGAGCGGAGGCTTCTTCTGTCTGAGGTGGATCACGTTACAATGTTGTCTTTTGCCTCTGACAAGTCACATCCTCGGGATAATCCATCTGTGTTTCCCCTGCTGAAATGCTCACTTATGATACGATCGCGGGAACAAACTCCCACAATTAATCTCCATATATTCTGGCGTCCAGAAAACTCATTATTGATACACCATCGTGTCAATTACAGAGATAAATTCATTGGTAAAATTATTGATTTTGGGCAGCAGACACATAGCACAGATCCAGACGCTTGACCGAAAAATTGTACGCCACTAAATATTTTCTCTCCCTGGACACCGAGGGCTTCGTTCCAGTCTGCCAAGACTCCGGCACCGATGATGACAGAAAACGCAAATCCAATCGCTTACATTTTCAACGTGTTCTTTTAACATGTTCGTGTCATTTCAAAAGTGAGGTTTTTTTTAAATTTTTATAAAAAAAAAAATCTGCAGATGTCTTTAAAATACATTTCTGGTGATCCCGCAATGAAGGTCGCTTCCTGTTCTAGGGTGACAACACTCTGCCCCTTTCTCCCAATTGTCCTTCTGCGTTGTCACTCCATCGCACAGGCTTCCGATTGGTGGTTGTTTGAACAACACATTATACAGACAAGCTCCTCTACTGTCACCATTAAATTAATAAAATATTGAAGCAAGCGCTAAAATGTAAAAGCAGCTGAAAACACTAAAAGGTAAACAATAAGCCTTCAGTAAAATCTGTAAAAGTAGTGCAGCGCTAAGAAATGATAAATGAAATCTTATAAGAAAACGCACATAAGTAACAAGTGCGTTATAACCATGAAAATGCTCATAAACACATGGAAATATAGTTCTTTAGTAAAAATGCACATGCACCTATAATGCGTTTAAAACATAAAATGATGTCAATAGAATCTCGATAAAATTTTCAAAATAATTGTCAAAATAATCGCCAGGTGTGTTAAATCCCAGTATGCAAGAAAATCCTCAGGTGGGTGTGCTAATAAATATATAAAATGCGCACTCACCAGATGCGCATATACAAAGCTCGTTGTATCATATACTGTTGGGACGGTCAGGGATCCCTTCTTAGGGTGGTCCGGGATGTAGCCTGGGAGTGGGTGGCCTTCCTGGCTTGCCGTTATCCTATAACTTAAGGAAGGCCACCCACTCCCAGGCTACATCCCGGACCACCCTGAGAAGGGATCCCTGACCGTCCAACAGTATTGCCGGCCATAGACGGGTCGAAAACCGGCCGTTTTTTTTTTAAAAAACCCGAAAAATCAGTTGTTCAAAAGGCCGACATTACCACCAACGGTAAAAAAAATCGGCCAATTTTCATCCCGTCTACAGCCAGCATTTAATTACTTCTGTCCCTGCAGAGAGATCCGCTATTATATTTGACATGAAAAAGTCTTGCGGTTGCAACAATGTATCCATTTGTAATCATTTTGGATACAGATGTTTTTATGCGGATACAAATGGATACATTGTTGCAACCGCAAGACTTTTCATATAAAATATAATAGCGGACTGGAATTCTTCTTTTTCTTTTCTTCGTTTTCCTCTTCTTTTTCTTCTTCTTTTTCTTCTTATTCTTCTTTTTCTTCTTCTTTTCCTTTTCTTCTTCATTTTCTTCTTTTTCTTCTTATTCTTCTTTTTCTTCTTCTTATTCCTCTTCTTCTTTTTCTTCTTCTTCTTTTTCTTCTTCTTCTTTTTCTTCTTCTTCTTTTTTCTTTTTCTACTTCTTTTCTTCTTTTTCTTCTTTTACTTCTTCTTCTTTTTCTTTTTCTTCTACTTCTTCTTTTTCTTCTTCTTTTTCTTTTCTTCTTCATTTTCTTCTTTTTCTTCTTCTTATTCTTCTTTTTCTTCTTCTTATTCCTCTTCTTCTTTTTCTTCTTTTTCTTCTTCTTCTTTTTCTTCTTCTTCTTTTTCTTCTACTTCTTTTCTTCTTTTTCTTCTTTTACTTCTTCTTCTTTTTCTTTTTCTTCTACTTCTTCTTCTTTTTTCTTCTTCTTTTTCCTCTTCTTTTTCTGCTTCTTCTTTTTCTTCTTTTTTTTTTCAACTTCTTCTTCTTTTTCTTCTTCCTCTTCTGCTTCTTCTTCTTTTTTCTTCTTCTTGCAGGTCACGGCTCATGCGCAGATTTTTTATTGGTAAAACCATCGGCCGATTTTTTTCCCAACTTTACCGATAAAAAAATGTGCCAAAACTCTGAAAAACGGCCGATCAATTAACCCATTAACGGTTCGGAAATCGTCCGATTTTTTTTCGAAAAATCGGCCGATTTTCGACCCGTCTATGGCCTGCATATATGATACAATGCGCTTTATATAGGCGCATCTGGTGAGTGCGCATTTTATATATTTATTAGCACACCCACCTGAGGATTTTCTTGCATACTGGGATTTAACACCGTCACCTGGCGATTATTCTGACGATTATTTTGAAGATTTTATTGAGATTCTATTGACATTTTATGTTTTAAACGCATTATAGATGCATGTGCGTTTTTACTAAAGAACTATATTTCCATGTGTTTATGAGCATTTTCATGGTTATAACGCATTTATTACTTATGTGCGTTTTCTTATAAGATTTCATTTATCATTTCTTAGCGCTGCACTACTTTTACATATTGTCACCGGGGGGCGGACTGACCGTTTGGAAACTCAGGCAGTGCCCGAGGGCCCGGGTTCAGTAGGGGGCCCCATGAGATGCCCCTGGTACCTTTTTCATAGGCTTTTTTGAGTTTGGGCAAGGACACAGGGGCCCCATGATCCCCTATTGCCCGGGGGCCCCATGAGTTGTCAGTCCACCCCTGATTGTCACCATTATGAAACCGGCCCTGAGAACTGCCATCGTTGGCGTGCATGTAGACAGGAAGTGGTTGTAAAGAGGCTGCAGATCTGTCATATTGGGGGGGGGGGGGTAAAAAAACAGGATTTTCGCATTAAATTTTTTTTAAAATACACAATACACCGATCAAACTAAACGTCATCCAATCAGTGTAAACATCAGAAAACCAGCTTGACTTTAATAAGCCCCACCCCTTTTCCGGCGGAAAATCCCGACAAAAACAGCAACTTTTGGGAGATGCCTGTGATTGGCTAATTTTTTTTTTTTCTGATGAAAATTTTCCCCCTTAAAAACCGCACTGGGCTTCCAGACGAACGCACTCGCAGCTGCCAGTTTGATTTACGCTCGTCCTTCCACCATTTAGGGCTTTTTTTGTTATTACCGGGTGTTTTTTTTTTTTACAGCGAGGCTTCGAGGAATTTTGTTTTATTCCGTCTCTCTCTCTTTTTTTTTTTTTTTTAAAAGGTATTTTTGGTTAACGTTTTCCAATATCGGACAGTTTTTTTTCTTTTTTATAGCGGCGGAGTTATGAGTTTATCTGCTGTTCCGTGTGCCTGAGAGAATTAATAAACTTGTCAATAAAAAAAAGTGGAAAATGTGTTAAAAAAATAGATCCGCACGTGTTGGAGGCAATATATCGGCGGCGAGCTCCGTGGCTCTGGGAGTCTAGCGCCAGCCTATAAAGCGCCGAACGCACAGCGCTGGTTTTTTTTTTTATTTTTTATCCCCGATGTTAAATTCATAAGGAAAGGGGGAATTTTAAAAATAACCGTAAAATATTTAAAATATATACATTGTTATAAACGGGTTTTTCCTTTTATAGTTGGAATAGAGAGGCGATGTATTTGCGTTGTTTTAATTCTCCGCTCAATAAAAGGCCATTTGGAAGATTCCGCAATTTGTTCCGCCGTCGTAAAATCGGAGCAAACAGCGGTAATACGATGTGACGGGCGCGCCATCTGGGCCGACAGAAAGGAGATTTTCCATGTATCGTTCGATCCCCTTGTGTTCAATTGTGAACGATCGCAGGGGTGGACTGGCCATTTGAGCACTCGGGCACTGCCCGAGGGCCCGGGGTCAGTAAGGGGCCCCATGAAATGCCCTTGGAACCTTTGATAGGCTTTTTTGGGTGTGCTTTGAGTGTGGGCCCCATGATCCCCTATTTCCCCCATGAGTTGTCAGTCCACCCAGGGGCGGACTGACCATTTGGAAACTCGGGCACTGCCCGAGGGCCCAGGGTCAGTAGGGGGCCCCATGAGATGCCCCTGGTACCTTTTTCATTGGCTTTTTTTAAATTTGGGCAAGGACACAGGGGCGCCATGATCCCCTATTGCCCGGGGGCCCCATGAGTTAACAGTCTACCCAGGGGCGGACTGACCATTTGGAAACTCGAGCACTGCCCAAGGGCCTGGGGTCAGTAGGGGGCCCCATGAGATGTCCCTGGTACCTTTTTCTTAGGCTTTTTTGAGTTTGGGCAAGGACACAGGGGCCCCATGATCCCCTATTGCCTGGGGGCCCCATGATTTGTCAGTCTACCCAGGGGCGGACTGACCATTTGGAAACTCGGGCACCGCCCGAGGGCCGGGGTCAGTAGGGGGCCCCATGAGATGCCCCTGGTACCTTTTTCATAGACTTTTTTGAGTTTGGGCAAGGACACCGGGGCCCCATGATCCCCTATTGCCCGGGGGCCCCATGAGTTGTCAATCTACCCAGGGGCGGACTGACCATTTGGAAACTCGGGCACTGCCCAAGGGCCTGGGGTCAGTAGGGGGCCCCATGAGATGCCCCTGGTACCTTTTTCATAGACTTTTTTGAGTTTGGGCAAGGACACAGGGGCCCCATGATCCCCTATTGCCTGGGGGCCCCATGATTTGTCAGTCTACCCAGGGGCGGACTGACCATTTGGAAACTCGGGCACCGCCCGAGGGCCGGGGGTCAGTAGGGGGCCCCATGAGATGCCCCTGGTACCTTTTTCATAGACTTTTTTGAGTTTGGGCAAGGACACCGGGGCCCCATTATCCCCTATTGCCCGGGGCCCCATGAGTTGTCAGTCCATCCCTGAACGATCGTTATAGGCGTTGCATTAAGAAGGTTCACTGCCGGCGTCTCCGATCATTTGGCGGTCCCTCAGTATAGAAATCTGCGTCCTTAAAAATGAATCAACAGCTGCATGTATGTCCGCTAATCGATTGATCTCCTCAGTGGGGACCAGCTGGACTGCCTGGGGTCCGGTTAGAGCAGGATTGGGCGAACTTTACATGCCTGAACCCCCATTGAAATCGATGGGAGCTGAATCAGCTAAATCAAAAATGCCCTTTTTTGTAAAAAAAATGGGTTAAAATTTCTGGCAAATTACATTTCCCTTCTGGCTTCGAGTATATAATATATTATATATATAATTACAAAAATGGTATACAGGGCCCTCCAAGGGCCTCTAAAATATTTGGGGACCCTTAAAGGGGATCTATGTGATTATTTTTTTTTAATAAGCCAACTAAAAAGTGATATTTGCTGCAAAATTGCTTTTTTCTCTTTGTAAATGTCACTTTTGCTGTCCCCTAAAGTGAGAATGAAACCCCAAATTTTGCTCGGAGTTCCCCACAAAATGTATGCCAGACCCCTTGGAATGTCTTTTGATTTTTAAGGGCGTACCTCACACACAAATAAAACAAAATAAAATGTGTGAGGTACTCCCTCAAAATCCATACCATCCATAGGGCTTTATTTTGTCAGCGGGAATGCGGGGGAACGTGGGGGAATGCGGGGGAACACAGGGGAATGCGGGGGAACGCGAGGGAACGTGAGGGAACGCGGGGGAACGTGAGGGAACGCGGGGGAACGCAGGGGAACACAGGGGAACGTGGGGGAACTCAGGGGAATGCAGGGGAACGCGAGGGAACGCGGGGGAATGTGGGGGAATGCGGGGGAACGTGGGGGAACTCAGGGGAATGCGGGGGAACGTGGGGGAACTCAGGGGAATGCGGGGGAACGCGAGGGAACGTGGGGGAACGCGGGGAAATGCGGGGGAATGTGGGGGAATGCGAGGGAACGCGAGGGAACGTGGGGGAACTCAGGGGAATGCGGGGGAACGCGAGGGAACGTGAGGGAACGCGGGGGAATGTGGGGGAACACAGGGGAATGCGGGGGAACACAGGGGAATGCGGGGGAACGCGAGGGAACGTGAGGGAACGCGGGGGAACGCAGGGGAACACAGGGGAACGTGGGGGAACTCAGGGGAATGCAGGGGAACGCGAGGGAACGTGAGGGAACGTGGGGGAATGCGGGGGAACGTGGGGGAACTCAGGGGAACGCGGGGGAATGCGGGGGAACACAGGGGAATGCGGGGGAACACAGGGGAATGCGGGGGAACGCGAGGGAACATGAGGGAACGCGGGGGAACGCGGGGGAACACAGGGGAATGCGGGGGAACACAGGGGAATGCGGGGGAACGCGAGGAAACGTGAGGGAACGCGGGGGAACGCGGGGGAACACAGGGGAAAGTGGGGGAACTCAGGGGAATGCAGGGGAACGCGGGGGAACGTGGGGGAACTCAGGGGAATGCGGGGGAACGCGAGGGAACGTGAGGGAACGCGGGGGAATGTGGGGGGGAATGCGGGGAAACGCGGGGGAATGCGGGGGAATGCGAGGGAACGTGGGGGAACTCAGGGGAATGCGGGGGAACGCAAGGGAACGTGAGGGAACGCGGGGGGAATGTGGGGGAACGTGGGGGAACTCAGGGGAACGCGGGGGAACGCGAGGGAACGCGGGGAAACGCGGGGGAATGTGGGGGAATGCGGGGGAACGTGGGAGAACTCAGGGGAATGCGGGGGAACGCAAGGGAACGTGAGGGAACGCGGGGGAATGTGGGGGAATGCGGGGGAACGTGGGGGAACTCAGGGGAATGCGGGGGAACGCAAGGGAACGTGAGGGAACGCGGGGGAATGTGGGGGAATGCGGGGGAACGTGGGGGAACTCAGGGGAACGCGGGGGAACGCGAGGGAACGCGGGGGGGGAAAACGCGGGGGAATGTGGGGGAATGCGGGGGAACGTGGGAGAACTCAGGGGAATGCGGGGGAACGCGGGGAAACGTGGGGGAACGTGGGGGAACTCAGGGGAATGCGGGGGGGGGGAACGCGGGGAAACGCGGGGGAATGTGGGGGAACGGGGGGGAACGCGGGGGAACGTGGGGGGAACGCGGGGGAATGTGGGGGAACTCAGGGGAACGCGGGGGAACGTGGGGGGAACGCGGGGGAACGTGGGGGAATGCGGGGAAACGCGGGGGAATGCGGGGGAACGTGGGGGAACTCAGGGGAACGCGGGGGAACGCGGGGGATCGCGAGGGAACGTGGGGGAACGTGGGGGAATGCGGGGGAACGTGGGGGGGAACGCGGGGGAATGTGGGGGAATGTGGGGGAACGGGGGGGGAACGCGGGGGAACGTGGGGGAACGCGGGGGAATGTGGGGGAACTCAGGGGAACGCGGGGGGGGGAACGCGGGGAAACGCGGGGGAATGTGGGGGAATGTGGGGGAACGGGGGGGGAACGCGGGGGAACGTGGGGGAACGCGGGGGAATGTGGGGGAACTCAGGGGAACGCGGGGGAACGTGGGGGAACGCGGGGGAACGTGGGGGAATGCGGGGAAACACGGGGGGAATGCGGGGGAACGTGGGGGAACTCAGGGGAACGCGGGGGAACGCGGGGGATCGCGAGGGAACGTGGGGGAACGTGGGGGAATGCGGGGGAACGTGGGGGAACGCGGGGGAGTGCGGGGGAACGTGGGGGAACTCAGGGGAACGCGGGGGAACGCGGGGGATCGCGAGGGAACGTGGGGGAACGCGGGGGAACGTGGGGGAACGCGGGGGAGTGCGGGGGAACGTGGGGGAATGCTGGGGAACGCTGGGGAACGTGGGGGAGTGCGGGGGAACGTGGGGGAACGCGGGGGAGTGCGGGGGAACACGGGGGAACGTGGGGGAACGTGGGGGAACACGGGGGAACACAGTCCCGCACTTCCAGCACTGGATGGATGTAACGGGAAGGGATGCTGCGTTGTGTTGGGGAGTCTATTGATACTGGCTGCTGGGGATCCATTTTTGTGAGATATCTATTGTGCTGGGAAGGTCTGTTGTTGCTGACGGGATCTATTGTTCTATTGTTGCGGGGTGGGTCATATGTTTCTGGGGGGGTCTATTGTTGATGGGAGGGAGATACTGTTGACAGAGGGGTCTATTGTTGCTGGCGGGATCTATTGTTGCGGCGGTGGGTCTTATGTTTCTGGGGGGGGTCTATTGTTGATGGGAGGGAGGTACTGTTGACAGAGGGATCTATTGTTGATGAATGCTGGGCAGTCTATTGATGCTGGCTGAGGGGAGATTCATTGTTGCTGCTTGGGGTCTATTGTTGCTATGGGGTATTTTATTGCGGATGGACTATTATTGTTGCTGGTGGTCTATTATTACTAGGGGGTCTATTGTTGCTGGAGGTAATCTATTGCTGTGGGTGGTCTATCATTGATGGGGGGGTCTATTGTTGCTGGGGTGATCTATTGTTGCTGCTGGTCTATTAATGCTGGGGGGTCTATTGTTGTTGGGGATAATATATCGTTGCTGGAGGTCTTTTATTGCTGGGAGGGGTCTATTATTGCTGGGGGATCTATTGTTGCTAGGCGAGTTTACTGTTGCTGGGGGGTCCTGTTGTTGCTGGTGGATCTATTGATGCTGGAGAGATTTATTGTTGCTGGGGGGGAGATTTATTGTTGCTGGGGGCGGGGGGTCCTGTTGTTGCAGGGGGGGTCTAATGTTGCTGGGGGGGTCCTGTTGTTGCTGGGGGGGTCTATTGTTTTTGGCTACAGAGAATCTATTTTACTGCTTTTCTTGTTATCATTAGCAAATTCTATACAAATTACTCAGCACCACAAAATGATACTGGGTTCTGTATTCTCTAAAAAGGGCGGTACTAGGAGGTGGGTAGGGGGCGGAACCAAGGAACAGTGCTCGGAGGTGGTTAGGGGGCGGAACCAAAGAACAGTGCTCGGAGGTAGGTAGGGGTTGGAACCCAGGACAGTGCTCAGAGGTGGGTAGAGGGCGGAACCCAGGAACAGTGCTCAGAGGTGGGTAGAGGGCGGAACCCAGGAACAGTGCTCGGAGGTGGGTAGGGGGCGGAGCCAATGAACAGTGCTCGGAGGTGGGTAGAGGGCGGAACCAAGGAACAGTGCTCGAAGGTGGGTAGGGGCGGAAACAAGGAACAGTGCTCGAAGGTGGGTAGGGGGCAGAAACAAGGAACAGTGCTCGGAGGTGGGTAGGGGGCGGGGACCAAGGAACAGTGCTCGAAGGTGGGTAGGGGGCGGAAACAAGGAACAGTGCTCGGAGGTGGGTAGGGGGCGGGACCAAGGAACAGTGCTCGAAGGTAGGTAGGGGGCGGAAACAAGGAACAGTGCTCGGAGGTGGGTAGATGCGTATACGCGATGCGTATTTACGTTACGCATCTGGTGAGTGCGTAATTCTGCGATTTCTTTGGAGCACCATCAGTTGGATTCTGCTAGTCACCTTACATTGTGATCTACGTTTGCTGGCACTTTATGTTTTTATGGACATTTTGATAGTGATTTTGTTGTTTTAAGCGCTGCACCTTTTTATTTGATATATGCGATTTTGTCCGCTGCACCCGGTGAGAACAGCCCCTCGGGGTTTCTTTTTTTGCCCCCTCGGTGTCCATCCAGCACAGGGGCTAAATGGTTAGCACTTCCGCCTCGCAGTACGAGGGTCGTTGGTTTGAATCCCAACCACAGCACCGCCTGCCTGGAGTTTGCATGTTCTCCCTGTGCCTGCGTGGGTTTCCTCCGGGTACTCCGGTTTCCTCCCACACTCCAAAGACATGCTGGTAGGTGAATTGGATCCTGTCTAAATTCTCCCTAGTATGTGTATGTATGAATGTGAGTTAGGGACCTTAGATTGTACGCTCCTCGGGGGGGGGACTGATGTGAATGTACAATATATATGTAAAGCGCAGAGTAAATTGATGGCGCTATATAAGTACCTGAAATAAATAAAAATAAATAAAATAAATCCAGGACATCGCTGTCATCCTCGGCACGTCTCTTGGCCCCTCGCTGTCCATCCAGGACATCGCTGTCATCCTGGGCGCGTTTCTCGGCCCCTCGTTATCCATCCAGGACATCGCTGTCATCATCTCGGCACGTCTCTTGGCCCCTCGCTGTCCAACCAGGACATCGCTGTCATCCTGGGCGCGTCTCTTGGCCCCTCGGTGTCCATCCAGGACATCGCTGTCATCCTGGGCGCGTCTCTTGGCCCCTCGCTGTCCATCCAGGACATCGCTGTCATCCTCGGCACGTCTCTTGGCCCCTCGCTGTCCATCCAGGACATTGCTGTCATCCTCGGCACGTCTCTTGGCCCCTCGGTGTCCATCCAGGACATCGCTGTCATCCTCGGCACGTCTCTTGGCCCCTCGCTGTCCATCCAGGACATCGCTGTCATCCTGGGCGCGTCTCTTGGCCCCTCGCTGTCCATCCAGGACATCGCTGTCATCCTGGGCGCGTCTCTTGGCCCCACGGTGTCCATCCAGGACATCGCTGTCATCCTCTGCGCGTTTCTCGGCCCCTCGGTGTCCATCCAGGACATCGCTGTCATCCTGGGCGCGTTTCTTGGCCCCTCGGTGTCCATCCAGGACATCGCTGTCATCCTCGGCGTGTTTCTTGGCCCCTCGGTGTCCATCCAGGAAATCGCTGTCATCCTTGGCACGTTTCTCGGCCCCTCGCTGTCCATCCAGGACATCGCTGTCATCCTCGGCGCGTTTCTTGGCCCCTCGTTGTCCGTCCAGGACATCGCTGTCATCCTCGGCGCGTTTCTTGGCCCCTCGGTGTCCATCCAGGACATCGCTGTCATCCTCTGCGCGTCTCTCGGCCCCTCGGTATCAATCCAGGACATCGCTGTCATCCTGGGCGCGTCTCTTGGCCCCACGGTGTCCATCCAGGACATCGCTGTCATCCTCTGCGCGTTTCTCGGCCCCTCGGTGTCCATCCAGGACATCGCTGTCATCCTGGGCGCGTCTCTTGGCCCCTCGGTGTCCATCCAGGACATCGCTGTCATCCTGGGCGCGTCTCTCGGCCCCTCGGTGTCCATCCAGGACATCGCTGTCATCCTCGTTGCATTTCTGGGCCCCTCTGTGTGCATCCAGGACATCGCTGTCATCCTCGGCGCGTTTCTCTGCCCCTCGGTGTCCATCCAGGACATCGCTGTCATCCTCGGCGCGTATCTCGGCCCCTCGGTGTCCATCCAGGACATCGCTGTCATCCTCGGTGTGTTTCTTTGCCCCCTCTGTGTCCATCCAGGACATCGCTGTCATTTTCGGCGCGTTTCTCGGCCCCTCTGTGTCCATCCAGGACATCGCTGTCATCCTCGGCGCGTTTCTCGGCCCCTCTGTGTCCATCCAGGACATCGCTGTTATCCTCAGCACGTTTCTTGGCCCCTCGGTGTCCATCCAGGACATCGCTGTCATCCTCGGCGCGTTTCTCGACCCCTCTGTGTCCATCCAGGACATCGCTGTCATCCTCGGCGCGCTTCTTGGCCCCTCGGTGTCCATCCAGGACATTGCTGTCATCCTGGGTGCGTTTCTTGGCCCCTCGGTGTCCATCCAGGACATCGCTGTCATCCTGGGCGCGTTTCTTGGCCCCTCGGTGTCCATCCAGGACATCGCTGTCATCCTGGGCGCGTCTCTCGGCCCCTCGGTGTCCATCCAGGACATCGATGTCATCTCGTTGCATTTCTGGGCCCCTCTGTGTGCATCCAGGACATCGCTGTCATCCTCGGCGCGTTTCTCTGCCCCTCGGTGTCCATCCAGGACATCGCTGTCATCCTGGGCGCGTCTCTCGGCCCCTCGGTGTCCATCCAGGACATCGCTGTCATCCTCAGTGCGTTTCTCGGCCCCTCGGTGTGTCCATCCAGGACATCGCTGTCATCCTGGGCGCGTCTCTTGGCCCCACGGTGTCCATCCAGGACATCGCTGTCATCCTCTGCGCGTTTCTCGGCCCCTCGGTGTCCATCCAGGACATCGCTGTCATCCTGGGCGCGTTTCTTGGCCCCTCTGTGTCCATCCAGGACATCGCTGTCATCCTCGGCGTGTTTCTTGGCCCCTCGGTGTCCATCCAGGACATCGCTGTCATCCTTGGCACGTTTCTCGGCCCCTCGCTGTGTCCATCCAGGACATCGCTGTCATCCTCGGGCGCGTTTCTTGGCCCCTCGTTGTCCGTCCAGGACATCGCTGTCATCCTCGGCGCGTTTCTTGGCCCCTCGGTGTCCATCCAGGACATCGCTGTCATCCTCTGCGCGTTTCTCGGCCCCTCGGTATCCATCCAGGACATCGCTGTCATCCTGGGCGCGTCTCTCGGCCCCTCGGTATCAATCCAGGACATCGCTGTCATCCTGGGCGCGTCTCTTGGCCCCACGGTGTCCATCCAGGACATCGCTGTCATCCTCTGCGCGCGTTTCTCGGCCCCTCGGTGTCCATCCAGGACATCGCTGTCATCCTGGGCGCGTCTCTTGGCCCCTCGGTGTCCATCCAGGACATCGCTGTCATCCTGGGCGCGTCTCTCGGCCCCTCGGTGTCCATCCAGGACATCGATGTCATCCTGGGCGCATCTCTCGGCCCCTCGGTGTCCATCCAGGACATCGCTGTCATCCTCGTTGCATTTCTGGGCCCCTCTGTGTGCATCCAGGACATCGCTGTCATCCTCGGCGCGTTTCTCGGCTGCCCCTCGGTGTCCATCCAGGACATCGCTGTCATCCTCAGTGCGTTTCTCGGCCCCTCGGTGTCCATCCAGGACATCGCTGTCATCCTCGGCGCGTATCTCGGCCCCTCGGTGTCCATCCAGGACATCGCTGTCATCCTCGGTGTGTTTCTTTGCCCCCTCTGTGTCCATCCAGGACATCGCTGTCATTTTCGGCGCGTTTCTCGGCCCCTCTGTGTCCATCCAGGACATCGCTGTCATCCTTGGCGCGTTTCTCGGCCCCTCTGTGTCCATCCAGGATATCGCTGTTATCCTCAGCACGTTTCTTGGCCCCTCGGTGTCCATCCAGGACATCGCTGTCATCCTCGGCGCGTTTCTCGACCCCTCTGTGTCCATCCAGGACATCGCTGTCATCCTCGGCGCGCTTCTTGGCCCCTCGGTGTCCATCCAGGACATTGCTGTCATCCTGGGTGCGTTTCTTGGCCCCTCGGTGTCCATCCAGGACATCGCTGTCATCCTGGGCGCGTTTCTTGGCCCCTCGGTGTCCATCCAGGACATCGCTGTCATCCTGGGCGCGCGTCTCTCGGCCCCTCGGTGTCCATCCAGGACATCGCTGTCATCCTCGTTGCATTTCTGGGCCCCTCTGTGTGCATCCAGGACATCGCTGTCATCCTCGGCGCGTTTCTCTGCCCCTCGGTGTCCATCCAGGACATCGCTGTCATCCTGGGCGCGTCTCTCGGCCCCTCGGTGTCCATCCAGGACATCGCTGTCATCCTCAGTGCGTTTCTCGGCCCCTCGGTGTCCATCCAGGACATCGCTGTCATCCTCGGTGTGTTTCTTTGCCCCCTCGGTGTCCATCCAGGACATCGCTGTCATCCTCGGCGCGTTTCTCGGCCCCTCTGTGTCCATCCAGGACATCGCTGTCATCCTTGGCGCGTTTCTCGGCCCCTCTCTGTGTCCATCCAGGACATCGCTGTCATCCTCAGCACGTTTCTTGGCCCCTCGGTGTCCATCCAGGACATCGCTGTCATCCTCGGCGCGTTTCTCGACCCCTCTGTGTCCATCCAGGACATCGCTGTCATCCTCGGCGCGCTTCTTGGCCCCTCGGTGTCCATCCAGGACATTGCTGTCATCCTGGGCGCGTTTCTTGGCCCCTCGGTGTCCATCCAGGACATCGCTGTCATCCTGGGCACGTTTCTTGGCCCCTCTGTGTCCATCCAGGACATCGCTGTCATCTTCGGCGCGTCTCTTGGCCCCTCGGTGTCCATCCAGGACACCGCTGTCATCCTCGGTGCGTTTCTCTGCCCCTCGGTGTCCATCCAGGACATCGCTGTCATCCTCGGTGCGTTTCTCTGCCCCTCGGTGTCCATCCAGGACATCGCTGTCATCCTCGGCGCGTTTCTACGCCCCTCGGTGTCCATCCAGGACATCGCTGTCATCCTCGGCGCGTTTCTTGGCCCCTCGGTGTCCATCCAGGACATCGCTGTCATCCTCGGCACGTTTCTCCGCCCCTCGGTGTCCAACCAGGACATCGCTGTCATCCTCGGGCGCGTTTCTCTCCGCCCCTCGGTGTCCATCCAAGACATCGCTGTCATCCTTGGCGCGTTTCTTGGCCCCTCGGTGTCCATCCAGGACATCGCTGTCATCCTGGGCGCGTTTCTTGGCCCCTCGGTGTCCATCCAGGACATCGCTGTCATCCTTGGCGCGTTTCTTGGCCCCTCGGTGTCCATTCAGGACATCGCTGTCATCCTGGGCCCCTCGGTGTCCATCCAGGACATCGCTGTCATCCTTGGCGCGTTTCTGGGCCCCTTGGTGTCCATCCAGGACATCGCTGTCATCCTTGGCGCGTTTCTGGGCCCCTCAGTGTCCATCCAGGACATCGATGTCGTCCTCGGCGCATCTCTCGGCCCCTTGGTGTCCATCCAGGACATCGCTGTCATCCTGGGCGCGTTTCTCGGCCCCTCAGTGTCCATCCAGGAATCGTTGTCATCCTCGGTGCGTTTCTTGGCCCCTCGGTGGAATGGAGACATTCTCGGCGTCGATAGGCTGACCGCGTTCAGCGTCTCGCATGGTTTTGGTCAGATTATCCGAAGCCGGTAAGACGACTTTTATCTCTCATTGAAGTTCTGTGTCTCGGGTGAGCCCAGGAGTGGCGTGTGGGATCAGAGGGACGCGTCGTGACCCGTCAGCGCTCGCAGCTCTGCGCTCTCTCCTTTCTTGTCTTCATCGCCTCTGTTCTCCCTCTGATTGCGCATACGTTTACCGTCATGCCGGGGACAGTAATTGTATTCTGTCGATATTTTCGCCATGGAGATAAAGTCCGCTCGGGGCCCTCTGTCCACACAGATCACTCACGGCTCGGGAACAAGGAAGGAGCGGGATGTCAATAAGAGCGAGAAATGCTAATTATGGCTTTTAGTGACATCCAGTGACAAATTGGTCAGCTCCATAGAGGCGTCAGGGGTTAAACGAGACGCGTGAGCGGGATTTCAGCGCAGGTGCCGGAGCGTTCAATTCATCGTTAACCTGCTGGAGACGGCGGAGCGCCGCTTACAGATCAGAAGGCCGCTTTGATGCCAAATACTTTTTCAGAAATGTACAAAGGCCACCATAGCAAATTGGATGAGCCGGGCGCCGGCGGGGGGTCTGCACGCCGATTTGTCCAACAAGAAGAAGACAAAATCTGTGATTTCTGAATCTTCCTCCTGACGCCTGAGTGTGCGCCAAGAGGACGGGCAAAGCCAATCAGCTCAACTCTCAGATGTGATACATTGTATCACTGTAACATCGTATCATCGTAGCATTGTATGATTGTAACATTGTATGATTGTAACATTGTATGATTGTAACATTGTAGCACTGTATGATTGTAACATTGTATCATTGTACGATTGTAGCATTGTATGATTGTAACATTGTATGATTGTAACATTGTATGATTGTATCATTGTATCATTGTACGATTGTAGCATTGTATGATTGTAACATTGTATGATTGTATCGTTGTATCACTGTAACATCGTATCATCGTAGCATTGTATGACTGTAACATTGTATGATTGTATCGTTGTATGATTGTAACATTGTATGATTGTAGCATTGTATGATTGTAGCATTGTATGATTGTAACATTGTATGATTGTAACATTGTATCATCGTAGCATTGTATGATTGTAGCATTGTATGATTGTAACATTGTATGATTGTAACATTGTATCATCGTAGCATTGTATGATTGTAGCATTGTATGATTGTAACATTGTATGATTGTAAAATGTATGATTGTATCATTGTATGATTGTAACATCGTATCATCGTAGCATTGTATGATTGTAACATTGTATGATTGTAAAATGTATGATTGTATCATTGTATGATTGTAACATTGTACGATTGTAGCATTGTATGATTGTAACATTGTATGGTTGTAACATTGTATCATTGTAGCATTGTACGATTGCAGCATTGTATGATTGAAACATTGTATGATTGTAGCATTGTATGATTGTAACATTGTATGATTGTAACATTGTATGATTGTAGCATTGTATGATTGTAACATTGTATCATCGTAGCATTGTATGATTGTAACATTGTATGATTGTAAAATGTATGATTGTATCATTGTATGATTGTAACATTGTATGATTGTAAAATGTATGATTGTATCATTGTATGATTGTAACATTGTACGATTGTAGCATTGTATGATTGTAACATTGTATGGTTGTAACATTGTATCATTGTAGCATTGTACGATTGCAGCATTGTATGATTGAAACATTGTATGATTGTAGCATTGTATGATTGTAACATTGTATGATTGTAACATTGTATGATTGTAGCATTGTATGATTGTAACATTGTATCATCGTAGCATTGTATGATTGTAGCATTGTATCGTTGTATCACTGTAACATTGTATGATTGTAGCATGGTATGATTGTAGCATTGTATGATTGTAACATTGTATCATCGTAGCATTGTATGATTGTAGCATTGTATCGTTGTAGCATGGTATGATTGTATCATATGACTGTAACATTGTATGATTTATCACTGTAGCATTGTATGATTGTACCATTGTATGACTGTATCACTGAATGATTGTATCACTGTAACATTGTATCATCGTAGCATGGTATGATTGTATCGTTGTATGACTGTATCGTTGTATGATTGTGTGACTGTAACCTTGTATGGTTTTATCGTTGTATGATTGTATCATTGTAACATTGTATGATTGTATTGTTGTATCACTGTATCATTGTAACATTGTAACTTTGAAAACTTGCTTCATTGTATGATTCTATTGTTGTATGATTGTAACATTGTATGATTGTTTTGTTGTAACATTGTATTGTTGTACGATTGTATGGTTGTATCACTGTATCATTGTAACATTATAACTTTGTATAACTGCTTCATTTTATGATTGTATCATTGTATTGTTGTATGATTGTATTGTTGTATCATTGTATTGTTGTATGATTGTATTGTTGTATGATGGTGTCACCGTGTCACTGTATCATACGTTTACTAGTTATGACAGCTGCAAGGGGTTCTGGGTAATGGTAAGGTTCATAAGAGGTGACACCAGCAGTCCTGTGACATCCCAGAATCCCTTGCAGCTGTGGTAACTGGCAGACGTATGATAGTGCTGGAGCTGCAGGAAGGACAGTCAGAAGAGGGATTGTTCTCCTTGTGGGAGGGGATGCTCTGTGGGGGAAGGTTGTGTTTAGACCCAAATCAGGTTCCTGTCCTCCAGATCTCTGAATCGCTCATCAGAACATCGATGTCTATATGTACTGCGGAGCACTTAGTATCTTCAGTCATTTCACTTGTAAAGTCATTTATAATATTAATTGAACAAGAAATTCAGATACATCCAACGTGTTTCGGGTGGTGGGGGGGGGATGGGCCTCCCCTTCTTCAGGGCTGGTGTGCAAAAATCAATCAACAACAAAACATTGTGCATTGCTGTACGTTACCTTTCTGCGCATTTCTGTGCGTTGCAGTCACATGTGTCCCCACAATGCATAGCTGTAAATGGGCCTTTGCCTGGCAATGTATTCCCACTGCCCCGGGATACAGCCGCTGCTTGGATGAGGTCCTCTGGCACCCAAGGTGAAGATGCCGACACGTGTCCCCACCACCAGAATCCTGTTTGCATCGGCCCGGTTCTGGATCCGGCTCTGCTCACGGCATCTGTTGCTGCGTCTTCTCTCTGGAGGATAGAGAGAGTCCTGGCTGAAGAGCACAGAGAGGGGGAATGACAGGTTACAGTGAATGTTGTGGGAGGGGTGAAGTTTTTGCGTGGAGTGTATATAATGACTTCTGTGAGTTTCAGGGGGTCGGCCCACGGATATCCACGCTTCGCGCATACTTGCGCCCTCGTTATGCACGCACACACTCTGACGGACGGGCCCACTCACATATTCTGGGCTCAGCAGACACGGACGTGGCAGGTGCAGATCGATGGTACACATGTGTGATGGATGGGCAGAATCTGCTGACATGGGAGGTGGGGGGTCACCGTCTTCCATGGTTGGTGTTGGAGTTCTGAGTTGCGTCCCCCGGTGAAGTTCCTGGTGTGTTCATTTCTAACAGATGGGGCGAGTTATCGGGAAATGAGTCCTAATTACTGTCATTTGTATCAATTATTATGTTGGCTTCGTGAGAAACAAATAGAACCGGAAACTCACCTGTCCAAAAATGTCACTTCCTGTGTAACCGATACAAAGTGACAAATGTCAGCCCTCCGTGTCCCGGGATACGAGGAAAAATGTTACTTCCTGTGTCACCGATACAAAGCCTTCCATATCCCGGGATACGAGGAAAAATGTCACTTCCTGTGTCACCGATACAAAGCCTTCCATATCCCGGGATACGAGGAAAAATGTCACTTCCTGTGTCACCGATACAAAGCCTTCCATATCCCGGGATACGAGGAAAAATGTCACTTCCTGTGTCACCGATACAAAGCCCTCCATATCTCGGGATATGAGGAAAAATGTCACTTCCTGTGTCACCGATACAAAGCCTTCCATATCCCGGGATACGAGGAAAAATGTCACTTCCTGTGTCACCGATACAAAGCCTTCCATATCCCGGGATACGAGGAAAAATGTCACTTCCTGTGTCACCGATACAAAGCCCTCCATATCTCGGGATATGAGGAAAAATGTCACTTCCTGTGTCACCGATACAAAGTGACAAATGTCAGCCCTCCGTATCCCGGGATACAAGGAAAAATATCACTTCCTGTGTCACCGATACAAAGTGACAACTGTCAGCCCTCCGTGTCCCGGGATACAAGGAAAAAAATGTCACTTCCTGTGTAACCGATACAAAGTGACAAATGTCAGCCCTCCGTATCCCGGGATACAAGGAAAAATATCACTTCCTGTGTCACCGATACAAAGTGACAACTGTCAGCCCTCCGTGTCCCGGGATACAAGGAAAAATGTCACTTCCTGTGTAACCGATACAAAGTGACAAATGTCAGCCCTCCGTATCCCGGGATACAAGGAAAAATATCACTTCCTGTGTCACCGATACAAAGTGACAACTGTCAGCCCTCCGTGTCCCGGGATACAAGGAAAAATGTCACTTCCTGTGTCACCGATACAAAGTGACAAATGTCAGCCCTCCATGTCCCGGGATACAGAGACAGATATCACTTCCTGTGTCACCGATACAAAGCCTTCCATATCCCGGGATACGAGGAAAAATGTCACTTCCTGTGTCACCGATACAAAGCCTTCCATATCCCGGGATACGAGGAAAAATGTCACTTCCTGTGTCACCGATACAAAGCCTTCCATATCCCGGGATACGAGGAAAAATGTCACTTCCTGTGTCACCGATACAAAGCCCTCCATATCTCGGGATATGAGGAAAAATGTCACTTCCTGTGTCACCGATACAAAGTGACAAATGTCAGCCCTCCGTATCCCGGGATACAAGGAAAAATATCACTTCCTGTGTCACCGATACAAAGTGACAACTGTCAGCCCTCCGTGTCCCGGGATACAAGGAAAAATGTCACTTCCTGTGTCACCGATACAAAGTGACAAATGTCAGCCCTCCGTATCCCGGGATACGAGGAAAAATATCACTTCCTGTGTCACCGATAGAAAGTGACAAATGTCAGCCCTCCATGTCCCGGGATACAGAGACAGATATCACTTCCTGTGTCACCGATACAAAGTCCTGCATATCCCGGGATACGAGGAAAAAATGTCACTTCCTCTGTCACCGATACAAAGTGACAAATGTCAGCCCTCTGTGTCCCGGGATACGAGAAAAAATGTCACTTCCTGTGTCACCGATACAAAGTGACAAATGTCAGCCCTCCATATCCCGGGATACGAGGAAAAATGTCACTTCCTGTGTCACCGATACAAAGTGACAAATATCAATCCTCCGTATCCCGGGATAAGAGGACAAAAGTCACTTCCTGTGTCACCGACAAATATCAATCCTGTGTATTTCGGAATACAGAGACAAAAGTCACTTCCTGTGTACCGATACAAAGTGACAAATATCAGCCCTCTGTATCCCGGGATACGAGGACAAAAATCACTTCCTGTGTCACCAACAAGTATCAATCCTTCATATTCCAGGATACCGGGACAAAAGTCACTTCCTGTGTCACCGATACAAAGTGACAAATATCAATCCTCCGCATTCTGGGATATGGGGACAAAATAAAATCAGAAACTCACCTGTCCAAAAATCTCACATCCTGTGTCACCGATACAAAGTAATAAATATCAATCCTCCGCATTCTGGGATACGAGGACAATAATCTGCTTCCCCCTCAGATAATGATGTGAGTTTACAATGAAAGTTCCATCCATTTGTACGGCCGGAGGTGTCACTGAACCCCCCCGGGGTCTGGTGTGATTTCAGCTACTGACCTGCACATCCATCCAGCAGATATAGAAGAAATATCTACCATCAGTTGGTTTTTTTTCTTTTTCTTTCCTGGGTCCTGTTGGAGAGATTTTCCTTCTCTTGTCCCAAAGACACTACAGGAAGTAATGGAGAAATCCCCTCTTAGTTGTCACCAGCAAAGGTGTCCCCATTAGAAGATTTTTCCCCCCTATTCCTGTTCTGGTGACAACTCTAATTTTTTTTTTCTTTTTATTTTCCATCAGTTTTTGTATAGGTGCCTCCAGGACAAATAGAGAGGGTGACTCTCCCCAACGGGACACAGACATCAATAAAAAGCTGACAGGGAATCTAATCCATCTCTACACCATCCAAAATGAAAATGTTCAACAAGGAACACTTCACAACTCCAGGCAGATATAAAAAAACACAAAGTATAGCAATGAAATATATTTTTTGTAATTTAAGTACCTGAATCTGACCTGGTGTCAGTTCCTGTAAAGCAGGGCTGGAGTGTCAGAGGAAGAAGCAGCACAAGGAGCCAATCAGTTTGTGTGCTGACAAGAAGCGCGCTGATAGGATGAGAGAGGAGAGAGATGAGCTCATCACTGTTCTGCTTTTCCTTTCACTGTACAGTCACAGGCTGGGGGCTGGTCCGGGATGACCTGGGGCCAGAGGAAGAAGCAGCACAAGGAGCCAATCAGTTTGTGTGCTGGCAAGAAGCGTGCTGATAGGAGGAGAGAGATGAGCTCATCACTGTTCTGCTTTTCCTTTCACTGTACAGTCACAGGCTGGGGGCTGGTCCGGGATGACCTGGGCTCAAAGGAAGAGGATTGAATTATGCTTTTTTTGGAGCGTGGGGGGGTTTCTCACATATTTTAGTGCATTTGTAGCTTGTTACATAGTTACATAGTTAGTCTGGCTGAAAAAAGACAAAAGTCCATCCAGTTCAACCATTAAAAAAAAAAAAAGTTATAATCCGACACCCACAGTGTGAAAAAAAAATGCGCGGCAAACACGCGCCTGTTACCCGTGCTCAGGGCGCCATTAACAATTAACAGCACCACAATCGCAATGTGCGTTTGCAGCAGCATTCCCAAACGTGCGACAAAACGCGTGTTTTCTGTGCGAAGGTTGAAGGCTTGGTTCGCATCTACGCATGTTGAGAACGCGCACAGTGCGGTGACTGTTTAGCGGACGCATGGAGGCGTCATTCATTCTTCATGGCACCCCCACGCACCGGCGAGCGTTTGCGCGTTCGCGTACACCAAAAATCACGGCGCTGTGAAATTTCGCCCAAATTTACAAAAGGGTCAGAGACTTCTTTGCTCGCGGTTCTCATGGGACGAAACGAATGGTCTGCCCTGCACACGACAGGCGGGAACGCGCCGAGCCGCGCACGCTAGGTCGCCGAAAGAGCAGGCAGGGGCCCGGCGCAGCTGCTGAAGTTGACGTTTCTGCACATGTACCTGGCAGCCACACCGCGTACCTTTCCCGTTCTTTTCCCAGCCGGCGTCGCGCTGCGTATGAACATCAGGCTGAGGTCGCCCTTGATTGAAGGCGGCGGGGTAATTACGGCGGCGTTAGCATATGCAGCCAGTCAGATATGATTCATTCCCGCAGCCAGTGGCGTGACGCAGCTGTTTGTTGGATAAAATAGAGAACCGTGTCGTTACAAAATGTTCCCCTTATTATCCCTCATTAAAAACGAGGCGGCGATAAGTTAGCGCTGCCAGGAAATAAAATGGATTGCCTCTGTGCGGGCTGATAGCGGCGCGGCGAGGGGGCGCGGATCCCTCCGGTATTGTCTGCCGCTTTGGTTTTTTTTTTTTTTTTTCCTTACAACTGGTGACAAGAAAAATGATATCTCTCTTTATTGCCATGTCGGTGGCCCCTCCGCGTCCATCTCTGGGGCCGCTCCGCGCGCCTTCGCCTCGGACGGCCCTTTTCTTGTTGGGAGATAGCAGATAACATGCAGTGTGACCGCAGCAATTAGCCCGGCCTTTCAGAGAGGACAAAAGGGCAGAATGGCCCTCCCGGCAGGAAGGAGGAAGCCTGCACCGCGTCGTGTCACCCCGCCGCCGCCGTCCGGAGTCTTCCCTCCACCTGGAGCCGACATTTAATGGGATGTCCACCCTGAATCGCATTACGTTCCTGAACTGCCCCTCCTGAGTTGCATCTAAAATCTCCCAGAAGTTTATAAAGAATCCCAATGCAGATACAAAGGACATTTGAGTGTGGGCCCCATGATCCCCTATTTCCTCCATGAGTTGTCAGTCCACCCAGGGGCGGACGGACCATTTGGGAACTCGGGCACTGCCCGAGGGCCCGGGGTCAGTAGGGGGCCCCACGAGATGCCCTTGCTACCTTTTCATGGGCTTTTTTTTTTGAGTGTGGGCGAGGACACAGGGGCCCCATGATCCCCTATTGCCCGGGGGCCCCATGAGTTGTCAGTCCGCCCCTGCATATGTTCGAGCATCTCCAAATTCACTAATATGTCCTGAAATCTGCCCTTTATTCTGCCTATATTTGCCCGCCCTGGTTACCCCTCCCCCCTCGTCAACATGATGGGGATCATTTTAAATAAAGAAGATGGCAGCTCGTCGTGAGGCATTCTGTGCCTCATGCCTTAGTGATGATGCTGATTCCTGGTGAATAAATCGGCTATGTGATGACCCTCCCAGGAAGCTGGATGATTTTGAGATGGCAAGATGATGATGATCATGGTGGTGATGATGGAGTTGATGGAGGAGATGATGATGAAGATGATAATGATTAGGGTGATGGTGCTGGTGATGATGATGGAGTTGGAGTTGATAATGATGAGGGTGATGGAGATGATGATAAAGATGATAATGATGATGATGGTGATTATGATGATGATGGAGATGGAGATGATGATGGTTATGAAGATGGAGATGATGCTGATGAGTATGATGATGGAGTTTATGGAGTTGATGGAGATGATAATGATGAGGGTAATAGAGATGATGATAATGATGAAGATGGTGAATATGATGATGATGGTCATGAAGATGGAGATGATGCTGATGACTATGATGATGGAGTTGATGGAGATGATAATGATGAGGGGGTGATGGAGATGATGATAAAGATGATGATGGAGATGGAGATGATGATGGTCATGAAGATGGAGATGATGCTGATGATTATGATGATGATGGACGATGTTCTTCTAAATTCAGGGTGTTGCCATCACCCAGGATCCCCATCCCGTGACCGTCATGGCTGCATGATTTAGAGGTGGGGGGCTGTGCACCCCTTTGAATGCAGAGCCCACCAGACCCTTGTAAAGTGCTCACTGGGGTATCACGCCGCTTTGTTGCCACTTTTATTTCACCTGCATCAAAGAACCGCAATGAGAGGGGCCAGAGACCGGGGGGGGGGGGGGGGGGGATCTGGAAGTGAATTAGTGCGTTCTTCGCCACACTAATCCTTGGTTTTCCTCTTTGAGGCTCTTCATTGGGCCGGGCCATTCTCTTGTTGCCTGCATTGGCCATAGCGGGTGACAGAACCTGGGCCTCTAATCTCACAGGAAGAGAGGGCAGCGGAGCATTGACTGTGGGTGGTGGGCTGGAGGTCTCTTCAGCCTGACCTCTATAACACGGGGCAGAGGACTCACAATAGGCTGGATAAGGCCCGCTTCCCCGAAAAGCACAACTTCTACATAATCTGAATGACGGGCTCTGGAGGGGCCATTGTGCTGCTGGTTTTTTTCCTCCTTTATTTTTCTGAGGGGGGTTGATTAGGGAGGATGAGGATGGATGAGGTAGAGGTTGGAGCTGCCCCACAAGTCACGAAGAAGAAAAAAAACTTTTTTGAATCACAATTGGGTTGTAAAGTCTTTTGTTGAAAAGGGAAGAGAAACTTGGCCAGGGGGAGAAGAGGTGACAGAAGAGGGAGCTGAGTGAAGTTAACCCCTGAAGGGCGTACAGAACACACAGCAAACACAAGAGAGGACTCCACAACACATTTCCTTTACTCTAAACCAGATGTTCTCAATCACAGTTCCTCCAGACATTGATAGGGGTTCCCCCAGACATTGGTAGGGGTTCCCCCAGATTTTGGTAGGGTTTCCTCCAGACACTGGCAGCGGTTCTTCCAGCCATTGATAGGGGTTCCTCCAGACATTGATAGAGGTTCCTCCAGATATTGACAGGGGTTCCTCCAGACATTGATAAACGTTCCTCCAGACATTGATAGAGGTTCCTCCAGACATTTATAGGGGGTTCTTCAGACATTGATAGGGGTTCCTCAAGATATTGAGAGGGGTTCCTCCAGACATTAATAGGGGTTCCTCCAGACATTTATAGGGGTTCCCCCAGACATTGATAGAGGTTCCTCCAGACATTTATAGGGGATCCCTCAGACATTATTAGGGGTTCCTCAGACATTGTTAGGGGTTCCTCCAGATATTGACAGGGGTTCCTCCAGACATTAATTAGGGGTTCCTCCAGACATTTATAGCAGTTCCTCCAGACATTGATAGAGGTTCCTCCAGCCATTGATAAAGGTTCCTCCAGACATTGATAGGGGTTCCTCCAGACATTGATAGACGTTCCTCCAGACATTGATAGGGGTTCCTCCAGACATTGATAGGGGATCCCTCAGACATTGATAGGGGTTCCTCCAGACATTGATAGACGTTCCTCCAGACATTGATAGGGGTTCCTCCAGACATTGATAGGGGATCCCTCAGACATTGATAGGGGATCCCTCAGACATTGATAGGGGTTCCTCAGACATTAATAGGGGTTCCTCTAGATATTGACAGGGGTTCCTCCAGACATTTATAGGGGTTCCCCCGGCCATTAATTGGGATTCCTCCATTGAAAACATTGGAAGAGGCTGCCATATTACCAAAGGAACCATTCTTCGCCTTTCTTAGCTTCAGCATGTAGCCTTTAACTTTTTGAGAAACCTTTCTTCTCCTCTCCATCCCTCTTCTAGACATTTAGGTCTGAGGTTTCATTCTCTAGAAAGTCTACGTTTTGTTCCAAAACGTCGATAGTAGATGGAGGCCTTCATAACATACCATACCCTGAACATACTCTGGACCTTAGATGGGCCTCAGAAGAAAAAATCTGGTTCCCTGGATAAGTGTTAAAAAAAAAAAAAATGACCAAAGCTCTTCAAAAGTAAATGTTGACCTCTGCAAATTCGTGTGAGTTTTCAGCCTTCTGGATTTTGCCGAGACGGTGGTTCCCACACGACGTTGGTCCACCAGGGACTAGGGATGCTCAGAAAGCCTCAACCTCTTCCCTCTATTTTCTTGAGGATCTTATTTGGTCATATTAGGACTTTGTGTTCCTAAAAATCTGGTGAGATTCGACCTTCCCCTGTAGATGTGAGAACGATCTCTAAGTATTAAACTCCCATCGAACTAGAAGGTCAGGCATGAAACTTTGTGCCATTAAGTTGGAACCTCCGAGCTCTCAGGTTCTTCAGACGCTCTAAAAGTCTGTAACTGATAGCGTTTAAATTTCGGCACCCAAACCTCTCCCTCCGGGCCGCTCGGCCTCCATCTTTGTCTGCGGCTCTCTCGCTCAGGAGCCTTTTTTTTTTTTTTTTTTTTATTATCCATTATTTATTTAATATCTTGTACCGTAAATAATGGAAACTTTATGGCTATTAGGCAGCAGGTTACGGTACAAGTTGTTGTGCTCCCCCGTCCCCCCCCTCCCCGTCCTGCCTTCAAAAGGAGCAGTGGTAGCACAAAATGGTGTGTTAATTGGTTTACTGGTCTGCTCTGGGCCTTCTTTATGTTGTATCTGATTTGTCTCTTAAGCCGGCGTAACGTTCCCTCTCCTGCTGGAGAATGCGATCAGCAAATTAGTGGTTGAGCGTGGACAATGAGACTCAGAACTGCTTATTCTCTCACTCTCTCCATGCTCCCTCCTCCTCCCCCGCTGTGTTTTCACATCGCCCCCCTCCTCCGCGCCCCCATCTGAAATAGATACCAGCCGGGGCTGTAATGGGTCCAACTGCAACGCTGCCCCATGGATATTAGACATGGCTGAACGTCTGCAAGCCATCCAACTGCCACTTGTGTCCCCAAAGCAAGCGTACGAGTAAAGGTTCTTCTGGTGTCTATGGAACAGGAGGGGTCCCTGGGCTGTTTGGGGGCCAATATACAGCTGAAAAATGTCACCTTGGACTGTGGACTTCCCCTAACATCTATAGTTCCCCGGTCTGTAAACCTATTGTCTCCATTATGAGGGGTTCCCCCCATCCCTGTGCTGAGTTCCCGGGTCTGTAAATCTATTGTCTCCATTATGAGGGGTTCCCCCCATCCCTGTGCTGAGTTCCCCCCGGGTCTGTAAATCTATTGTCTCCATTATGAGGGGTTCCCACCATGCCTGCGCTGAGTTCCCGGGTCCGTACACCCCCTGTGCTCATTGTGAGTTGTTCCCACCATCCCTGTGCTATGTTCCCGGGTCTGTACACCCGCTGTGCCCATTATGAGGGGTTCCCACCATCCCTGTGCTATGTTCCCGGGTCTGTACCCCTGCTGTGCCCATTATGAGGGGTTCCCCCTATCCCTGTGCTGAGTTCCTGGGTCTGTACCCCCGCTGTGCCCATTATGATGGGGTTCCCACCATCCCTGTGCTGAGTTCCCCAAGCTGTACACCTGCTGTGCCCATTATGCGGGGTTCCCACCATCCCTGTGCTGAGTTCCCGGGTCTGTACACCCGCTGTGCCCATTATGAGGGGGTTACCACCATCCCTGTGCTGAGTTCCCGGGTCTGTACACCCGCTGTGCCCATTATGAGGGGTTCCCACCATCCCTGTGCTGAGTTCCCGGGTCTGTACACCCGGTGTGCCCATTATGAGGGGTTCCCACCATCCCCATGCTGAGTTCCTGGGTCTGTACACACCCTGTGCTCATTAGGAGGGGTTTCCACCATCCCTGTGCTGAGTTCCCTGGTCTGTACACCCGCTGTGCCCATTATGAGGGGTTCCCACCATCCCCATGCTGAGTTCCTGGGTCTGTACACACCCTGTGCTCATTAGGAGGGGTTTCCACCATCCCTGTGCTGAGTTCCCGGGTCTGTACACCCGCTGTGCCCATTATGAGGGGTTTCCACCATCCTGGTGGTGAGTTCCCCGGTCTGTACACCCACTGTGCCCATTATGAGGGGTTCCCACCATCCCTGTGCTGAGTTCCCGGGTCTGTACACCCACTGTGCCCATTATGAGGGGTTCCCACCATCCCTGTGCCGAGTTCCCGGGTCTGTACACCCGCTGTGCCCATTATGAGGGGTTCCCACCATCCCTGTGCTGAGTTCCCGGGTCTGTACACCCGCTGTGCCCATTATGAGGGGTTCCCACCATTCCTGTGCCGAGTTCCCGGGTCTGTACACCCGCTGTGCCCATTATGAGGGGTTCCCACCATCCCTGTGCTGAGTTCCCGGGTCTGTACACCCGCTGTGCCCATTATGAGGGGTTCCCACCATTCCTGTGCTGAGTTCCCGGGTCTGTACACCCGCTGTGCCCATTATGAGGGGTTCCCACCATCCCTGTGCCGAGTTCCCGGGTCTGTACACCCGCTGTGCCCATTATGAGGGGTTCCCACCATCCCTGTGCCGAGTTCCCGGGTCTGTACACCCGCTGTGCCCATTATGAGGGTTTCCCACCATCCCTGTGCCGAGTTCCCGGGTCTGTACACCCCGCTGTGCCCATTATGAGGGGTTCCCACCATTCCTGTGCCGAGTTCCCGGGTCTGTACACCCGCTGTGCCCATTATGAGGGGTTCCCACCATTCCTGTGCCGAGTTCCTGGGTCTGTACACCCGCTGTGCCCATTATGAGGGGGGTTCCAACCATCATTTTGGAGAATGTTACAGGAGGATCTGACACTCCAAGGTGGAGATAGACCAGGGGCGGACTGACGATTGGGGAACTCAGGCACTGCCCGAGGGCCCGGGGTCAGTAGGGGGCCCCAATGAGATGTCCCTGGTACCTTTCATAGGCTTTTTTGGGTGTGATTTGAGTGTGGGCAAGGACACAGGGGCCCCATAATCCCCTATTACCCAGGGTGCCCCATGAGTTGTCAGTCCGCCCCTGAGATAGACCATCAGAGATGATGACTAGGAGGTCCCCGTGTAGGAACATCAGATATAGGAAGTCATGGGGTGACCCTCTTGGCCAAGCAGCCTCCACCTAAAACTAATCTACCCCTTTGGGTGAACTGACCCTTCACCATGTTCATGTCATGCCCCCCCCCTTTTTATCCATCCCTCTATGGATCATTTCCTATCCTTTGAATAGAAATAGCGATCTGATTGGTTCACCCACCCAGCGCCAATCATAGAAAATGGCAGATCAATCAGATTGGTAACAATTGTTCCTCCTCCGTCTCACGTCTGTGGCCCGGTTTGGCCTTTTGAAGAGGACCGGCCTCTTCCCTGCGGCTGGGAATCCATTGAGGAGCTTAGACGTGCCTGCCTTTGCTGTGCGGATTATGCGGCGGTAACCCAACTCCTGCGGCGCGGTGAAAGTCCACCATTGGACGCAGCTAAGTCCAGTGTAAACAGAAGCCCCCCCCCCCCCCCCACTGAGCCGCCATTCCTAAGACAGCTGGGCCACTAATTAATAAAAAGGCAGAAAGTGATTGTGAAGGGCCCGGGGTCCCGGGGAGAGCAGAGAAAAGGGACGGAGGATCCGCACAGCCGGACTGAGTGCCTCTAATTAGATGTTTCTGCATCTTCTGCTAATCTGGTTACAGCCGTTCCCTTTCATCTCGCCATCCTAGTCCGTGGCGGAGTTCAGGGAAAAACACATTGACGCAGATATCTTAGGGCCCATTCACATCCGTGTGCTGTGAATAAGCACGTCAAATGTGATAACACGTCAAATGCGTCCAGTGTGCTGTGATAACACGTCAAATGCGTCCAGTGTGCTGTGATAACACGTCAAATGCGTCCAGTGTGCTGTGATAACACGTCGAATGCGTCCAGTGTGCTGTGTAACACGTCGAATACGTCCAGTGTGCTGTGATAACACGTCGAATACATCCAGTGTGCTGTGATAAACACGTCGAATGCGTCCAGTGTGCTGTGATAACACGTCGAATGTGTCCAGTGTGCTGTGATAACACGTCGAATGTGTCCAGTGTGCTGTGATAACACGTCGAATACGTCCAGTGTGCTGTGATAACACGTCGAATACGTCCAGTGTGCTGTGATAACACGTCAAATGCGTCCAGTGTGCTGTGATGTAACACGTCGAATACATCCAGTGTGCTGTGATAACACGTCGAATGCGTCCAGTGTGCTGTGATAACACGTCGAATACGTCCAGTGTGCTGTGATAACACGTCGAATACATCCAGTGTGCTGTGATAACACGTCGAATGTGTCCAGTGTGCTGTGATAACACGTCGAATACGTCCAGTGTGCTGTGATAACACGTCGAATACGTCCAGTGTGCTGTGATAACATGTCGAATACGTCCAGTGTGCTGTGATAACACGTCGAATACGTCCAGTGTGCTGTGATAACACGTCAAATGCGTCCAGTGTGCTGTGATAACACGTTGAATACGTCCAGTGTGCTGTGATAACACGTCGAATGTGTCCAGTGTGCTGTGATAACACGTCAAATGCGTCCAGTGTGCTGTGATAACACGTCGAATGTGTCCAGTGTGCTGTGATAACACGTCAAATGCGTCCAGTGTGCTGTGATAACACGTCGAATGTGTCCAGTGCGCTGTGATAACACGTCGAATACGTCCAGTGTGCTGTGATAACACGTCGAATGTGTCCAGTGCGCTGTGATAACACGTCGAATACGTCCAGTGTGCTGTGATAACACGTTGAATGTGTCCAGTGTGCTGTGATAACACGTCGAATACGTCCAGTGTGCTGTGATAACACGTCGAATGTGTCCAGTGCGCTGTGATAACATGTCGAATACGTCCAGTGCGCTGTGATAACACGTCGAATGTGTCCAGTGCGCTGTGATAACACGTCGAATACGTCCAGTGTGCTGTGATAACACGTTGAATGTGTCCAGTGTGCTGTGATAACACGTCGAATACGTCCAGTGTGCTGTGATAACATGTCGAATACGTCCAGTGCGCTGTGATAACACGTCGAATGTGTCCAGTGCGCTGTGATAACACGTCGAATGCGTCCAGTGTGCTGTGATAACACGTCGAATGTGTCCAGTGCGCTGTGATAACATGTCGAATACGTCCAGTGCGCTGTGATAACACGTCGAATGTGTCCAGTGCGCTGTGATAACACGTCGAATGTGTCCAGTGCGCTGTGATAACACGTCGAATGCGTCCAGTGCGCTGTGATAACACGTCGAATGCGTCCAGTGCGCTGTGATAACACGTCGAATGCGTCCAGTGCGCTGTGATAACACGTCGAATGCATCCAGTGCACTGTGATAACACGTCGAATGCGTCCAGTGCGCTGTGATAACACGTCGAATGTGTCCAGTGTGCTGTGATAACACGTCGAATGTGTCCAGTGTGCTGTGATAACACGTCGAATGCGTCCAGTGTGCTGTGATAACACGTCGAATGTGTCCAGTGCGCTGTGATAACACGTCGAATGTGTCCAGTGCGCTGTGATAACACGTCGAATGCGTCCAGTGCGCTGTGATAACACGTCGAATGCGTCCAGTGCGCTGTGATAACACGTCGAATGCGTCCAGTGCGCTGTGATAACACGTCGAATGCGTCCAGTGCACTGTGATAACACGTCGAATGCGTCCAGTGCGCTGTGATAACACGTCGAATGTGTCCAGTGTGCTGTGATAACACGTCGAATGTGTCCAGTGTGCTGTGATAACACGTCGAATGCGTCCAGTGTGCTGTGATAACACGTCGAATGTGTCCAGTGTGCTGTGATAACACGTCGAATGTGTCCAGTGTGCTGTGATAACACGTCGAATGCGTCCAGTGTGCTGTGATAACACGTCGAATGTGTCCAGTGTGCTGTGATAACACGTCGAATGCGTGCGGGTCGCGGCTTTTACATAGGTTGCATTTAGCGCTCACTCACACGAACAGATCGTTTTGTGTGCATCTAAATGCAGCAGTCTCCAATGAGCGCGTACACACAGCTGCGCCTGTATGCGAAAATGTGCTCTGCATTTAGCCGCGAGCGAAAAAAAGTAGGACGCACCTGTGTTCAGGGCCGCACAGATCTGCCGATCTTACGTGCGTACATTTGTAGACATTCATTTGGATAAAAGAAGAATTTTCTGCGTCTAAACGCATCGAAACGCGCCTCAACACAAGTATTGTCCACAGGATCTGCAGCTGAATAGGCCCCACCAAATATGCTGCATGCCACACGTTTCTAAACTCAGCACACGGATCGTTCACATCTGTGTGCCGTGATGCGTGACAACGCATGTGTGCTATTCACATTGAGTGGACAATGCAGTACACAGGTGGCTGTGCGATTGAGTGTTGTATTTCCTCCCTCGATCTCTTCTATTCCCTCCGTTTCTTTTTTTTTCCCTTTATTTCCTCCCTGTTTTCTCTTTTACTTCCTGTATTTCCTCCCTGTTTCTCTTTTACTTCCTGTATTTCCTCCCTGTTTCTCTTTTACTTCCTGTATTTCCTCCCTGTCTCTCCTTTATTCTGATGTTTGGAGTTCAGTTACAAATTTTCATTCTTAATAAGTAAAATACTTTAGGCAGATAAATAATAACATTCTTCATGCGGGTGTCAGGTGATAAGTGATGGAGCGATGACATTGGAAAAAGGGGCTGATAGAAATGTGCCACACATGGGGGAAACCTTCGATCACCTGAATACCGGCACTGAGCACACACCTTAAATCCCCCCTCCAGCCTCCCCTTCAGTCTTGCACAGGTATACCAGCTCCTCCCCTTCAGTCTTGCACAGGTGTACCAGCTCCTCCCCTTTAGTCTTGCACAGGTGTATCGGCTCCTCCCCTTTAGTCTTGCACAGATGTACCGGCTCCTCCCCTTCAGTCTTGCACAGTTGTACAAGTTCCTCCCCTTCAGTCTTGCACAGGTGTACCGGCTCCTCCCCTTCATTCTTGCACAGGTGTACAAGTTCCTCCCCTTCAGTCTTGCACAGGTGTACTGGCTCCTCCCCTTCAGTCTTGCACAGGTGTACAGGCTCCTCCCCTTCAGTCTTGCACAGGTGTACAGGCTCCTCCCCTTCAGTCTTGCACAGGTGTACCGGCTCCTCCCCTTCAGTCTTGAACAGGTGTACAGGCTCCTCCCCTTCAGTCTTGCACAGGTGTACCGGCTCCTCCCCTTCAGTCTTGCACAGGTGTACCGGCTCCTCCCCTTCAGTCTTGCACAGGTGTACCAGCTCCTCCCCTTCAGTCTTGCACAGGTGTACCGGCTCCTCCCCTTCAGGTGCACAAGACTGATTTTTCATTTAGAAGGTGACAAGGAAATGAGTAGAATGTTGGCCTTGTACAGGGATGGTGTCCCCCCCCCCCCCGACATTATAGAAGGTCTGGAATGTTTCTGCAGAGTGAAGAACATCCATTGGTGCATGCTGGGGGTTGTAGTTCCACACGGCTGTCTTCAGTGAGATAGGCGCCGCGGTTTTCCTGATATAAAGTGACAACAGCTGCAGCGCAGCCCATCGCAGTGATATGGTGATTTTCTGTTGTCTGGATGTAATGTCACCATTAGTCAGGGCGATCCGTTCCCAGCCCCCCCCTTAGATCTGTGACACCAGAGAGGGATGATGAGCCTCCGACTCATGAAATGTTATATGGAGACCACTCTACTGCAGAGGTTGTGCATGCTGGGAGTTATAGTCCATCAGCAGCTGCGGACCGCAGTAAATCGAAGATCCTGAGTGTGGCTCCCAGGGGCCCATTTGCATTTCTGAGTTTAAAAAATGCATCTTTCATCAGCCGCCTGTTTTAACCCCTAAGGGCCGGTTCACACTCCATGCGTTTCAGTTGCTTTTGTCTGCATCCAAAACGCACAGAAAGTTGGTGATCTGGTTGTCGGTGTCATCGTTCACATCAGCGCTCGCAGTGCTGGTGCGTTCCGGTTGCAGAAAAAAAGTAGAACAGGCAGCATTTTTCCTGCACAGAACTGCGCTGGAATGCGGTAAAACACATAAAAAATGCACCGGAATGCACCAAAAATGCACATGTCCCTATTTAACCACTTCCTGTCTGGCCCATGTATATAATTGGCCTCCCCGCCCCCTGCTTGTGCACACTCCGTGATCCAGTGCCTGCTGTGTCCTCCAGATACAGTGGAACACCGATCGTCGGATGGGACCTACCTCTGTGTGAGGTCCCAATCATGTGGTCACTGACTGGCCAATCAGTGATCACATGCAGAGTAGTAAGCAAGATGTCACTTCTGATATCATTGCTTACTACGTGTGAAACCGCGCAATTGTCATTCAAAGTGTGATAGCGCTGAAAGCTGAAAATTGGCCTGGGGGGGAAGGGGGGGAAAGTGTCCGGACTGGAAGGGGGGGAAAGTGTCTGGATTGGAAGGGGGGGAAAGTGTCTGGACTGGAAGGGGGGGGGGAAAGCGTCTGGACTGGAAGGGAGGGGAGTGTCCGGACTGGAAGGGGGGGGGGAAGTGTCCGGGACTGGAAGGGGGTGAAAGTGTCCGGACTGGAAGGGGGGGAAATTGTCCGGACTGGAAGGGGGGGAAAGCGTCTGGAAGGGAGGGACTGGAAGGGGGGGTGAAATTGTCCGGACTGGAAGGGGGGGTCCTGGGAAAGCGTCCGGACTGGAAGGGGGGGTGAAATTGTCCGGACTGGAAGGGGGGGAAAGCGTCTGGAAGGGGGGGACTGGAAGGGGGGGTGAAATTGTCCGGACTGGAAGGGGGGGAAAGCGTCCGGACTGGAAGGGGGGGAAAGTGTCCAGACTGGAAGGGGGGGAAAGTGTCCGGACTGGAAGGGGGGAAAGCGTCTGGACTGGAAGGGGGGGAAAGCGTCTGGACTGGGGGGGGGGAGTGTCCAGACTGGAAGGGGGGGAGTGTCCGGACTGGAAGGGGGGGAGTGTCCGGACTGGAAGGGGGGGGGGGAAGTGTCCGGACTGGAAGGGGGTGAAAGTGTCCGGACTGGAAGGGGGGGAAAGCGTCTGGACTGGGGGGGGGGAGTGTCCAGACTGGAAGGGGGGGAGTGTCCCGGACTGGAAGGGGGGGGGGGGGGTGTCCGGACTGGAAGGGGGGGGGAAGTGTCCGGACTGGAAGGGGGTGAAAGTGTCCGGACTGGAAGGGGGTGAAAGTGTCCGGACTGGAAGGGGGGGAAATTGTCCGGACTGGAAGGGGGGGAAAGCGTCTGGAAGGGGGGGACTGGAAGGGGGGGTAAAATTGTCCGGACTGGAAGGGGGGGAAAGCGTCCGGACTGGAAGGGGGGGGTGAAATTGTCCGGACTGGAAGGGGGGGAAAGCGTCTGGAAGGGGGGGACTGGAAGGGGGTGAAATTGTCCGGACTGGAAGGGGGGGAAAGCGTCCGGACTGGAAGGGGGGTGAAAGCGTCCGGACTGGAAGGGGGGGAAAGTGTCCGGACTGGAAGGGGGGGGGAAAGTGTCCGGACTGGAAGTGGGGGAAAGTGTCCGGACTGGAAGGGGGGGAAAGTGTCCGGACTGGAAGTGGGGTAAGTGTCCGGACTTGAAGTGGGGTAAGTGTCCGGACTGGAAGGGGGGTAAGTGTCCGGACTGGAAGGGGGGGAAAGTGTCCGGACTGGAAAGGGGGGGAAAAGTGTCCGGACTGGAAGGGGGGGAAAGTGTCCGGACTGGAAGGGGGTGAAAGTGTCCGGACTGGAAGGGGGGAAAGTGTCCGGACTGGAAGGGGGGAAAGTGTCGGGACTGGAAGGGGGGGAAAGTGTCGGGACTGGAAGGGGGGGAAAGTGTGTCGGGACTGGAAGGGGGGAAAGTGTCGGGACTGGAAGGGGGGAAAGTGTCGGGACTGGAAGGGGGGGAAAGCGTCCAGACTGGAAGGGGGTGAAAGCGTCCGGACTGGAAGGGGGTGAAAGTGTCCGGACTGGAAGGGGGTGAAAGTGTCCGGACTGGAAGGGGGTGAAAGTGTCCGGACTGGAAGGGGTTAAATTGAAAAAAAGAGAGGGGTAAAAAATAAACTGGAAAGCATCAAAAACGCACCGAATAATTTAAAAAAATGCTCTGTTTTGCTAAGTGGCAGCTTTTAGTTTTGCGCATTCATATCGCCGAATAGCGCCCGCCTCTTTTCTCTGTCCGATCTCCTCTGTGAAATCCCAGCACAGAACCTAAGCTGGCCATACACTGATAGATTTCCAAAGGATCGTTTGTAGGTAAATTCTCTACTCAGCGACTTGACGAACGTCGCCTGATTTAAATTTTTTTGCGCCTTTTAGAACTTCCCTGAATGAAAAAACTACATTCATTGTTAGAAATTTCTTTGAGAAAATGTTTCCATGCTGCTCCTTCCAACTCCTGCGGTCAAAAACAAACTTTGATTTGGTCCTCATAACTGGAAAATTGCGCATTTTCTTAGCAGCCGATGAATTCTCGCAAAACGTGTCCAAAACTGACAAAAAAAAAATGTGTAAAAATTGAAAGAAGCGACAAATTAACGACCATGAAAAGTAAAAAGAAAGATCGTACACTACTACAGGGGCGACCGAGCATGCGCAAACTTCTGCGCGCTCTCACGCGTCACCTCTAGGGCAGCGCATTCATTTCAATGGGCTGCCCTATGCGCAAAAAAATGCAGAAAAGAAGTTCCTGACCCGTTTTTTTTAAAATGGCGCTGCGCTAAATTGCATGGTGCAGGTGCGTGGGGTTGCCGCACGTTTACTAAAAGGCAGAGCATTTCTGTGCATGTCAGAAAAGCGCTCGATTTTGCGTGCGTTCCCAACACCCAAAGGTGTGAACCTAGCCTCAGTGCGCATTTTTACCTAAGGGATTCGTGAACGGGCGTTTTCCTGTGCGTTTGCGGAATGTGCAAAGAACACGCGTTGCATGTTGTTAAGGGCACCCCAAAGACAGCAAGCAGATGCGCGTGTTTGCGTGTGCAAATGCACGGCGGATGAGCCAAAACACGTTGGTTAAAAAAGACGCAAAGCTCAACGGCCAAAAACAGTGCAGGAGCTTCTTTGGCGCACGAAGGGTGGCCCATTGAAATGAATGAGTTGCCCTATCTGGATAGCGCCAAAAATGCGCAAATGACAGGCATTCATGAGACGCTCGGTGTGACTAAAGGGCCCCCGATGTGTTCTCAGTGCTGCTTCCTAGTACACAAGTGTGAGCGGCCCGCACCCAGCCGGGCAGAGAGATCACACTGTACACACAGCTCTCTGAGCACCGCCACATGTCACTGGAGGGTCTTAGGACCAATGGAAATAATGGATCCCAGGCTGGGGAAACAAGGCCGGATCTAGGGGGGGGCTGGGGTGGGCTCTCCCCACCCAGATGTTAGCTGTGCCCACCCAGATGTTAGCTCTGCCCACCCAGATGTTAGCTCTGCCCACCCAGGTCTCTGAAAATGCATCCACTAATGATGAGGCTGTCTGATGCAGACATTTGATGTAAGGAAGCATTCTGATGGTAACAATCCATGTAAGGGGGGCACACTGATGGGGACTCCTGATATAAGGGGGCACTCTGATTGAGATGTTCATATGTAAAGGGCCACTCTGTTGGGGACAGTTGATGTAAAAAGGCACTCTGATAGGACACCTGATGTAAGGGGGCACTCTGATAGGGACCCTGATGTAAGGGGGCACTCTGTTGGGGACATCTGATGTAAGGGGGCACTCTGGTGGGGACCCTGATGTAAGGGGGCACTCTGCTGGGGACGATTGATGTAAGGGGACACTCTGATGGGGACAGCTGATGTAAGGGGGCCACTCCGGTGGGGACCATAATGTAAGGGGGCACTCTGATGGATGCACTCTGATGGGACACCTAATGTAAGGGGGGCACTCTGATAGGAAACCTAATGTAAGGGAGCACTCTGTTGGGGACATCTGATGTAAGGGGGTACTCTAGTGGGGACCCTGATATAAGGGGGCACTCTGATGGGGATACCTGATGTAAGGGGGCACTCTGATAGGAACCCTGATGTAAGGGGGCACTCTGGCGGAGACCCTGATGTAAGGGGGCACTCTGGCGGGGACCCTGATGTAAGGGGGCACTCTTCTGAGGACGATTGATGTAAGGGGGCCCTCTGATGGGGACCCTGATGCAAGGGGGCACTCTGATGGGGACATCTGATGTGTAAGGGGGCACTCTGATAGCACACCTGATGTAAGGGGGCACTCTGGTGGGGACCCTGATGTAAGGGGACACTGTGATGGATGCACTCTGATGGGGACACCTGATGTAAGGGGGCACTCTGATGGGGACCCCTGATGTAAGTGGGCACTCTGATAGGACACCTGATGTAAGGGGGCACTCTGATGGGAACCCTGATGTAAGGGGGCACTTGCTGCAGACGATTGCTGTAAGGGGGCACTCTGCAGGGGACAATTGATGTAAGGGGGCACTCTGATGGATGCACTCTGATAGGACACCTGATGTAAGGGGGCACTCTGCAGGGGACATTGATGTAAGGGGGCACTCTGATGGATGCACTCTGATAGGACACCTGATGTAAGGGGGCACTCTGCAGGGGACAATTGATGTAAGGGGGCACTCTGATGGATGCACTCTGAAGGGGACACCTGATGTAAGGGGGCAAGCAGATGGGAATCCAATGTAAACGGGGACTCTGATAAGGAATCTCAGTGCTCCCACACAGTGTTGGCATTATGCCCCCCGACTTTTTTTATTTTACTGCCCCCCCCCAGACCAGATCGGCTAGATCCGGCCCTGCCGGGGAATCCCATCATAGATGCCAAGCACTACAAGCCTCAGCATCCCCCAGGAACCTCCCCTTCCCCCGCCTACGACATGCCAACGCGGATCCGCAGCCACGTCGCAGCTTTGGTAGGGAAAGCCGCGAGATGTCTGGCTTTGGGTTTTAGTTTCCAATCCTCGCCGCGCTCATCGAAGGAGCGGAATTCCCGCGACTCCCCAGACGCCATAAAAGAAGGTTCTAAGGGGGTTTTTTTTTTTTCGTTTTTGCGGGCGAATCCGGTTTCCAGAGTCGTGCTTTATGGGGCTCCTATTCTTTTGTAATATTTCTAATTAGGGGGCCGAAGCAATCGGGGGGAATTATCCGGAGCTCGTTAACAAGAGCCAGGTGATTTTAGCTCTCCCTGCGGTCTCGGAAAAGTTGTCGGCGCGGGCTCTCATCTGCCCCTCATCCTGTCCGCAGTCATTTACCCGACGAGCTTAAAGTGAACTGCCTGCTGTGCGTTATGGGTAATGCGTGTTAAACTGACATTCCGCGTTCACATGGACATAATGTACCGTAACTGCGCAGGATGAACTCTGCCACTTGCGTGCCACGGCGGGGGCGGAACAATCGACTCAACTGGAGGGACTCCGGGGCGCAGTAAAACCGACCCAGGCTCATTACGGCCTAGACCGGGGGGGGGGGGGGGTGCTGGCCCTTTAAGAGGAGCGTATTGGGGCGTTTTTATAAAAAAAAACTCTTTCTAGAACTTTATTAAATCCCCCATCCCCCCCCCCCCCCCCCTCAGCTCAACTTCTCTCTCCCCCATGTGCCCCCAATACAAATCTCCCTAGAAAACTTTCCCCCTCCTCCCAGTACAATTCCTGTTGAAATCCCCCCTCCCAGTAAAAAATATTTGCCCCTCCCCCAATCCCCCCACAGCTCAACTCCTCTCTTCCCATGTGCCCCCAACACAAATCTCCCCAAAAACATTCCCCCTTCTAGCACAAATCCCCTACCTCTAAATTTCCCGCCACTCCAAACCCCTCCCAGCACAATTCCCCCCTCCCAAATCTCCTAGCAAAAATTCCCCCCCATTCATCCCTACAAACAAAATCGCCCCCCCCCCCCCCCCCCCCAAGGTGAAAGAGCATTAGGTGCAGCAAAAGCCCCCCTCCCCCAAATAAAAATTGGCCACTAATATGCATGCTTACCCCCTAAGCATAAAACTCCCCTCCTCCCAGTACAATTCCTGCTGAAATTACCCCTCCCAGCAAAAATCCCCCCCATCCCCCCACAGTTCAACTCCTCTATCCCCATGTGCCCCAACCAGGGGCGGACTGACAAACTCATGGGGCCCCCGGGCAATAGGGGATCATGGGGCCCCTGAGTCCTTGCCCAAACTCAAAAAAAAAAGCCTATGAAAAAGGTACCAGGGGCATCTCATGGGGCCCCCTACTGACCCCGGGCCCTCGGGCAGTGCCCGAGTTTCCCAATGGTCAGTCCTCCCCTGCCCCCAACACAAATCTCCCTAGAAAACTTTCCCCCTCCTCCCAGTACAATTCCTGTTGAAATCCCCCCTCCCAGCAAAAATCTTTGCCCCCCCCCCAAACCCCCACAGCTCAAATCCTCTCTCCCCATGTGCCCCCAACACAAATCCCCCAAAAACATTCCCCCTTCTAGCACAAATCCCCTACCTCTAAAATTCCCAAATTTCCTCTCCTAGCAAAAATCCCCGCCCCCCAGTCATCCCTATAAGCACAAATCCTCCCCCAAAAAAATAAAAGATTTTCCCCTCCTAGCACAAATCACTACCGTCCCACCACCACCATATTATCATCTTTTCAAACACAAACCCCCAAATCCCCCTCCTAGCACAAATCCCCTTCCCCCCACCCAGCACAAATCCCCCCCAAAAAAAATGTCCTCTCTTAGCAAAAATACCCCCCAGTTATCCCTACCAGCACAAATCCCTCCACCCCAAAAAAATATTTCCCCTCTCCTTTCCTAGCACAAATCACTTGCCCCCTGTCTATTATATCATCTTTTCTAGCACAATTCCCCCCAGCACAAATCCCCCCTCCCAAATTTCCTCTCCTAGCAAAAATACCCCCCCCCTGTCATCCCTACGAGCACAAATCCCACCCCCCCCAAAAAAAAAGATGTTTACCTCCTAGCACAAATTACTCGCCCCCTCTACCATATTATCATCTTTTCAAACCCCCCCCCCCAAATTCCCTCTCCTAGCAAAGATACCCCCCAGTTTTCCCTACAAGCACAAATCCCCCCAATTCAAAAATTCCCCCCCCCCCCCCCCAGCACTTTTACCATATCACCTTTTCTAGCACAAACCCCTCAAATCTCCCCCCCCCCCCCAAAAAAAAAAAAATTTCCTCTCCTAGCAAAAATCCCCCCTTAAAAATGTCCTCTCCTAGCACAAATCATTTCTCCCCTACCATATCACCTTTTCTAGCACAAACCCCCCAAATCCCCCACAAGCACAAATCCCCCCCAAAAGAAAAACCTCTCCTAGCAAGATTACCCTCCAGTTATCCCTACAAGCAAAAATTCCCCCCTTAAAAAAATGTCCCCTCCTAGCACAAATCACTCCCCCCCCCCCTACCATATCACCTTTTCTAGCACAACTTCCCCAAATCCTCCCTCCTAGCACAAGTCATTTTCCCCCTCCCAACACAAATCCCCCCAGATCACTATTCCTGGTACACCTCCTCAAATTCTTAGAACAATTCTTACCCCCTGCTGACCCCCAGATTCCCCCTCACAATACAAATCCCCCCCCCCGATCTCCTCGTGGTGCCCCCACCACTTCATGTTACCACAGTGCCCAGGGCAGCCGCCCCTCTGCCCACCCCCTGTCCTGGCCCTGCCGGGCGTGCACCTTTTTCCACGTACCCCTCGTCATGTTTGGGGCAATTCGTTTCAAAGTACTGCCCTATGCATGTGAACTTCTCAAGCTGCACGGTGCTGCAGTACCATGTGCATTGATGGCTGTGAACACACATGCGTTTGCTGGATGCGCGGGGGGTGGCATTAATAATTATTATTTAATTATTATAGTATTATTATTATTAATAATAATTATTAGTAATGGCGGCCGTGCGTCTGCAGGAGGCAGCGCCTTTCCATGCCGTGTGGGAAAACACGCAATTCCACACACGTTCCCGCACCGCACCTGCCGTCATCAACCCAAAAAGTGGATAATTGATAACTGGAAACATCCGAATTATCCGTCTTTTTCTTAATTTGCCCGCCGTAATCTCCATCCAATGACAGAAGGGCATCATTTCGCTGCCCCCCCCCCCCCCCCCCACGCAGTAGTCAGAGTTGCGTGCGGAAGATTCCCCATCTCAGGAACCTTTCTTGTAACTTTTTTCTTTCTCATAAGATCTTTCTACGGCCGGGGAAATGAAAGCAGCGTCTCCTTCGTCTGCCAAATGTCCCCCATCGCCCGCTCAGCCCCGGCGCTGGCCTGCCTTTTGACCCCTGAAAACTGATGTTTGCGAACAGATCAGATTGGAAGTATCTCCCCCCCCCCCCCCCTCCCGGCACCCATCTGGGGGTGCTTGAAAAGAAGACACTGAATGCTCTTTTGTGGGAACTCGCCTTGTTTTGTGTTCCTCTTAAGCTCACGCTTGCCTGGAGAGTGTGTGTGTGTTTCCCGGGGGGGTGGGCACCGAGGGGGGGAGGGGGGGCGGGTGAGGTATCGGTACCCAGTTATAAAACCATCTGTGATGTTGGCTGCCCAGCCAAGCTGAAACATCAGACATTCAGTGTCCCCCACCGCGCTGCCCGCACACCGACTATCTCCACCATGTCTACCCAGCAAACAGGTGGTGATACATTGTGTCATTGTAACATCGGAGGAAGTTCGGCGTTTGCGTCGCGCTCTTTATTGGCTAACGAGCTATTTATTATCTGATGGTTTAACACCTCGAGTCAGCCAATGAAGGGGATCACCTAAAATCCAAACTTTCTGCGATGGTTGATGGAGAACACGGTACAAGGCTCTACTATTGTGACATTGTCCGATCGTCGACTTCAGATACAACGTTTCTGAAACAAAATGTATTCTGCCCCTTCTGCCCCTTCCTTGTTTACGCCTGCGCGTTACGGCCCCACAGACTTCTATGTGCTGGTTCCCAAGGTTGGCCAGAGATAATCGGAGAAGACCCAGCCCAATGTCTATAGGTAGTGTCCCAAGGCCACAGATGATCAGAGAAGCCTCCAATCAGAAGTCTATTGGCTATGTCCCGAGGTCAGAGAAGCCTCTAGTCAGACGTCTATGGGGCTGTGTCTTGAAGCCAGAAATGATCGGAGAAGATTCCAATCAGAAATATATAGGCTATTTCCCGAGGTCAGAGACAATCAGAGAAGCCTCCAATCAGAAGTCTATGGGGCTGTATCCTGAGGCCAGAAATGATCGGAGAAGATTCCGATCAGAAGTCTATAGGCTTTGTCCCAAGGTCAAAGTTGATCAGAGAAGTCTCTGATCAGAAGTCTATAGGCTTTGTCTCAAGGACAGAGATGATCAGAGAAGCCTCCAGTCAAAAGTATATGGGGCTGTGTCCTGAGGCCAGAAATGATCGAAGATTCCGTTTAGAAGTCTATAGGCTATGTCCCAAGGTCAGAGACGATCAGAGAAGCCTCCAGTCAGAAGTCTATGAGGCTGTGTCCTGAGGCCAGCAGATGATCGAAGATTCCGATCAGAAGTCTATAGGCTTTGTCCCAAGGTCAGAGATGATCAGAGAAGCCTCCAGTCAGAAGTCTACGAGGCTGGGTTCTGAGGCCAGAAATGATCGGAGAAGATTCCGATCAGAAGTCTATAGGCTTTGTCCCAAGGTCAAAGTCGATCAGAGAAGTCTCCGATCAGACGTCTATAGGCTAAGTCCCAAGGTCAAAGTCAATCAGAGAAGCCTCCAATCACAAGTTTACGGGACTGTGTTCTAAAGCAAGAAACAATTGGGGAAGCTGCCAGTCAGAAGTCTATGGGCTGTGTCCCAAGGCTGGAAACAATGAGAGAAGTCTCAGGTTGGAACTTTATGGGCTGTGTCCTAAAGCCAGAGACGATAGGAGAAGTCTGTGCTCAGAAATTTATGGGGCTGTGTTCTGAGTCTGAAGATATTCAGAGGAGTCTTCAGTTAGAAGTCTGCATGCTCTTTCCCAAGGCTGAAGACAATTGGAGATGCCTCCAGTCAGAATTCCGTGGGACTGTGGCTCGAGACCTAGGGTGACTTGAGAAGTCCCCAGTTAGAAGTCTATAGGTCGTGTCCAGAGGCTGGAGACAAATTGCAGAAGCCTCCAAGCTGAAGTCTATGGGGCTTTGTCTTGAGGCCATAGAGGATGGAAGGAGCCTGCATTCAGTGGGGCTGAGCCCTTAGGCTACTGGTGATTGGAGAAGTCTCCAATCAAAAGTCTATGGGCTGTGTCTCGAGGCTGAAAACATTAGAAGTCTCCAATCAGAAGTCTATGGGTTGTGTCCCAAGGCAAGAGATGATCAGAGAAGCCGCCAATCAGTAGTCTTTGGGCTGTGCCTCAAGACTGGATACAATGGGAGAAGTCTCCAATTAAAAGTCCATGGGCTGTGTCCTGAGGCCACAAATGATAGAAGTCTCCAATGAGAATTCTAAGGGCTGTGACCTGAGACTAGAGATCATTGGAGAAGTCTTCAATCAGAGGTCTATGGGCTGTGCCCTGAGGCCGGAGAAGATTGGAAAAGTCTACAATTTGAGTACTAGGGGGCTATGTCTGAGGTTAAAGGTGATCGAAAAGGTCTCCAGTCAGAAGTTTATGGCCTGTATCCCAAGGCCAGAAGTCTATGGACTGTTTCCTAAGTCCAAAAACAATAGAAGAAGGCTGCAATCAGAAGTGTAGGGGTTGTGTCCCAAGGCTGGAGAAAATTGGAAAAGTCTCCAATCAGAAGTTTATAGGGCTGTGTCCTGAGGCAAATGATGGTTGGTCAAGCCTCCAATCAGAGGCCTATGGGCTGTATCCAGAGGCTGGAGACAAATTGCAGAAGCCTCCAAGCAGAAGGCTATGGGGCTTTGTCTTGAGGCCATGGAGGATGGAAGGAACTTGCATTCAGAAGTCATTGGGGCTAATTCCTTAGGCTAGTGGTGAATAGAGAAGTCTCTAATCAAAAGTCTATGGGCTGTTCCCCGAGGCCAGAAACATTAAAAGTCTCCAATGGGAAGTCTATGGGCTGTGTCCCAAGGCCAGAACTGATAGTAGAAGCCTCCAATCAGAAGCCTTTGGGCTATGCCTCAAGAAACTGGATACAATGGGAGATGTCTCCAATCAGAAGTCCATGGGCTGTTCCCCGAGGCCAGAAACATTAGAAGTCTCCAATCAGAAGTCCATGGGCTGTTCCCTGAGGCCAGAGATGAACAGAGAAGCCTCCAATCAGTAGTCTTTGGGCTGTACATCAAGAGACTGAATAGAATGGGAGATGTCTCCAATCAGAAGTCCATGGGCTGTTCCCCGAGGCCAGAAACATTAGAAGTCTCCAATCGGAAGTCTATGGGCTGTGTCCCAAGGCCAGAAATGATCGGAGAAGCCTCCAATCAGAGGCCTTTGGGTTGTGCCTCAAGAGACTGGATACAATGGGAGATGTCTCCAAATCAGAAGTCCATGGGCTGTGTCTGAAGGCCGGAAATGATAGAAGTCTCCAATCTAAGTCCAAGTCTAAGGGCTACTAATGCAATGCCATGCATGTTCACATTTAAGTGCACAACAAGGCGTAATGGCCCCCCTAGCCTGTCCTATCTGGGCCCATCAGAAGGGAATTCTATCTGTATTTCTCCTCCCGGCTTTTGGTTTTTGGGCCGGCTGACTCTAATTTATGGTTCAGTTTCGGTTGGCGGCTCGGAGATCTTGTATGCTTGGTTGGGTGTCATTCACGTTTCCTAAAAGTACCGTCTCCCCCCCCCCCTCACCACCACCACCACAAGCCGTATATTTTCTGAGACAATCCGTCTTCTACCTTTAGTTTGGCCGTAAATCAACTTCTGATTTGCAGACGTTAGGAAATGGCGGAGGGGTTACCCAAACACAATCAGACACAAAGCGGCGGCCCGGCCAAGGAAAGTACAGTCTGCAGCCAGACGCTCTTCTGTCTGTGGCTGGGCCCAGCTGGAGGTATGTCTGCTGGGAGTTGTAGTTCCACAGTGTGCCACTTTAGCCGATTTTGTTAAAGCTGAACCCCGGGGAAAGCAAAAATTCTCCCTTGCAGGCAGGGGCGGACTGACCATTCGGGCACTCAGGCACAGCCCGAGGGCCCAGGGTCAGTAGGGGACCCCAGGAGATGTCCCTAGTACCTTTAATAGGCTTTTTTGGGAGTGGTTTGAGTGTGGACGAGGACACAGGGGCCCCATGATCCCCTATTACCTGGGGGCCCTATGAGTTCTCAGTCTGTCCCTGCAGTTAACTGGTTAGACACTTGTCTAGGCCTAAGGGCTCCTGCAGCCTCTTCTATCCTATCCTGACATCATCAAGTCCAGTGCAGGGCCCATAGCCAGACATTGGACCGGAGGACGGTGAGGAACAGCAAAGGGGAGTAGATGAGAGCGCCAGCTGCTGGGTGGAGGATTTAATAAATAAAACTGCTTTTTTTCCAGCACCCTAGACCTAAGCATGCATTGAACCCTTGCACAGGGGGGCATTTTCCTCCCCCCCCCGAGTTAGGCTTTCTGCCCATGTAACACATATGCACAGATTTAATGCCTGCCCCCATGCCGCGAATGCGTCCAAAAAAAAAAAGGATCTATGATCGCTTTACATCTACTTTAACCCCTTTCTGCCCAGCCCTGGCATCCCTTTAACAGGTTTTTATGGCCTGGGGGGGCAGGAAGGATTGGCCAGTCATGTGACCAGAGTGATTGGCTGTCGCGGTCTACTGCGCATTCCCATCACAGCGACTGAGCTGCCAAAGACAGCTCTCAGTCTCTGCTAATGATTGGAAGCTGGCGGGACTCGCTGCCGATGGCGTAACCACCACGACAGCCAATCACTGTGGTCACATGACTGGCCAATCCTTCCTGCCCCCCCCCCCCCCCCCAGGGCGTAAAACCCTGTTAAAGGGACGCCAGGACTGGGCAGAAAGGGGTTAAAGTAGATGTAAAGCGATCAAAACTCCTTTTTCCTCCTTAAGGGCCGGTTCACACTCCATGCGTTGTAGTTGCTCTTTTTTCTGCATCCAAAACGCACAGAAAGTCGGTGATCTGGTTGTCGGTGTCGTCGTTCACATCAGTGCTTGCAGTGCCGGTGCGATCTGGGGGCATAAAAAAAAAGCAGAAAAGGATGCATTTTTCCTGCACAGAACTGTACTGGAGCGCGGTAAAAAGCATCAAAAATGCACCAGAATGCACAAAAAAACTCACATATTTATATTTATATCGAAGATAAAGAGGGGGAAAAATGAACTGGAATGCATAAAAAACGCACTGAAACGCATCAAAAACGCATCACAAATGCACCAGAACGAGCCAAAACTGCGCATGCAAAAACGCATTCGGAACGCATCCGGACTGCGTTTCTATAGTGTGAACCGGCCCTTAATGCTGGTCTCCTGCCGGATCTTTCCAACCACTTCATATCTACAGGCACCCCCAGCGGGGCTTGTTTGGAATCTCCCAGATGGTGACAACAGCGGACCATGCTGAGCTCCATCAGAAGCCTGTGTGACAGGGGTGACAACGCAGGTGCACAGTTGGGAGGCATGGACAGAGCGTTGTCACCCTATCACAGGAAGTGGCTGAGGAAGGATCTCCATGGCGGGATCACCGGGGATTACCTTCACGATTTACAAAGATTAAAACCGGCTTTTGATGAAGGCGCTAAAGATCAGATTTCAGGGATTGGGTTTGTGTATTTGTGATTTCACAGGGACTGGGCAATGCTGGCGTTTTCCATAAACACTGTGTGCATGCTGGGACTTGTGGTCATAGGTGGTCTAAGGGCTGGTTCACTCCCCCTCAGGGGCGGACTGACAACTCATGGGGCCTCCGGGCAATAAGGGATCATGGGGCCCCTGTGTCCTCACACACACTCAAACCACACCCAAATAAGACTATGAAGGGTACCAGGGGCATCTCATGGGGCCCCTTACTGACCCCGGGCCCTCGGGCAGTGCCTGAGTTTCTGAATGGTCAGTCCACCCCTGCCCCCCCCTGCGAGAACGTGCATCAAAGCACGCATTTTTCCCGCATGGAAACGCGTCGCCTCCTGCAGGTGCCATTCCCTCTTAAGGGCCCCTCCCCTCGCATCTGGCCAACGCAGTTGCATTCACCACCACCAGAATGCATCAGCCACTTCCTGTGATACAGTGACAACGCTGTCCCCGCCTCTCAGCTGTGCACCTGCGTTGTCATCCCTGTCACACGGGCTTCTGCAGTATTTTGCCGTATGGTGCGGCCCGTGTGCGTGTTCCCTACTCTTTGCGCGTTGTGCGGACCGCCAAAGGACTACAACTCTCAGCATGTCCATACAAAGGGGGCTTAATAACGTTTTAGGGCTCATTCACACCATAGAGGTGCATTTGGGCGCATCTGCGCACCGCACGCCATGCACATCTCTATGGCGTGATTGAGCCCTAAAATTTTATTAAGCCCCCTTTGTATGGATATGCTGAGAGTTGTAGTCCTCCGGCACTCCCAGGCAGTCCACATTCCGGGGAGGCAGCCAATTTTGTCAGCTTAACGGGAGAATTATCTCGGCGCGTCGGTCACACTCGGATTGGATGGGAAGTGACGAGGGGGACGGCGCGGGTCATGGGGTTCTGATCGGCGTCTCTGGATATTTAGCGCGATCTTTCCATCCCCCCCCCCCCCCAAAAAAAACCATAAGCGCAGGGAATGGAGGGATTTGCACCTGACAAGCTGAACTCGGGCCTCAGATCTGCTCTGTGGATTGGGGGCAGCTGCGCCCAGCAGGGGGGAAGGGGGGCGGCGGGTCATCTGCCGCACAATCCACGGCTGACCTACAGAGCATCTGCAGGAACTGGGGTCCGCGTTAGGACAAGCCAGGTCCCCGGCTGGTTGGGGATGTTTGCGTCTGGTGGAACAGAAAGGTGGGTGTACGGGCCCCGGGCCCCCACCCCACCTCCTCGCCCGCCTGTCAGCCACCGCCACTCACACACACATCCTGAGAGGCGAATATCTGGGGAAGTCGTTTGGGTCTGAGGGGGGCTCCCGTGTGTGCTCGGCTCTAATGAGTCGTAATGCCGCGGCTGCAGTAATAGCCATTCCATGCCGGCCTGGGGAGCGCTCATTCCCCGCGTAGCCGAGCACGCCCGCCCCCCCCCGCTCCAGCTGGATCGCGCTCTAAGCCGCGCCGATCGCCTCCTGCACTCTGGGACTCGCCGACGCTAATGCTAATAGTCGTAACTGACGGTTTATGGGAAAAGGGCGATGACACATTTATCACCGCGCTAAAGACGGGAATCGACCAACGGGCCAACAGGCGTATCGGAGCAGAAGAGCTTGCAATCTAATGGGCCGCTGCTTATATCTTCATCAACTAGACAGGACAGATATATATATATATACAGTGAAGGAAATGCGTATTTGCTCCCCTGCTGATGGTGAATGTTCGCCCCTCACACAGAAATGATCGGTCTAACAATGGAATGTTCGCCCCTCACACAGAAATGATCGGTCTAACAATGGAATGTTCGCCCCTCACACAGAAATGATTGGTCTAACAATGGAATGTTCGCCCCCCTCACACAGAAATGATCGGTCTAACAATGGAATGTTCGCCCCTCACACAGAAATGATCGGTCTAACAATGGAATGTTCGCCCCTCACACACAGAAATGATCGGTCTAACAATGGAATGTTCCCCCCCCCCCTCACACAGAAATGATCGGTCTAACAATGGAATGTTCGCCCCTCACACAGAAATGATTGGTCTAACAATGGAATGTTCGCCCCTCACACAGAAATGATCGGTCTAACAATGGAATGTTCGCCCCTCACACAGAAATGATCGGTCTAACAATGGAATGTTCCCCCCCTCACACAGAAATGATCGGTCTAACAATGGAATGTTCGCTGTAACACTGAGAGACAGAATACAACAACAAATTCAGCAGAAATGCGTCTAACAAATGATGACGGATCTGCATGTTCATGAGGGAAAGAAGGATTTCATCCCCTATCATTCAGCAGGATTTCTGGCTCCCAGGTGTCTCTCATACAGGTAAGAAGCTGAGATTAGAAGCAGTCTCTTAAAGGGAGTGCTGCTAATCTCATTGTGTTACCTGTATAACAGACACCTGTCCACAGGAGCCATCAAACCATCCACCATGGCAAAGACCAAAGAGCTGTCCAAGGATGTCAGGGACAAGATGGTAGACCTACACAAGGCTGGACTGGGCTACCAAATTATGGCCAAGCAGCTTGGTGAGAAGGTGACAACAGTTGGTGCAATCATTCACAAATGGAAGAAACACAAAACAAGTGTCAGTCTCCCTAGGTCTGGTGCACCATGCAAGATCTCACCTCGTGGAGTGTCAATGATCATGAGAACAGTGAGGAATCATCCCAGAACTACACGTGAGGATCTTGTCAATGATCTCCAGGCAGCTGGGACCACAGTCACCAAGAAAACAATTGGTAACACACTACGCCGACAAGGACTGAAATCCTGCAGTGCCCGCACGGTCCCTCTGCTCAAGAAAGCACATGTCCAGGCCTGTCTGAAGTCTGCCACTGAACATCTGAATGATGCCGAGGAGGACTGGTGGGAAGTGTTGTGGTCAGAGGAGACCAAAATCCAGCTCTTTGGCATCAACTCAACTCGCCGTGTTTGGAGGAGGAGGAATGCTGCCTATGACCCCAAGAACACTCCCAACTGTGAAACATGGTGGTGGAAACATTCTGCTTTGGGGTGTGTTTTTCTGCTAAGGGGACAGGACAACTGCACCACATCAAAGGAATGATGGACGGGGCAATGTACCCTCAAATCTTGGGTGAGAACCTTCTTCCCTCAGCCAGGGCATTGAAAATGGGTGGTGGATGGGTGTTCCAGCATGACAATGACCCAAAACACACGGCCAAGGCAACAAAGGAGCGGCTCAAGAAGAAGCACATTAAGGTCCTGGAGTGGCCTAGCCAGTCTCCAGACCTTCATCCGATTGAAGATCTATGGAGGGAGCTGAAAGTTCGAGTTGCCAAACGTCAGCCACCAAACCTTAATGACTTGGAGAGGATCTGCCAAGAGGAGTGGGCCAAAATCCCTCTTGAGATGTGTGCGAACCTGGGGGCCAACTCCAGGAAACGTCTGACCTCTGTGATTGCCAACAAGGGATTGGCCACCAAGTACTAAGTCATGTTTTGTGAAGGGGATCCAATCCTTCTTTCCCTCATGAACATGCAGATCCGTCATCATTTGTTAGACGCATTTCTGCTGAATTTGTTGTTGTATTCTGTCTCTCAGTGTTACACACCGAACATTCCATTGTTAGACCGATCATTTCTGTGTGAGGGGCGAACATTCCATTGTTAGACCGATCATTTCTGTGTGAGGGGCGAACATTCCATTGTTAGACCGATCATTTCTGTGTGAGGGGCGAACATTCCATTGTTAGACCGATCATTTCTGTGTGAGGGGCGAACATTCCATTGTTAGACCGATCATTTCTGTGTGAGGGGCGAACATTCCATTGTTAGACCGATTATTTCTGTGTGAGGGGCGAACATTCCATTGTTAGACCGATCGTTTCTGTGTGAGGGGCGAACATTCCATTGTTAGACCGATCGTTTCTGTGTGAGGGGCGAACATTCCATTGTTAGACCGATCGTTTCTGTGTGAGGGGCGAACATTCCATTGTTAGACCGATCATTTCTGTGTGAGGGGCGAACATTCATCATCAGAGGGAGCAAATACGCATTTCCTTCACTGTACATATATATGGAGACAGGAGCAGAGAGATGACCTCGTCAGTCTGCTGCTGCTTCTTCACCGTCCAATCACAGGCTCCATTCGCATCTGAGCGGGAAGATTCGGTGTTGCGCTGGTGGCGCCATTCACCATTAATCACCGCAGGCGGCACGCAGACGCACGTCTCCGCCCCCGGCAAAATATACACGTGTGTGGAGGAAGCCACTCTGAAAATATCGATTCCCCCCCTCAAAAGGTGCCCATACACTACTCATATTCATAAGCCCACAATGACGTCACCGGCCTCTGGTACCTTCAATATGGCGTCACCTGACAAAGCGCCTGCCACCGCCATGTTTGGATGGTAGTGGTCAGCGTGGCGTCACGGCGGTTGTCAGCCACTCGTGATGTTGCCTCCAGACCTCTTTGAAAATATCGATCCCCCCCCCTCAAAAGGTGTCCATACACTACTCATATTCATAAGCCCACAATGACGTCACCGACCTCTGGTACCTTTAATATGGCGTCACCCTACAAAGCACCTGCCGCCTCCATGTTTGGACAATACAGATTAGTGTGGCGTCATGGCGGTTGTCAGTCCCTCGTGACGTCGCCTCCAGACCTCTCTGAAATTATCGATTCCCCCCTTCAAAAGGTACCCATACACTGCTCATATTCATAAGCCCACAATGACGTCACCGGCCTCTGGTACCTTCAATATGGCGTCACCTGACAAAGCGCCTGCCACCTCCATGTTTGGATGGTACAGGTCAGCATGGCGTCACGGTGGTTGTCAGCCCCTCGTGATGTCGCCTCCAAACCTCTCTGAAAATATTGATTCCCCCCCACACACACGCTCCCAAATTTAATTGGGAAAGTGCGAACGCCTGCCAGAAAAGCGCCGGTCGGTTGGGTCTCCTCCCGGTTGAACGCTTCTGAAGTATAAATACGCCTCGGTATCGGAATTGTTTATTGTCCGCAGCTGGTTTGGGCTCCTGCCCCCCCCCCCTTCCCGGCCCCCAGTGCTGGGCTCACACACAGGATCCCAGCAATGGCGGGGGAGGGGGGTGGGGTTCTTCCTTGCATACGGTCGTCCCATAAAACTGCAGGTGTGGCACGGCGGTGTTTAGTCTGTAGCGCGTTATGTAACAGGCCGCGGTGCTTCCAAATAATTAGCGCATTACGGCTCCCACACCTCGCCTGACAAGACGGGGGTCTCGGCCCACCCCTACAGCGCTAGTAATCGAACTTCCTGTGTTTTATGGAGCCGAGCCGCACAGAAGGGGGTCCCATCCATGTGAAAGGCCCGCGCGCCGCGCGTCTCCCCCTCCCGTGCAGCCCGGGGTTGCCGCGGTGACCGGATGCTATTTCCCACTTCACATTCCAGCGATTTCCGACGCTATGTACAGTAGGTAGCAGCGTGCGTCCGTTGAAGCGACGCGCGGGATAAAACGATGGATGGGATGGACGAGCGAGCCTTCTGCTTGTGTAGCTTTACGGAAACTTCTGGAAGTTCACATCGGAGGGTTCAGGGAAGCGTACATGTTCACCGAACGCACGAAAAGAAAACGCGCGTCGCATCGGCAGCGTTGTTCACTGCGAATGGCACCCCGAACGCAGCCTGCAGATGAAACGTGCGGCACATGCGCCAAATCCGGCGGTTAAGACAGCGTGCAAAAATCTACAGCTAAAAGCGTGCGGGAGATTCTTCTATGCGTTTCTTGTGCGCAGGGAAGCTAATTAAAAAAGTGAAAAAAAGCGCATTCGCAAAACGCTGAATGGGGAGTGAGGGGGGCAAACGTCTCTGCGTGTCATGAAGATGCGCAAAATGACAACACGCAGAGAAATGCGCTGCTCTGCAGTGAGAAACACCGGGGTGCCATTCATTCTTAATAAGCCCGCCCCTAGTCATTGCCAAACGCATGCGTTCTTGTGTGCGCAAAATCAGTGCGATTTTACAACGGGGTTGTACAGTCTGATCACTGGGGGAGGGGAAACTGAGGAAACGACTCCTCCTCCTACAAAGTTACAATGTACAGTCTGATCACTGGGGGAGGGGAAACTGAGGAAATGACTCCTCCTTCTAGAAAGTTACAATGTACAGTCTGATCACTGGGGGAGGGGAGACTGAGGAAATGCCTCCTCCTCCTTCTACAAAGTTACAATGTACAGTCTGATCACTGGGGGAGGGAGACTGAGGAAATGCCTCCTCCTACAAAGTTACAATGTACAGTCTGATCACTGGGGGAGGGGAGACTGAGGAAACGCTTCCTCCCCCTTCTACAAAGTTACAATGTACAGTCTGATCACTGGAAGAGGGGAGACTGAGGAAACGCTTCCTCCACCTTCTACAAAGTTACAATGTACAGTCTGATCACTGGGGGAGGGGACTGAGGAAATGCCTCCTCCTCCTTCTACAAAGTTACAATGTACAGTCTGATCACTGGGGGAGGGGACTGAGGAAATGCCTCCTCCTCCTTCTACAAAGTTACCATGTACAGCCTGATCATGGGGGGGGGGGGGGGGGGACTGAGGAAATTCTTCCACCTGCCTGCAGCAGACTGATGACATCATCTGAGCCTAGGCAGAGTCACCGGTTGGAGCTGCAGGACGGCTCTTTATCGATAACATTTGGAGTGTTTCTGATCACTGACCCCGCTGTGTTATATACAGGAAACGATGTCCATGTTAACGTCCAATCTGATTTCATCTTTCAGGGTAACACTAATATGTAATTGTTCTATTTTTACCGCCCCCCCCCCCCCCCCCTGCGCCTTGTTTTTCCTTTATTTTTTTATTGCGCACTTATCGCCTTTTCCCCGTCTTTATTGGCTGTTTTTCCTCCCTCCCTGCAGGAATTGATTTTCTTTCCTTCCCTCGCCGCTCTCCAGGCCTAAACGCTGAATGTTCGATAATTCATTTGTGAATGCTAATCGTATTACGGCCGCGACGTTTTACAGATATCATATTATGGGCGCAAATTTGGCAAATTATTAGCGCGGTAATGTATAGCTTGTCAGAGGTATTTAAGCCGCTCGGCGCTCAGGGCTTATCAGGGTTAGCAGAGGCTTTAGCCGAACGTTTGAAATGCAGACGGGCCGTCACTGAATACGTCTGCCGCCTTTTTATTCCCCGCCATTGAAAGACGCCTTTATTTACCGCGCTGATAAGCGGCCGACTTCCTCCGCCGCGGCCCCTTTTGGGAAAGTGAGAAGAGCCGCAGAAAGACTTTTTTTTTTCTCTCTCTTTTTTACAAACACAAAATAATTTGTGTGTCATAAGCGGCGCGCCCAATGCGCGCTTATCTCCCGGAGCGGACTCCGCCTCTGGGACGCTTCGTCGCGGGATCTGCCGAATTCATGGATGGTATAGGAAGGAAATCGATATCTGTGCTATAGAGGAAGGCTGAATGCGTGACGCGGCTCGTCGGGAGCTGATAAAGGGATCGGCCGCCGCCACTTTGCTTCAACTTCAAAGTCGCCTCTCTGATTGGGCGGAGATTAGAACTTTTTTTTTTTTTTTAATGGTTGAACTGGATGGACTTTTGTCTTTTTTTTCAACCAGACTAATGCCGGCCATAGACGGGTCGAAAACCAGCCATTTTAAAAAAAAAAAAAAAAAAAAAAATGAAAAATCGGTCGTTCAATCGGCCGACGTTACCACCAACGATAAAAAAAATCGGCCGATTTTCGTCTTGTCTATAGCCGGCATTTTTACTTCTGTCCCTGCAGAGAGCTCCGCTATTATACTTGACATGAAAAAGTCTTGCGGTTGCAACAATGTATCCATTTGTATCCATTTGTATCTATTTGTATCCATTTCAGATACAGATGGTTTTATTTGGATACAAATAGATACAATGTTGCAACCGCAAGACTTTTTCATGTCAAATATAATAGCGGACTGGAATTCTTTTTCTTATTTTCTTCTTCTTTTTCTTTTCTTCTTCTTCTCCTTTTTTTCTTTTTTTTCTTCGTTTTCCTCTTCTTTTTCTTCTTCTTTTTCTTTTTATCTTCTTCTTTTTCTTCAGCTTTTTCTTCTTTTTCTTTTTCTCTTCTTGCAGGTCATGGCTCATGCGCAGATTTTTTATTGGTAAAACGATCGGCCAATTTGCCCATCATTGCTGGAAAAATCGACCGATCGGCAAAATGGGCTGATTTTTTTCCAAATTTACTGATTAAAAAAATGTGCCAAAACCCTGAAAAAATGGCCGACCAATTAATCTACTAATGGTGCGAAAATTGGCCAAAAATGCAGGCCGCATAACTATGGAATGATGAATGGGGAGAGGCTTCACTGAAAGAAAGATATTTACTGAGCAGATGGCGGCGCTGGACGCACAATGGACGCCGCGAGTGACGGTCTGCAGTTCCCTTTTTTATTGTCATTTCTCACCTGCTGGTCCCTGCTGGGTGTCAGGTAACATTCCTGAAAGGGAGAGACGGAATTGTGCGTGGAGCCGCGGGGAGCCGCGGGGGAGCGGGACGCATATGAATGACTTGCCGCAGCCGTGCGATGTTTCCGGATACGCACTGCGCAGTGACGCGATTTTCTATTTAATGAGCGGCAAAGAAAACCAACCGAGAAAGTCCGCTGATCTGACTGTGATAACTGACCGTCTAACCAGATTGATGGCCGTTAAGGGGGGGTGCAACTCCATATTACTGGCCATGGGTGAGGAGGGAAGGGGACCACACAAATGGCAATGGATAGGGGGGGACACCATTATAATGGCCATGGGGGGGTAACTCCATATTAATGACCATTAAGGGGAGCGGGAAGGGTGAAACTCCATATTACCAGCCATGGAAGAGTGAAACTCAATATGGGGGGGGGACTCCAAATTAATGGCCAAAGGTGGGGAGGGAAGGGGACTCCATATTAAGGGCAGTGGGTGGGAGGACCCCATTTTTAATAGGGGTGCAGCTCCATATTACCAGCCATGGGAGGGTGAAATTCAATATGGGGGGGGGGAGTGGGACTCCAAATGAATGGCCATAGATGGGGAGGGTAGGGAACTCCATATAAATGGCAATGGATGGGGGGGACTCCATTTTTAATGGCCATGGGGGAGAGGGTAACTCCATATTAATGACCATTAAGGGGAGTGGGAAGGGCTGCAACTCCGTTTTACCTGCAATGGGAGGGTGAAAAAGTATGGTAGTAGTGGGGGGGGGGGGGGGGGGGAGCGGGACTCCAAATTAATGGCCATAGGTGAGGAGGGAAGGGGACTCCATATAAATGGATGGGGGGACCCCATTTTTAATGGCCATGGTGGAGGAGATAACTCCATATTAATGACCATTAAGGGGAGTAGGAAGGGGAGCAACTCCATATGGGAGGGTGAAACTCAATATGGGGGGATGGGACTCCAAATTAATATCCATAGGTGGAGAGGGAAGGGACTCCATACTAATGGCAATGGGTGGAGGGGGACCCTATTATAATGGCCATGGGGGAGGGGGTAACTCCATATTATTGACCATAAAGGGGAGTGGGAAGGGTGAAAACTCCATATTGCTGCTGGCCATGGGAGGGTGAAACTCAATGGGGGGGGGAGGGCTCCAAATTAATAGCCATAGGTGGAGAGGGAAGGGACTCCATATTAATGGTAATGGGGGTGGAAGGGACCCCATTATAATGGCCATGGGGGAGGAGGTAACTCCATATTAATGGCCATGGGCAGTGGGAGAGTAACGCCATAATAATGGCCATATGGACAAGAATTAACTCCATATTAGTGGCCATGGTGGAGGGCAGCTTCATATAAATGACCACGGAAGGGGGCAACTCTGTATTAATGGCCATGGAGGGAAGAAGTTAGTCCATGTCAATAGCCATGGGGTAGGACATCTTCAAATGAATGACCATGGGGGCAGAGGGCAATTCCATACTAATGGCCATGGGGTAAGGCAACTTTATATGAATGACCATGGGGCAAGGGGCACTCCATATTAACAGCCATGGAGGGAGGGGGGCACTCCATATTAACAGCCATGGAGGGAGGGGGGCACTCCATATTAACAGCCATGGAGGGAGGGGGGCACTCCACATTAACAGCCATGGAGGGAGGGGGGCACTCCACATTAACAGCCATGGAGGGAGGGGGGCACTCCATATTAACAGCCATGGAGGGAGGGGGCACTCCATTCTAATAGCCATGATGGGGCAACACCATATTACTGGTCATGGGGGGAAGGCAACTTCATACGAATGACCATGGAGCGAGCTGGCACTCCATATCAACAGCCATGGAGGGAGGGGGGCACTCCATATTAACAGCCATGGAGGGAGGGGGCACTCCATTCTAATGGCTACGATGGGGCAACACCATATTAACAGCCATGGAGGGAGGGGGTACTCCATATTAACAGCCGTGGAGGGAGGGAGGCACTCCATATTAACAGCCGTGGAGGGAGGGGGGCACTCCATATTAACAGCCATGGAGGGAGGGGGGCACTCCACATTAACAGCCATGGGGTAGGGAGGGGGGCACTCCATATTAACAGCCATGGAGGGAGGGGGGGCACTCCACATTAACAGCCATGGAGGGAGGGGGGCACTCCACATTAACAGCCATGGAGGGAGGGGGGCACTCCATATTAACAGCCATGGAGGGAGGGGGCACTCCATTCTAATAGCCATGATGGGGCAACACCATATTACTGGTCATGGGGGGAAGGCAACTTCATACGAATGACCATGGAGCGAGCTGGCACTCCATATTAACAGCCATGGAGGGAGGGGGGCACTCCATATCAACAGCCATGGAGGGAGGGGGGCACTCCATATTAACAGCCATGGAGGGAGGGGGCACTCCATTCTAATGGCTACGATGGGGCAACACCATATTAACAGCCATGGAGGGAGGGGGGCACTCCATATCAACAGCCATGGAGGGAAAGAGGGCACTCCATATTAACAGCCATGTGGGGAGGGGGGTACTCCATATTAACAGCCGTGGAGGGAGGGAGGCACTCCATATTAACAGCCGTGGAGGGAGGGGGGCACTCCATATTAACAGCCGTGGAGGGAGGGGGCATTCCATTCTAATGGCCACAAAGGGGCAACACCATATTACTGGTCATGGAGGGAGGGGGCAATCCATTGTAATGGCCACGTTGGGTCAACACCATATTACCGGTCATGGGGGGAGGGGACAACTGCTTGTTTATGGCCATGGATTGGGAATAGGAAGTCCAGCATGCTCATACAGGTTTCATGGTCAAGGGGGACACAGACTTTTGCCTATACAGTGTATTGTGCCCATGGGGGGGCCAGTGGCCCGGATGCGCCCCTAGTGGCCAAGTCTGTAGCGAACCCTCTGGTCGCCCTCCGGAACGCCGGTTCTGCTCCTTTTCTCCATTCGAATCATTGTCTGTATAAAAAATGACTCAGGAAAAACTCTTCTCCAGAGATTGTAGGAAAAGTACCCATCAGTGTAAATTATCAGAATATTAGCGGTCTCCCGGGGGTTCTATAACCATCATCAGCTAGCAGGATAGATATCGCCGCGTCCGCCACCGTCTAACCGATTAGGAAAATATATGGTCGGGTTTTAGTACCAAAGTTGTTTTTTTTTTTTTTTTTTTTTCCCTCCCTTGTAATATCATGAACAATTTACTTTCTAATCTGCCATAAAATTCACATGGTGGAAAGCGTAATAGGCTGTCGGAGAGAGAGAGAGCGGCGTGACCGGGCAACTGGATGGCAGCGCAACAGTTAAAATTTAACGGCGGGGTCACGCAGCGACCCGTGGTGCGGCGGTTATTACCCCCCAATCCCGCCTGCGCCTCCTCTTCCCGAAAAAAAAGAGGTAAAAACGCATAAATACGAGCGTGTGCACCCCCCACCGCCGCCGCTGCCGCCACCATCACCGCCACCACCTCTCCCCTGGAGTACACCTTCCTCATTCTCCCGCGCCTCACCGAGGGGACTTTTCCGGCACCGCGGTGATAAATCCGCCTGCAGATAATTGGCACAAAAACAACAGTGCTGCAGTATATAATGTTTTATGGTTGTTTCATGTACTTTATTATAATACTAATGAGAAGTTGTATATCAGAGGCTAACGGAACGGCGGATTAGCTTGTTAGCATGATATGAGGTGCGATTGCCGCCGAGTCCCTAGCGCTTTTTTTTTTTTTTAACAGCGCACAACATATTGTACTACACCCCCCCCCTCCTCCTCCTCCTCCTCCTCCTCCTCCCCGCAGCTCCCATCACCCGCCCGCTCCACACCTCCCATCAACAACCCTTATTCCCATTTGCACTCAGTAATTAGTATGCAAATGAGGCCTCGAGACCACACAAGTTCCAGTATATTACAAGTGTTTTATTATGCACTTGTGAGTCAAGAATGAAAACCGGCCCATGAAAGCTTCTGTCTGTCTCCTCTCCGCCCTCCTCCGCCTTGCTGGAGGAGAAGAGGCCGCTCTCGGCTGGGAAGGCCCGCTGGGCCCCTGGCTGAGAAGGACTACAACTCCCAGCCTGCTGGCTGACTGGTTTAGCTGCATTCTTCGCGGGGATTCCGCTTTAATGTGTATCGGCTCTTCTTCTGTTTATAAGTCATTGGTGGAGAAGATCTTTATGTCGCTAGAGGAGGTCCTGATTCCTCTATATAGGGGTCCTGATTCCTCTATATAGGAGGTCCTGATTCCTCTATATAGATCTTTATGTCACTAGAGGGACCTCCGGCAGGAGGAAGGAGGTCCTGATTCCTCTATATAGGAGGTCCTGATTCCTCTATATAGATCCTATCACTAGAGGGGTCACCAGCAGGAGGAAGGAGGTCCTGATTCCTCTATATAGGAGGTCCTGATTCCTCTATATAGGGGGTGCTGATTCCTCTATATAGGAGGTCCTGATTCCTCTATATAGGGGGTCCTGATTCCTCTATATAGGAGGTCCTGATTCCTTTATATAGGAGGTCCTGATTCCTCTATATAGGGGGTCCTGATTCCTCTATATAGGGGGTCCTGATTCCTCTATATAGATTCTGTCACTAGAGGGGTCACCGGCAGGAGGAAGGAGGTCCCGATTCCTCTATATAGATCTTTATATCACTAGAGGGGTCACCGGCAGGAGGAAGGAGGTCCTGATTCCTCTATATAGATCCTATCACTAGAGGGGTCACCGGCAGGAGGAAGGAGGTCCTGATTCCCTCTATATAGATCCTATCACTAGAGGGGTCACCATCAGGAGGAAGGAGGTCCTGATTCCTCTATATAGATCCTATCACTAGAGGGGTCACCGGCAGGAGGAAGGAGGTCCTGATTCCTCTATATAGATCTATCACTAGAGGGGTCACCGGCAGGAGGAAGGAGGTCCTGATTCCTCTATATAGATCCTATCACTAGAGGGGTCACCGGCAGGAGGAAGGAGGTCCTGATTCCTCTATCTGAGGGATAAAACACATCAGGAGAGACTTCCGAAACTCACTATATACAGTCTGGAGGAACAAAGGGAAATATTGGACATGACTGGAACCTTTACATACTTCACGTGGGTCAGTGATAGGCTGAACACCCCCCCCCCCCCCCCCGTTTGGTTCGCGGTTAAACATCCGAACCTACAGAATGTTCAACCGCGAATTTCGAACACGAACAATATACTGAGCGGTATCTTCCGGCATCTTTGGTGAGATCCCACTCAGTGACTACAATCCGGCGGGAGTTCTATGATGAAGTCACGCGGTATTTTAGTAGTGGGACATTCATTCATGTTCCTGGTGTCATGGGGGTTACTGGTGTCATGGGGGTTACTGGTGTCAGGGGGGGTTCCTGGTGTCAGGGGGGTTCCTGGTGTCAGGGGGGTTCCTGATATCAGTGGGGTTCCTGGTGTCAGGGGGGGGTTCCTGGTGTCAGGGGGGTTCCTGGTGTCAGTGGGGTTCCTGATATCAGGGGGGTTCCTGGTGTCAGGGGGGTTCCTGGTGTCAGGGGGGTCCCTGGTGTCAGTGGGGTTCCCCCGCTCACAGCTGAAAGTCAAAAGAATTGTTGGCATTACAATTAAAAAGAATTAAATAAAAACGGCCCTTCGGATCGGAGGGGAACCCCCACGCCAACAATTTTTTAAAAAATGACATGGGCCCCCCCCCATCCATACCACACCCTTATCTGAACATGCAGCTGGCAGTCAGGAAAGGGGTGGAGGAGTGAGCACCCCCCCCACTCCTGAACCATACCAGGCCACATGCCCTCAACATGGGGGGGGGTTCTTTGGGTTAGCGGGGGCTCCCCCCAAAGCACCTTGTCCCTATGCTAATCAGGACAAGGGATTCTTCCCCATAACCCTGGCCGGTGGTTGTGGGGGTCTGCAGGCGGGGGCTTTTTGGAATCTGGAAGCCCCCTTTAACAACGGAGACCCCAGATCCCACCCCCCCATGTGAATGATAATGGGGTTCATGGTACCACTACCCATTCACAAAAAAAGTGTCTTTGACAAATCCTTTATTGAAAATAAAAATTTAAAAAATGTCCCCCGGAGTAGATCCGATGTCAATCACAATGCCCGCCGCCGCCGCCACCCGCCGCACCAAAAAAAAGAAAAAAATCCGCTCTGCTCGCGACTCTGGCTGCCACCATCTGACAGCTGTGCCACGATGACAGTTCTTACATACTGTCATGACATCACAAGCCCCATGTGACGTCATCCTGTGCTGTGATTGGCCGAAGCATTTTTGACCAATCAGGGTACAGGGCCAAACGCCGGCATCGTTCGTGTGTTCCGCAGACACGCGAACGGTCGATGCTCGAGTCGAGCTTAGGTCGCGCATTTCACAGAGCCCACCTTCTGAGAGGAGGAGTCTCAGGAGGCGGAGCCAGTACAGGAATCATCAAGGTGCCATGGGATAGGTAGTCCTTAGCAAGCTGGAAGGAGCTGCAAGGCATGCTGGGAATCCAGGGAGTTGTGGAAAGAGGCGACCAGCAGACAGGCAGTGCTCACCGCAGGAAAGGAGAGGAACCGCGGCGTATGGAACGGGGGGGGGCGGGAACGCCCAGATATAGGCAGCGGCCGGGGAATTCTTCAGGTGAAACTAAACTTTGCATGCATCATAAATACCTGTCAGTAGATGCCGAATGACACGCTGTTCACGCTGTTCACACTCAGCCTCTAGGGGGTTCCTTTTCCTGGTTGATCCTGCTGTTCTCTATCTCCCCCCATGTCCATGTCCCCGCTGCCATTGGGGATTTTTCAGAGCAGTGTTGGCAGCTCTGCACATGCTCAGTTGTCAGTGAGTTTCTATTCTGAGCATTTCCTCCCTGATGCGTGATTCTTCACACTTTTCTGCTGTATATGGGTGGTCCTCAGATCAGCACCGGTGGTCCTTGGATCAACACGGATGGTCCTTGGATCAGCTCTGGTGGTCCTCGAATCAGCACAGGTGGTTTTTGGATCAGCACTGGTGGTCCTGGGATCAGCTCTGGTGGTCCTCAGATCAGCACGGATGGTCCTTGGATCAGCTCTGGTGGTCCTTGAATCAGCACCAGTGGTCCTCGGATCAGCTCCGGTGGTCCTCGGATCAGCACAGGTGGTCCTCGGATCAGCTCTGGTGGTCCTCGGATCAGCACCAGCGGTCCTTCGATCAGCACCAGTGGTCCTTCGATTAGCACGGATGGTCCTCGGATAAGCTCTGGTGGTCCTCGGATCAGCACGGGAGCTGTTTGGACTTTTATTAACATATCTTCATGTGGAATTCTTATTACTAATGTGCTGCAATTTTTTTGTAATTTGTAATTTCCTTCCTGTCACATCTGAGCAGCCCATGTGACTACAGATTGCACATGTGGGCATATACACAGTGGTAAATGACAGCCCACTCCTTCCCTCCTCCCCCTCCATGCCCTGTAATCAGCTAAACACAATGGGGGGGGCCGCGTGCGCGGGATATTACATCTTGATTGATGGAGACTTCACCTCTCTGTTATTCTAAGACACAGGCCTGGAGGAGGGGGGGGGGCGGGAAATTACATCTTGATTGATGCAGGCTTCACCTCTCTGTTATTCTAAGACACAGGCCTGGAGGAGGGGGGGGGATATTACATCTTGATTGATGGAGGCTTTGCCTCTCTGTTATTCTAAGACGCAGGCCTGGAGGGGGGGGGGCGGGATTTTACATCTTGATTGACGGAGGCTTCACTTCTCTGTTATCCTAAGACACATGCCTGGAGGGGTGTGACAAGGCCTGTGACTGGCAGAAATCTGCCCACACCATGTTATTGCCACAAAATAATAAAGATTTTATTTCTGATAATCATTTGTATGACAATTTAAAACAGTTTATTGGTATTAATTATTTATTTTTACTCTGTATCTCAAAAGCTGTTTTTTTTTCATTATTGTAAACATGTGACCAGCAGCAGAGGCCTAGAGGCTCCTGCTGCCACTGTTTCCCTGCAGACAGGCTGGGAGAGAGCTGGGTCATGTGACAGCTGCCTATTGATCAGGGCCTGAGATGCCGTATGAAATCGATATTGATCACAAGACACAAACTCCGTATCACAGGGAAATAAAACGGTCATAAGATCGATATCAAATACTGACCGACTTATTGATCGCACAAAGTATTGTTACATTGTATTCCCAGAGGCCACGCCTTACCTGTGCAGAAGGTGCGCGCGGTCAGGAGGGGGTTAACACTTAGCGCAGGACTCGCGGGGGGATTACGATGAGTAACCGGCAGTTTGGTGGAGAGGAGGAAAGAGACGGCGCAGCAGCCTCCGATCGTCCCTTGTTGCCAAGTCGCTGAATGGATCACCAGAGACTCATTACAGAACACAAATATTATCGCTCACTCAGATGATTTACGGGGGAAAATAAAATTAGAGGCAAAAAAAAAAACCCGGCACGCATGTATGCAATGCGGCTCCCCTCCTCGCTCGGCGTTATTTACGGCGACAAGATGCTTAAATGAAAGCGCGCGGCTCCCAGCCCATTTCTCTGCAAACTGTCTACATTTTCAGTTTTATTAGCAACTTAAAAACATCTTTTTTTCATCTGTCGCTCGCTCTCCTTTTTTTTTCTTCCTTTTTACGACCGAGCGCGCTGTGCCGGCCTGGAGATGCAGCTTGTTCGGGCTCTGCGGAATCAACAGAATCACAATGTAACAAGTCAGGAAAAAAGATATATTGGGGGGGGGGGGTGATTTGATATTTGCAGAATAGAGCTGATTGGCTGACTGTGGAACATTTTCAGCCATGGAGTTCCAGGGCCACAAAGTGACTGTCACCAAATTTCCAGACTTTATATTATGATACAAAATAATATAATATATAATACGACAGGAAAAAAGTCTAATATATATTAAAATATAATAAACAATACAAAAGAAACAAAATTTAATATATAAAAAAAATATATAATATACTACTGAAAAAAAAATCTAATATATAAATATAATGAGATATAAAATAAAAATGGAATATAATATAAAAAAAAAATACAATATAATATACAATAGAAAAAAAATCTAACATAGTAAAAAACATAATATACTATTGAAAAAAAATCTAATATATAAAAAAAATATATAATATACTATTGAAAAAAAAAAAAAAACCTAGTAAAAAACATAATATACTATTGAAAAAAAAATCTAAAATATAAAAAAATATATAATATACTATTGAAAAAAAAAAAATCTAACATAGTAAAAAACATAATATACTATTGAAAAAAAATCTAATATATAAAAAAATATCTAATATACTATTGAAAAAAAAATCTAATATATAAAAAAAAATATATAATATACTATTGAAAAAAAAAAATCTAACATAGTAAAAAACATAATATACTATTGAAAAAAAATCTAAAATATAAAAAAAAATATATAATATACTATTGAAAAAAAAAAATCTAACATAGTAAAAAACATAATATAAATTGAAAAAAAATCTAATAATATAAAAAAAATCTAATATAAATTGAATAAAAAAAATCTAACATAGTAAAAAACATAATATACTATTGAAAAAAATCAAATAATATATAAAAAAAATATATATAAAATTGAAAAAAAAAAAAAAACATAGTAAAAAACATAATATACTATTGAAAAAAAATCTAATATATAAAAATATATAATAATATACTATTGAAAAAAAAAAAATCTAACATATATAAAAAAATCTAATATACTATTGAAAACAAAATCTAATATATAATATAATGTATTATTTTATATTGCATTATATTATATATTAGATTTTGTTTTCAATAGTATATTAGATTTTTATATATATATATATATATATATATATATATTAGATTTTTTATATATAAACCTAAAATAGAAAAAAAAAAAAATATATATAAAAAAAAATCTAATATACTACTGAAAAAAAATCTAATATATAATATAATATAATGAAATATAAAATAATATGGAATATAATATAACCTAATATAATATACAATAGCAAAAAAAATCTAACATAGTAAAAAACATAATATACTATTGAAAAAAAAAATCTAATAAATATAAAAAAATATATAATATGCTACTGAAAAAAAAAATCTAATATATATAAAAAATCTAATATACTATTGAAAACAAAATCTAATATATAATATAATATAATGCAATATTAAAATAATACATAATATAACATACAATAGAAAAAAAAATCTAATATATAAAAAAAATCTAATATACTATTGAAAAAAAATCTAATATATAATATAATATAAAGCAATATCAAATAATATATAATATAATAGGAGTTTGCATGTTCTCTCTGTGCCTGCGTGGGTTTCCTCCGGGTACTCCGGTTTCCTCCCACACTCCAAAGACATGCTGGTAGGTTAATTGGCTCCTGTCTAAATTGGCCCTAGTATGTGTATGTATGAATGTGAGTTAGGGACCTTAGATTGTACGCCTCTTGAGGGTTAGGGACTGATGTGAATGTGCAAACTATATATATATATATGTGTGTGTGTGTGTAAAGCGCTGCGTACATGGACAGCGCTATATAAGTACCTGAAATAAATAAATATAATATACAATATAAAAAATTTAATATTATTAAAAAATATATAATATACTATTGAAAAAAAAATCGAATATATAAATATAATGAAATACAAAATAATATATAATATAACATAATATAATATACAATAGAAAAAAAAAAAATAATATATTAAAAAATATATAATATACTATTGAAAAAAAAAATCTAATATATAATATAATATAATGCAATATAAAATAATATTTATTTATTATTTATTTATTACAGGTACTTATATAGCGCCGTCAATTTACGCAGCGCTTTACATATATATTGTACATTCACATCAGTCCCTAAATCTCAAGGGGCGTACAATCTAAGGTCCTTAACCCTCAAGGGGAGTACAATCTAAGGTCCCTAACCCTCAAGGGGCGTACAATCTAAGGTCCTTAACCCTCAAGGGGAGTACAATCTAAGGTCCCTAACCCTCAAGGGGTGTACAATCTAAGGTCCCTAACCCTCAAGGGGTGTACAATCTAAGGTCCCTAACCCTCAAGGGGCGTACAATCTAAGGTCCCTAACCCTCAAGGGGCGTACAATCTAAGGTCCCTAACCCTCAAGGGGCGTACAATCTAAGGTCCAAAAATCAAGGGGCGTACAATCTAAGGTCCCTAACCCTCAAGGGGCGTACAATCTAAGGTCCCTAACCCTCAAGGGGCGTACAATCTAAGGTCCCTAACCCTCAAGGGGCGTACAATCTAAGGTCCCTAACCCTCAAGGGGCGTACAATCTAAGGTCCCTAACCCTCAAGGGGCGTACAATATATAATATAACATACAATAGAAACATTTTTTTACATATAATAAAATAATATAATATACAATTGAAAAAAATATAATGCAATATAAAATAATATATAATACAACATAATATAATACACAAAAGAAAAAAAAATCATATGATATAGAATACAATACAATATAAAAATGACAGAGTAAATATTATGATAGAAAAAATATAATATATAATAAAATATAAAAATAATACAATATAATATTCAATAGAAAAAGACTCGAGAATTCCAGTGCAAAAAACTCCGCCATCAATTGTCTCTGCGTGTCTGTGGGATAGCTCCGCCCCTGCAATCTTGCGATGTAGACCCCGTGCATATTTAATCTTTCCATCGATCGATAAATCGCTAATTATATGTCTGGAAAATGAGACATCACGGAAAAAAAAGCTGCCAAATTTTGAAAACTTTTTACAATTTATTAAAATTCTAATTTAAAAAAAAAAAAAAAAAATCCTGGAGTTGGAGTTGCAGGCCTCTGCTGCAGGAAGCGGCGGGAGAAGAGAACTTCCTTTCTGCATAATTCTCGGCTCTAGTTAATATTTCCCTCAAAATGTGTCAGTTTATTAATGCGGATTATTGAAGTGACCCCCCCGCCCCTCCCCCGGTTTGGCCCTCAGAATGCTGATGCAGCAGAGTTGTCACTCCGGAGATTCCGGCTTCATCTTCTTTTTCTCACTTTCCCTATTATTTATTTATTTTCCTGAATTGGGACCTCCGAGTGAACCAGGACCCCCGGTCTCCTCCCCAGTCCCCCCCCCCCCCCCTCGTAGGGTCCTGATTTGCGTTACTATGGAGGCGATCGCTATGCGGTGGGGTAATTCAGTGGAACACCTGCGGGGCCCCGGCTGGTCCATACAGGGAGGAGGAGAGGCAGGAAGGGGGTCGGAGGAGAAGAATGAGGCCGGTGACACCAAGATGCTGGTGGTTGCATTATGCCGGCCCAGCAGGAATCCGGCCCGGCTTTTGTCACCCCGGCAAATACATAAATAAGATCCCTGTTCCCCCCCCCCCCCCCAGGAGGTTAACAGCTGTACATGACATGACAAAGTGGGGGCCTTTTCTCTGCCTATTGAGAGGAGAGTCCCAGCTCCAGGGGGATAACAAGGCTGAGGGCCCGGGGGGGGGGAAGGGGGGACACTTTCCTCCAGGACACAATGAGTTAATAGATCCTAATCCTAGGAGATAAAGGGGGGCAGATTACCCCCCCCCCCTCCGAACTCCGGGGGGGGGGGCGCTCACGCTTTGCCGCTTATGTTGTCGACATTTTTAATTCCCATTTGAATTGTGTTTATGAATGGCCCTCAGGGGGCGGAGCCAGCGGCTAAAGGGCCCGGATTGTTTAATCCAATTATAAGCAGCTTTTTGTGTCCCCGAGAGTTTCCTACAAATTGGGGACATTGACCGCAGAAATCTGCCAGCGTGCCGGGCAATGCCTTCCTCCTCTTCTGTCTGAGCGTCTGTGCCAGCCGGTGCAATCGAGCTGATTGGCTGATGCTGTAAACATTGTTACATAGTTATAGGGTGACACTCCTACAGAGTCATATCGAGATTTAGTTACATTGTTACAGTCATGTAGTCCTTTATTTATATCATTAGATTGTTCTATAAATACAGAGTTATACAGGTACATTGCTCGTTACATTGTTACATAGTTATACAGTTACACATTTATATAGTTACATTGTTATATAATTACATAGTTAGTTACATTGTTACATAGTTATATAATGACATAGTTATATTGTTACATAGTTATATAGTTTTATATAGGTACATAGTTATATAGTTACATTGTTACATAGTTATATAGTTACACATTTATATAGTTGCATTGTTATATAATTACATAGTTAGTTACATTGTTACATAGTTATATAATGACATAGTTATATTGTTACATAGTTATATAGTTACATAGTTATATAGTTACATTGTTACATAGTTACATAGTTATATAGTTACATTGTTACATAGTTATATAGTTACATTGTTACATAGTTACATAGTTATATAGTTACATAGTTATATAGTTACATAGTTACATAGTTATATAGTTACATTGTTACATAGTTATATAGTTACATTGTTACATAGTAATATAGTTACATATTTATATAGTTACATAGTTATATAGTTACATTGTTACATAGTTATATAGGTACATAGTTATATAGTTACATTTGTTTACATATTTATATAGTTACATAGTTATATAGGTACATAGTTATATAGTTACATTGTTACATAGTTATATAGTTACATTGTTACATATTTATATAGAAATTTAATTCCATTGCTACGTAGTTATATAGTTACATTGCTCGTTACATTGTTACATACTTATACAGTTACACATTTATATAGTTACATTGTTATATAATTACATAGTTATATTGTTACATAGTAATATAGTTACATAGTTATATAGTTATATAGGTACATAGTTATATAGTTACATTGTTACATAGTTATATAGTTATATAGGTATATAGTTATATAGGTACATAGTTATATAGTTACATTGTTACATAGTAATATAGTTATATAGTTACATTGTTACATAGTTATATAGTTACATAGTTACATTGTTACATAGTTATATAGTTACATTGTTACATAGTTATATAGTTACATTGTTACATAGTTATATAGTAGTTACATAGTTACATAGTAATATAGTTACATATTTATATAGTTACATAGTTATATAGTTACATTGTTACATAGTTATATAGGTACATAGTTATATAGGTACATAGTTATATAGTTACATAGTTACATAGTTATATAGTTACATAGTTACATAGTTATATAGTTACATTGTTACATAGTTATATAGGTACATAGTTATATAGTTACATAGTTACATTGTTACATTGTTACATAGTTATATAGTTACATTGTTACATAGTTATATAGTTACATTGTTACATATTTATATAGAAATTTAATTCCATTGCTACGTAGTTATATATAGTTACATTGTTACTTCAGCAGCCTATAAATGAGTAATAGTTTTCCGTTTAGACATGGGGTTGTATAAAGCACACAGAGCCCATCCCCCCCTCTGCACACTCCATGTGGATGGGGAATCCTCCCGCTGAGTCTTTGTATTCTGACTTCCCCTCCAGCAGAATCCACTGATCAGTGTTGCTGGCTGCAGCCGGCTGTGCGGATCAGGTGGGGAGAGCTGACATGGTGGCTGTACTGACGCGGATCAGTCGACTTCCGTGCCACCAGAGGGCCCAGACATCCCTGCTTGGATCCATGTACAGAGGGCTCTATAGATCCATGGAGTTCCCACCACTCCTCCATATACACAGCGGATCCAGAGGAAGGGGAACCTCTTCTTTAGAACGCTCCCGTCCAATCCCGTCCCCCTCCTCGGATCTGTCGCAGATCTCCGTCTGCCGGAGGATTTCTGTCTGTAACAATCCTTAGTGATTACGGGACATGGAGTGCAAGTCACCCGTCACACCGCCGCCACTTAGAATCGTGCGATTTGTGCGCAATTTCACCGCGATTTCTGCAGACTTTACACCGCGGTCCCACCAAACCCGACTATGACATAATGCGACTTATGCCGGCCAAAGACGGATCATTCATCGCCCAAATTTTCGTCCGAAAGATTAGTCAGCCGATTTTCGCAGTGTTAGTGGGACGATTTTTGCGGTTCTTCCTCGTTTCATTTATCGGTCGTGCTGGAAAATTTACAAAAAAACGGCCGATTTTCGCAATCATCAGCGGCACCATCAGATTACAGAACGAACAATGTTTAGTTTTTCGGACGAAAAATTGGCTGATTTCTTGTGTGACTTTTTCCCCAGTTTTGTTGCAATTTCACATAGAATATAACGGAAATTGCTCCGCAAATCGCAAGAAATCGCTGAAAATCTTCACAAGCAGCAATATATCCCCGGTCACACTGGATGCGAATTGGCATGCGATTTGCGTTCCATGCGACTTGCAAATCGCATGGCAAGTTGCCCCCTATTGTCAGCAGTTACATCGATCATATCAGCGCGGGTCTGACTTGGTTGGAGCCGCACAGATTTCTAAAGTAGTCCCTGCACTGCTTGTGGTGCGATTATTCTTTGGGACAAAAATTCGATAAACGAACTGTCTGTGGCCGGCATTACAGTGAAGTCGCACGATTTCAAAGTCGGAGGACGCGCCGATTTCAGGTGCGATTTACAGGATATCTGACGCAGACGTCTACGCGAATCGCACCACAAGCAGTGCATGGACTACTTTAGAAATCTGTGCGGCTCCAACCAAGTCGGACCTGCTCCGATATAATCGATGTAATTGCTGACAATAGGGGGCGACTTGCCATGGAACGCATGGAACGAAATTCGCATGCCAATTCGCATCCAGTGTGACCGGGGATATATTGCTGCTTGTGAAGATTTTCAGCGATTTCTTGCGATTTGCGGTGCGACTTTCATTATATTCTATGTGACATCGCAACAAAACTGGTCGAAAACGTCACGCAAGAAATCGTGCTGCAGGAAAATTGCGCAGGTTATGACACCGACATTCACATTCATTAGATGCGATTTCTGCTGCGATTTTAAATTTCAAATCGCAGCAGAAATGGCATCGGTGTGACCCGGCACTAATGCCGGCCATAGATGGTTTGTTTATCGGCCGATTTTTTTGTCTGAAAAACGAAACATTGTTCGTTCTGTAATCCGATGTTGCCACCGATGATTGCAAAAATCGGCCTTTTTTCCTGAACTTTCCAGCACGACCGATAAACGAAATGAGGAGGAATCGCGAAAATCGACGGATTATTCTTCCGGACGTAAAATCGGCTGATATACGACCCGTCTATGGCCTGCAAAAGTCACATGATGTCATAGTCGGGTTTGGTGGGACTGCGGTGTAAAGTCTGCAGAAATCGCGGTGAAATTGCGCACAAATCGCACGATTCTCAGTGGCAGCGATGTGACGGGTGACTTGCACTCCATGTCCTGTAATCACTAAGGATTGTTCCAGACAGAAATCCTCCATTTCTGGCAACAGAACGACCGTTTTTTTGTTTTTTCGGCTGAAAATTCGGCCGATAAACGAACCGTCTGTGGCCGGCATTACAGCGAAGTCGCACGATTTTAAAGTCGGAGGACGTGCCGATTTCAGGTGCGATTTTCAGGATATCTGACGCAGACGTCTACGCAAATCGCACCACAAGCAGCGCAGGGACTCCTTTAAAAAACTGTGCGGCTCCAACCAATTCGGACCCGCGCCGATATGATCGATGTCATTGCGGACAATAGGGGACGACTTGGCATGCGATTTGCAAGTCGCATGGAACGCAAATCGCATGCCAATTCGCATCCAGTGACCAGAGACTTATTGCTATTTGTGAAGATTTTCAACGATTTCTTGCGATTTGCGGTGCGACTTCCATTATATTCTATGTGAAATCGCAACAAAACTGGCGAAAAAGTCACGCAAGAAATCGCGTCGCAGAAAAATTGCGCAGGTTATGACACCGACATTCACATTCATTCGATGCGATTCCTGGCGCGATTTTAATTTCCAAATGGCACCTGAAATGGCATTGGTGTGACCCGGCACTAAGTCCCCGGTCACATCGGGTGCAGCTTGGCATGCGATTTGCGTGTCATGCGACTTGCAAATCGCACGGCAAGTCGCACCCTATTACAGCGGTCATATCGGCGCGGTTCTGACTTGGTCGCAGCCGCACCCATTTCTAAAGTCGTCCATGCGCTGATTTTAGTGCGATTTGCGTAGACGTCTGCGTCGGATGTCTTCCAAGCCGCACCTCAAATCGGCAAGTCACCTGACTTTGAAATCATGCGACTTCGCTGTAAGTCGCAGGATTTTAAATTCGGGATGGGTGTGACCGATGATGATGATGATTTCATTGATTGTGAACTCCCGAGCGGCAGAGTGACGCTTCCTTGTACTTGACACACGAAGGGTGACAACACTGGAGCTCCGGGGGACCCAGCCAGGTAATGTAGTCACCCTATAGGTGAGAATGGAGGACACAGAAATCTTCAGATCCGGGTGGATTGTAATCTGACGTCAGATCTACAAGATTCGATTCCTCAGACCTCGGAGAGAGTTTTCCGTTGGGGGCGGGGCGGTGCCCCATGTCACTCAGAGGCGTCCTGGTGACGGGGGGGGGGGGGGGCGGTTAAATGGCGTCCATACGGCCTGTCAGGACCCCTTTTGTGACAGGTGACAATCGCACGTCTCAGAAGAACAAGGCGGCTCTGTGTGTGTCCGACCCCCCAGAATAATCCGCGACACAATGGACGCCATCACCGCAACGAGGAACGCCGATTTCATTGGACAATGGGAAGAGCTCGGCTCCACCCAAAACTGCCATTTGAAGGACCAGAAATGGGAAAGCGATCATTTCCGGCCAGAAGTGAAAAAAATCGCATTTACAGCGCAATGTTCCTCTTTGGCTTGTCAGATCCCAACGATCCCCCCGGACGGTGAGCGACCAATGGCGGGATCACTGCACTTACAAATCAAAACCTTCATTCCTGGGTGGGGGAGGAGCTTACAAAAGAACTCCACCCCCCCAGGAATAGAAGAGTCACCTGTGTCCAGGCTCCTCCCACCTCTAACAGTAAGTGCATGTGTGAGGAATTACAAAGTGAGGTTCTATGTGTGACCACACCCCCTGTGTATGACCACACCCCCTATATATGACCACACCCCCTCCAACTGAACCTCTCATTACTGATCAGGTCTGAAACAGAAAGAAAGAAAAATCCATTTTTTCCTGGAGGGGCACAGGTGTACAGGCTCCTCCCCTTCAGTCTTGCACAGGTGTACCGGCTCCTCCCCTTCAGTTTTGCACAGGTGTACAGGCTCCTCCCCTTCAGTCTTGCGCAGGTGTACAGGCTCCTCCCCTTCAGTCTTGCACAGGTGTACCGGCTCCTCCCCTTCAGTCTTGTACAGGTTTACAAGCTCCTCCCCTTCAGTCTTGCACAGGTGTACCGGCTCCTCCCCTTCAGTCTTGCACAGTTGTACTGGCTCCTCCCCTTCAGTCTTGCACAGGCGTACCGGCTCCTCCCCTTCAGTCTTGCACAGGTGTACCGAATCCTCCCCTTCAGTCTTGCACAGGTGTACCGGCTCCTCCCCTTTAGTCTTTTCACAGGTGTATCGGTTCCTCCCCTTAAGTCCTGCACAGGTGTACCGGCTCCTCCCCTGCAGTCTTGCACAGGTGTCACGGCTCCTCCCCTTCAGTCTTGCACAGGTGTACCTACTCCTCCCCCCTTCAGTCTTGTACAGGTGTATCGGCTCCTCCCCTTCAGTCTTGTACAGGTGTATCGTCTCCTCCCCTTCATTCTTGCACAGGTGTACCGGCTCCTCCCCTGCAGTCTTGCACAGGTGTCACGGCTCCTCCCCTTCAGTCTTGCACAGGTGTACCTGCTCCTCCCCTTCAGTCTTGTACAGGTGTATCGGCTCCTCCCCTTCAGTCTTGTTCAGGTGTATCGTCTCCTCCCCTTCAGTCTTGCACATGTGTACCGGCTCCTCCCCTTCAGTCTTGCACAGGTGTACCGGCTCCTCCCCTTCAGTCTTGTACAGGTGTACCAGCTCCTCCCCTTCAGTCTTGTACAGGTGTATCGTCTCCTCACCTTCAGTCTTGCACAGGTGTACCAGCTCCTCCCCTTCAGTCTTGCACAGGTGTACCAGCTCCTCCCCTTCAGTCTTGTACAGGTGTATCGGCTCCTCCCCTTCAGTCTTTTCACAGGTGTACCGGCTCCTCCCCTTCAGTCTTGTACAGGTGTACCAGCTCCTCCCCTTCAGTCTTGTACAGGTGTATCGGCTCCTCCCCTTCAGTCTTTTCACAGGTGTACCGGCTCCTCCCCTTCAGTCTTGCACAGGTGTACCGGCTCCTCCCCTTCAGTCTTGCACAGCTGTACCGGCTCCTCCCCTTCAGTCTTGTACAGGTGTACCAGCTCCTCCCCTTCAGTCTTGTACAGGTGTATCGTCTCCTCACCTTCAGTCTTGCACAGGTGTACCGGCTCCTCCCCTTCAGTCTTGTACAGGTGTCACGGCTCCTCCCCTTCAGTCTTGCACAGGTGTACCGGCTCCTCCCCTTCAGTCTTGCACAGGTGTGCTGGCCCAACCCCTTTCATTTATTGGATTTCAGTCATAGACTCTCAGCATCACATGTGGGCGTTACCTATGTAAATACAGCCTGCTTGGGAACGCCCACTCCTCTAGGCTGACACCCTCCCATCAAAGCCTTATGATATTTGCATAACTCCTCCCACTGCCTACATCAGGGCTGAGGGTCCTGCGATGAGTACTGTGGCAGGGTGCTGGGATGTTTTCAGGAAGCTCTTTTCAGCCCCTTGCCAGCCCGTCCCACCAACTGCGATCTGCCTGCATTGTGTAGAGAAGTACAGAGACCCAGTGATGACATCACCGGGTCTAAAATAAATCATGTCATTAAGAACTCTCATTAGTCTGGCGATGGGGGAGGGGGAGGTGGGATTCGGCTTCATTCGCTTCTCCCAACTGAAGAGGCAACAATTGGTGAGAGGTGACCACACACTGTGCAATCGTCTATACAGTGCAGGGGCCGCCTGCCTCGGGACACATTTAATAGATGGTCTAGGTGCAGGGGCTGACTGACAACTCATGGGGCCCCCGGGCAATAGGGGATCATGGGGCCCCTGTATCCTTGCCCAAACTCAAAAAAGCCTATGAAAAAGGTACCAGGGGCATCTCATGGGGCCCCCTACTGACCCCGGGCAGTCGGGGAGTTTCCAAATGGTCAGTCCGCCCCGTCTAGGTGTGTCCTCCTATTACACGTTTATTGATGACTCTGGAGGGGATTGTACAATCGGATTGTTGGGTGTATGGCCATCTTTGGGAGATCATGGCGGCGCCGTCTCCTGCAGTGCTCAGGCCGGTGTCAAGGCTGGCGGTTGGCTCAGGCGCCGTCTCCTGCAGTGCTCAGGCCGGTGTCAATGCTGGCGGTTGGGTCAGGCGCCGTCTCCTGCAGTGCTCAGGCCGGTGTCAATGCTGACGGTTGGCTCAGGCGGCTCGGGCGCCGTCTCCTGCAGTGCTCAGCCGGTGTCAATGCTGGCGGTTGGCTCAGGCGGCTCCGGCGCCATCGTTGGTCTGGAGTTCCCCCGCCAGGATCTAATACCGGAAAAGTCCTAATGTTGCTAAAAAGTCATTTGCGATCCATTTTAAGCGTCTCCTTTCCCGATAACGCCCCCCCCCCGCAGGCTCCTCCCCCCCCAGCGGAGATGTTCGGGGTCATATTCCGCCGCAGTGGCCATCAGAGCGGCCGGCCCGCCCCCGGCGTGATTCGATTTGGAGACCTTTTGTTTACAGACGTCTGGCTGGACGGGGCCGCTGATTGAATTTTCCATGAAACGTTGCCCCTTTAATTCTGTAAAACGCGGTTTGCTCGCATCTCTGGGGCTCGCCGCTGCGGGATCGGATTTCTGGAAGATGGATTGAGCGTCTTCTGCCCTGTCCCTCCAGAGCCCCCCCCCCCCTCGCTGTACCATCCGATCGCTCAGCTGGAGGATCAGCGATCGCCGCGCAGCATTGCGACCAGCCAACCGCCCGGGCGCTGCGGATCATAGACGATGGAATAAAACCCAGTGGAGTCAGTCCTGTCTTCTTCCAGCTCAGTGCTGCGCATCTCCTGCAGCCTCTTGGCAGCCACTTCTCGTCTACCCCCCACCCCCCCCATGGCGATGGCTGCATGGCATTCCTCAGAGCGGGTTTCCTGATGGTGACCACAGTAGACCGTGTCGGTGTCATGTGTGCTCACACAACCTCCATCGGCAGGGTGACAACGCAGGAGCACAATTGGGGGACAGCTGCGAAGCGTTGTCACCCTACAACAGGAAGTGCCCGAGCAAAGACTTACATGAGGGATTGCTTTATGGAAGACTGCAGAGTTAGGGGCTGTTTCATAGCCGGTGGGTGGCAGGAATCAGTGCGATATTCTGCATTTTCCCAAAACGCATGAAAACGCAGACGCTCGGGTGCCATCGATTCTTCATTCCTGCAAACATAATTTGACCTTAATTCTTCGGACTATAAAATATCCCGTCCATATTGATGATTTGTGATGGCGCACTGTTCATCCCAATGACACCAATGATGGGGCACTATTCCTCCCACTGACACCAATGATGGGGCACTATTCCTCCCACTGACACCAATGATGGGGCATTACTCCTCCCACTGACACCAATGTTGGGGCACTATTCCTCCCACTGACACCAATGATGGGGCACTATTCCTCCCACTGACACCAATGATGGGGCACTATTCCTTCCACTGATACCAATGATGGGGCACTATTCCTCCCACTGACACCAATGATGGGGCACTATTCCTCCCACTGACACCAATGATGGGGCACTATTCCTCCCACTGACACCAATGATGGGGCACTATTCCTCCCACTGACACCAATGATGGGACACTATTCCTCCCACTGACCCCAATGATGGGGCACTAGTCCTTCCACTGATACCAATGATGGGGCGCTATTCCTCCCACTGACACCAATGATGGGGCGCTATTCCTGCCACTGACACCAATGATGGGGCACTATTCCTCCCACTGATACCAATGATGGGGCACTATTCCTCCCACTGATACCAATGTTGAGGCACTATTCCTTCCACTGACACCAATGATGGGGCACTATTCCTCCCACTGACACCAATGATGGGGCACTATTCCTCCCACTGATACCAATGATGGGGCACTATTCCTCCCACTGACACCAATGATGGGGCACTATTCCTCCCACCAATACCAATGATGGGGCACTATTCCTCCCACTGATACCAATGATGGAGCACTATTCCTCCCACTGACACCAATGATGGGGCACTATTCCTCCCACCAATACCAATGATGGGGCACTATTCCTTCCACTGACACCAATGATGGGGCACTATACCTCCCACTGATACCAATGATGGGGCACTATTCCTCCCACTGACACCAATGATGGGGCACTATTCCCCCCACTGACACCAATGATGGGGCACTATACCTCCCACTGATACCAATGATGGGGCACTATACCTCCCACTGATACCAATGATGGGGCACTATTCCCCCCACTGACACCAATGATGGGGCACTATACCTCCCACTGATACCAATGATGGGGCACTATTCCTCCCACTGACACCAATGATGGGGCACTATTCCTCCCACCAATACCAATGATGGGGCACTATTCCTTCCACTGACACCAATGATGGGGCACTATTCCCCCCACTGACACCAATGATGGGGCACTATACCTCCCACTGATACCAATGATGGGGCACTATTCCTCCCACTGACACCAATGATGGAGCACTATTCCTCCCACTGACACCAATGATGGGGCACTATTCCTCCCACTGACACCAATGATGGGGCACTATACCTCCCACTGATACCAATGATGGGGCACTATTCCTCCCACTGACACCAATGATGGGGCACTATTCCTCCCACTGACACCAATGATGGGGCACTATTCCTCCCACTGACACCAATGATGGGGCACTATTCCTCCCACTGATACCAATGATGGGGCACTATTCCTCCCACTGACACCAATGATGGGGCACTATTCCTCCCACTGACACCAATGATGGGGCACTATTCCTCCCACTGATACCAATGATGGGGCACTATTCCTCTTGCTGACACCAATGATGGGGCACTATTCCTCTTGCTGACACCAATGATCAGCCGAGATCTCCGTTAGCGATGGGATTGCGTCCAGGAGGGCGGCCGGGGGGGGTATTGCGTCCATGGGGGGGGGGGCGGGCTAGGCGTCCATCTTCGGTGTGGTCTCGCGTTATTCCCTTAAAATGTTTTAAAAGTGAATCGGCATCAAAGCCAAGAGCGAGGCGGAGATGAGTCGGAGGCGGCGGCGGGGGGGCCGCGTTGGACAATAAACATGGCCTGGCTGGGGTGACATATGGTTCACACGTTGAGTAAACAGGCAGCGTGAGCTCCAAGGATCGCACCACCCGCGCTGCAAAGGGAAGGTGGCAGCGGGAAGGGCCCCGGGGGTCAGGAACCACCCGACGGGGTCACTGAAAATCCAAATCGCCCCAGGAAAGGGAACGGGCTCGGCGGCGGGTTGTAGTCGCTTAGCGTGCGTTATCAAGATGCAGCGAGTGCGACCGACCACAGGAGAGCACAGGGGGGGGACGGGGACGTGGAAAGCATGCGATGGGAAGGACTACAACTCCCAGCATCCACATCCAAGCATCAGGGCGTTCTGGGACTTGTGTTCCCTCTACATCTAGGGCTCCACAGGCTGCCAAGTCATGATTATTCAGCTGCTGACAATCACTTCAAAGGCCCCATACATGAAATCTCGCACACTGAGCGATTCGTCGGAATTTCACGTCACCTGCGTTATGCGGCTGTGTGTGGTCTGTGCTGTCTATAAACACAGCGCCGTCCGGGGGGGAGGGGGGGGTTAATGTGGAACCATCTGTGTGGATGGAATTTATCCGCAGACTAGATAACATCAGACATCAGATACGACCTCTCAGACGGGACTTCTGACCATAAAAAACATATCGAGATTTTATTTCTCCTCCTTTTTACACCAAAAAGAAATCGAATGGAAATCTCGCGTCACGACCGCGCCGCCATTCCTCTATGTCTTTATTTCTGGGATAGATTTCCCATTCTTGTGGGTGATAGTCGGTCCAATTAAAGATCGCGGCCCGCCCAGAAGAATGCTACTGGATGGATGGATGGATGGAGGGAGGGATGGATGGATGGAGGGATGGATGGGATGGAGGGATGGATGGAGGGATGGATAGATTAATAGATGGATGGATGGATAGATGGATGGATGGAGGGATGGATGGAGGGATGGATAGATTAATAGATGGATGGATGGAGGGATGGATGGATGGATGGATGGATGGATATTTCTATATCTATATATAAATACATCTATGAAAAATATATATATTTTTTTTTTTTTATTGTGCCTTTTGACCTTCCTAAATAATTTGACTCCTCCAGCTCCTCTTACCTCCCTACATTTCATGTAACTGCTGAGGGAGGAATGAAGGGTAATACTATAGATCAGCAGTCTCCATGAGGCACTTGAGACACTATCCTTCCCACTGACACCAATGATGGGGCACTATTCCTCCCACTGACACCAATGATGGGGCACTATTCCTCCCACTGACACCAATGATGGGGCACTATTCCTCCCACTGACACCAATGATGGGGCACTATTCCTCCCACTGACACCAATGATGGGGCACTATTCCTCCTACTGACACCAATGATGGGGCACTATTCCTCCCACTGACACCAATGATGGAGCACTATTCCTCCCACTGACACCAATGATGGGGCACTATTCCTCCCACTGACACCAATGATGGGACACTATTCCTTCCACTGACACCAATGATGAGGCACTATTCCTCCCACTGACACCAATGATGGGGCACTATTCCTTCCACTGACACCAATGATGGGGCACTATTCCTTCCACTGACAGCAATGATGGGGCACTATTCCTCCCACTGATACCAATGATGGGGCACTATTCCTCCCACTGACACCAATGATGGGGCAATATTCCTCCCACTGACACCAATGATGGGGCACTATTCCTCCCGCTGACACCAATGATGGGGCACTATTCCTCCAACTGATATCTATGATGGGGCACTATTCCTCCCACTGACACCAATGATGGGGCACTATTCCTCCCTCCCACTGATACCAATGATGGGGCACTATTCCTCCACTGACACCAATGATGGGGCACTATTCCTCCCACTGACACCAATGATGGGGCACCATTCCTCCCACTGACACCAACGATGGGGCACTATTCCTCCCACTGACACCAACGATGGGGCACTATTCCTCCCACTGACACCAATGATGGGGCACTATTCCTCCCACTGACACCAATGATGGGGCACTATTCCTCCCACTGACACCAACGATGGGGCACTATTCCTCCCACTGACACCAACGATGGGGCACTATTCCTCCCACTGACACCAACGATGGGGCACTATTCCTCCCACTAACACCAATAACGGGGCATTATTCCTCCCACTGACACCAATGATGGGGCACTATTCCTCCCACTGACACCAATGATGGGGCACTATTCCTCCCACTGACACCAACGATGGGGCACTATTCCTCCCACTGACACCAACGATGGGGCACTATTCCTCCCACTAACACCAATAACGGGGCATTATTCCTCCCACTGACACCAATGATGGGGCACTATTCCTCCCACTGACACCAATAATGGGGCACCGTTCCTCCTCTTACTAAGCACAGGCACTATGTCATTTCTCCATCTCTCACTGATGTCGGGGCATTTTCTACTTCCACCTGCCACAGTCCAGTTTCCATAAAGTCTGAAGGACTATAAACCGGCCCTTTGTGTGGAAAGTTTGGAGTCCCCTACTATAGAGTGTCCCTCGAATGGCATCTGGGGGGCTGCTGACATCACATCCAAGATGGCGGCACTCGGCAGCAGTCTCGGGGCTTTTAGAGGGCAGTAATGAGAGGCACGTGTGGTGACAGAGTCTCTTTCGCCTCGTTGGGCTGCACTGTGTGGCCTCGTAGATCTGATTCTCAATACCCGACCCGTCATCCATTTTTTTTTTTAACTCAACCTTTGTCTCCCCCCCCCCTCCCCCCCCCCCCCCCCCATGCCGATTCTTCACCGGGATCCGAAATGTCAAATGTTCAAACATGCTGACACTTGACCTTTCATGAAGATAGATGGATGTTCGGAGTGTGTTAGGCTGAAGACGGGCATGTGCAGAAGACAGACAACGGGACGGAGCGATGAGTGGGGTTTAGGCAGTGTGGCGCAATGGGTGGAGCCCTGGGCCATGATGACGTCACCTCGGTGATATTACGGATAGGCCCCCTCGGTTTCTCCTCTCCTTTCACCTCGCTGACATTCACCAAAGCCCTGACACCGACTGTTTTGACTCATTGACAAGTTTTCCAATTTGCTGCGCTCGGTGAAGGCCTTGGAGGGCGTTGATGGCTCCTCTTCACATTATTGAGTTTCAGGTTTGTGTTTCAGCCTCAGCCGAGGGTTCAATCGCTCGCGATGCGTTCTGGAGGCCTCAGCAGCTCGCAGTGTGAAATCCATTGATCTGGACATTTAACATTCTGACACAATTGTATTCCTGGGTCTCAGGTTCCACCTTTGTTCCTGCCAGGGATGGACGCTGGAAGGAGGACGCGTCTTTCCCCGAGCGCACATGCCAGAGCGCGCCATTAGCCCGCCGCTTTTCTCGCATCTGTGTTCGCAGGACTGCCAAAAATAATACAGAGCTTTATATCTCCATATCTCACGGCGGTTGAAGGGCCTGCAGAAGCTGTGCAACACATGTGGGCTTCCCTCGTTAAATACGCTTTGTTTCTGACGTTCAAAGGGCGAGGAGTAAAAAAAACGAAGCCGACTGCCGGCCGGCCAACCTCGGGACGTCTCCAGACTGGAAGACGTCTTCCAGTAAAAGACGACGCGCTCCGAACTCCGCGCGCTCCATGGTTGGAGGAGGTTTGAAGTCCACCTCGTGTGATGCATTATATATCAGGCGGGCGCCCCGAACGCAGAACCATCCGAGTTGTCAAAATTCGAACATGTCTGGGATCGTCTCCGCTGTCCATTACTGCGAATGGGAGGGGAGCGGAGGGGAGGGGAGGGGAGCGGAGGGGAGCGGAGGGGTAGATATGGAGCTTGTCAATCAACAAAAGAGAAAAAATTCCCGGCTCACCTTGCCGACCAGCCTGCAAACAAACCGAACTGTCCCGTCTAGCAGCATGCGTTACACACCGAGTTCAGGTAGCACACGTTTGCAGATACATGCGCAAGCTCCAGAGACTCGGCACGGCACCCCGATATTCTGCAGTTCCTAACTCTTCAAATTTTGAGAGCCCCCATAGTAGAGGCACATGTATTTAATGGATAGACCAAGAGCAGGTGAACCTGAGGGAGCCACCCCTCCTTAACCCCTTCACACCGGCGCCTACTGGCCCTTTAAGGGTTCCAGAAGCCGGGAGGTGGGGCGGGGTTTAGGGTCATGTGACCGCTGTGCTGCGCCGTCACGGCGGTCACATGATCGGGAAAGGTCCCGATCGAAAGAGGAGATCGGGACCTTTCAGAGAGTACCGGACATGTGTGCTGGGAGATCGCAGGGCACGCACTCTCGGCACATATGTCCTTTTTTAATAGAATGTAAATGTGCGGCCGCTCGGCATCTAGGCCCAGACACCGGGAGGATGAACATTTGTGTGCGGCCGGTATGAAGAGGTTAAAGGTACAGGAGCGCACTGGACACCCAGCATGAAGCACAATGGCAGCCAAGGTGTCCCGTGCCCCCCCCCCCCCACCAACAACTCAACTGTACAAAAAATGATAGATATGGAGCTTATACTGTGTACTGTGTGTACAGAAAGGTCTCTGAGACCAGACCAGTACCGCTATCTTCCAATGTTTCCCGTGTGCTCTTCTCCACTCCTTTCCTTTTCTCTATTCTCATCTCCATTCCTTCCATCTCCTGTCCTCTGATCGCCTCTTCTGTTTTCTCGACTTCTCCCCTTCCTACTCCCTTCTTCTCCTCTCATCTCCTTCCCTTCTCCTTCTTCTACTTTCTTCTCTTCTCATGTCTTCTCCTCCCCTCTCCTGTCCCTCTTATCTCCTGTCCCCCTATCCCCCTCTTATCCTTTTCTCCATTCTCATGTCTTCTTTTTTCTGCTCTCCACTCTCATGTTGTCTCCTACCTCCTTCTTCTCCTCTCCTCTTTTATTCTCCCATCTCCTGTCCATCCCTCTCTTCACCTCTTCTGCTTTTATTCTCCTCTGCTCATCTATCCTCTCTTCTCCTCCTCTCTCCACAACTATATTCTCCGCTCCTGTCCTTTTCCCCCTCTTCTATCCTTTCCTCAGCTCACCTCCTATGCCTTTTCCACTTCTTTTGTCTCCTGCCCTCACCTTTATTCTCCTCCCCTGTCCTCTCCCCCTCCTTCCCTCTCTTTTCCTATCCTCTCCTTCCCTCTCTTACCCTCTCCTCTCCTGCCCTTCCATCCCTTCCCCTATCTTCTCCTTCCCTCTCTTCTCTCCTCTTTCCCTCTTCTGTCCTTTCCTCTCTTCTCCTCTCCTTTTCTCCCCACTCTTCTCCTCTGCTGTCCTCTTCTACTCTTTACTGTCTTCACCTCTCTTCACCTCTACTCTTCTCCTTTTTTTTTGTATTTTCCTATCCTCTCTTCTCCTCCCCTCTCCTGTCCTCCACCCTCCTGTTTCTCTTCTCCTACCCTCTCCTGTCCTCCATCCTCCTGTCCTCTCTTCTCCTCCCCTGTCCTCCTCTACTCTCTACTGTCCTACCCTCTCTTCTCCTCTTTCCTTCTTCTGCCCTTCCCTCTCTTCTCACCTTCCTGCACCTTTTCCCTACTCCTTCTGTACTTTCCTGTCCTCTCGCCTCCCTCTCCTGTCCTCTCTTCCCTCTTCTGTCCTTTGCTGTCTTCTCCTGTCCTTTGTCTCTCCTCTCTCTTGTCCTCTCTTCTCCTCTCCTGTCCTCTGTTCTTCTTTCCTCTCTTCTCCTCCCCTGTCCTCTGTTCTCCTTTCCTTTATTCTCCTCCCCTGTCCTCTGTTCTCCTTTCCTGTCTTCTTTCTCTCCTGTCCTCCATCCTCCTTTCCTGTCTTCTCTCCTGTCCCCTCTTCCCCTCTCCTGTCCTCCATTCTCCTTTCTCCTGTATTCTCGTCTCCTGTCCTCTTCTCATCTCTCCTGTCCTCTGTTCTTCTTTCCTGTATTCTCTTCTTCTGTCATCTCTTCTTTCCTTTCTTCTATTCTCCTCTCCTATCCTCTATCCTCCCGTCCTGTCTTCTCCTCTTGTTTCCTCTGTCCTCCTGTCCTGTCCTCTCCTCTCTCTTTCCTCTCTTCTCCTCTCCTGTCCTCTCCTCCCCTTTCCTGTCCTCCGTTCTTCTTTCTTCTCTTCTTCTCACTCCTGTTCTCCATCCCCCCTGTTCTCTCCTGTCCGCCATTCTTTGTTTCCAGTCTTCTCCTCTTCTATCCTCCATTCTTCTTTTATTTCTATCCTGTCTTCTTCTTTTCTCTCTCCTGTCCCCTTTTTCCCATCTCCTGTCCTCCATCTTCCTGTCCTTTCCTCCCCTCCTCCATTCTCCTTTCCTGCCTGCTCCTCTCCTGTCCTCCATTCTTCTTTCTTCTCTTCTCCTCTTCCTGTCTTCCATCCTCCTGTCCTCTCCTGTCCTACACTTTCCTTCCCTGTCTTCTCCTCTCCTGTCCTCCGTTTCTTCTTTCCTGTTCTTCTCCTCCTCTCCTGTTCCCCTCTTCTGTCCCCTGTCCTCCTGTCCTCTCCTCCCTTCTTCTGTCTTCCATTCTCCATTCCTGTCTTCTTCTCTCCATTTTCCTCTCATCTCCTCCCGTCCTCTCCTGTCCTCCATTCTCCTTTCCTGGCCTCCCCTCTCCTGTCCTCTCCTCTCCTCCTCTCTCCTCCATTCTTCTTTCCTGTCCTCCCCCTCTCCTCTCCTCCTCTCTTTCCTCTCCTCCATTCTCCTCTCCTGTCCTCCATTCTTCTTTCCTGTCTTCTTCTCTCCTTTCCACTGTTCTCCTCCCCTGTGAGTCATTGATTGTCCGCCCCGGCCTGGGGGAGAGGTGTGGAGAGGGCCTGGTGTCCGATTCCTCCATTAGGACCCGATCAATATGCAGATTGAGAATAGGGAATAAAATGAGTGGGGGGGATGGGGGGGGGGGCACAAAACAAAACCAAATAACTGCAGATAGAAGGCCAAATGAAATTACTATCAGCAAAAGCCAAAACATGACCTCCAATTAACCCAGGAGGGGGGGCAGTAAATATACAAGTCCAACATAGGAGGCCATGGGCACTCTGATGTCGGCAGGGATCATATGTATCCCATGGCGGGGCTACAAATAATGGCGTTCCTGAATGCGTTCCTTCTATAGTACATTCCGGGTTATCTTCATCAGAAAACACCAATAAATTCATTGGCCGGTCATACTTGTACCCGGTGCAGCTAAATGTCCCTGAAAATGCGTCCAAAAATTCATGATTAGATTCGTGCTATCAATGCCAATGAAGCCGAAATGACATAAAGACAAGAAATTCGAGCTTCATAAATACATATTCCTGCTTCAAAGCAAACGTTTATGGCGGTGCCACCTCCCAGCTCTACAGTGTCTTTAAAGACGCAAGGAAAATATTCCGGACTTTACACCAAAAAAACACAAAATGTATAATAAAAATCACAAAGCTTTTATTGAATGTCAAGACGTGAAAAGATCGCCGTGTGACCTATATCACCCCCACAGTGGTATATACACTATATTGCCCCAAGTATTGTCCCTGCCCCCCCAATATACACTATATATGCCCCAAGTATTGTCCCCGCCCCCCCCAATATACACTATATTGCCCCAAGTATTGATTGGCCGGCCTTCCCACACACATGACCTTTAATAGCCTCCCAGTCTTAGTCCGTAGGGTTCAATATTGAGTTGGCCCCGCCCTTCCCACACACATGACCTTTAATAGCCTCCCAGTCTTAGTCCGTAGGGTTCAATATTGAGTTGGCCCCGCCCTTTCCACACACATGACCTTTAATGGGCCTCCCAGTCTTAGTCCGTTAGGGTTCAATATTGAGTGGGCCCCGCCCTTTCCACACACATGACCTTTAATGGCCTCCCAGTCTTAGTCCGTAGGGTTCAATATTGAGTGGGCCCCCCGCCCTTTCCACACACATGACCTTTAATGGCCCCCCCAGTCTCAGTCCGTAGGGTTCAATATTGAGTTGGCCCCCGCCCTTTCCACACACATGACCTTTAATGGCCTCCCAGTCTTAGTCCGTAGGGTTCAATATTGAGTGGGCCCCGCCCTTTCCACACACATGACCTTTAATAGCCCCCCAGTCTCAGTCTGTAGGGTTCAATATTGAGTTGGCCCCGCCCTTTCCACACACATGACCTTTAATGGCCTCCCAGTCTTAGTCCGTAGGGTTCAATATTGAGTTTGGCCCCGCCCTTTCCACACACATGACCTTTAATGGCCCCCCAGTCTTAGTCCGTAGGGTTCAATATTGAGTTGGCCCCGCCCTTTGCAGCTATAACAGCTTCAACTCTTCTGGGAAGGCCGTCCACAAGGTTTAGGAGGGTGTCTATGGGAAGGTTGGGACCATTCTTCCAGAAGCACATTTGTCAGGTCAGGCACTGATGTCGGGGGAGGAGGCCTGGCTCGCAGTCTCCGCTCTAATTCATCCCAAAGGTGTTTTCTATGGGGTTGAGGTCAAGACTCTGTGCAGGACAGTCAAGTTCCTCCACCCCAAACTGGCTCCTCCATGTCTTTATGGACCTTGCTTTGTGCACTGGTGCGCAGTCATGTTGGAACAGGAAGGGGCCATACCCAAACTCCTCCCACAAAGTTGGGAGCAGGAAATTGTCGCCTTAAGAGTTCCCTTCACTGGAACTAGGGGGCCAAAACCAACCCCTGAAAAAAAACGCCACACCGTAAACCTCCCTCCACCAAACTTTACACTTGGCACAATGCAGTCAGGCAAGGACCGTTCTCCTGGCAACCACTAAATCTAGAAACGTCCATCAGATTGCCTGACAGTGAAGCGTGATTGGTCACTCCAGAGAACACGTCTCCACTGCTCTAGAGTCCAGTGGCAGCGTGCTTTACACCACGGCATCCGACACTTTGCATTGCACTTGGTGATGGAAGGCTTGGATGCAGCTGCTTGGCCATGGAAACCCATTCCATGAAGCTCTCTACGCACTGTTGTTGGGCTCATCTGAAGGCCACACCAAGTTTGGAGGTCTTTAGCTATTGACTCTGCAGACACTGTGCGCTTCAGATTCAGCATGCGCTGACCCCCGCCCTGTCATGTGACGTGGCCTACCACTTGGTGGCTGAGTTGCTGTTGTTCCCAGTTGCTTCCACTTTGTTATAATCCCACTAACAGTTGAGCGTGGAATATTTAGTAGCCAGGAAATGTCACGGATGGACTTATTGCCCAGGTGGCCACCTATCACGGGACCACGCTTGGAGTCACTGAGCTCCTGAGAGCGACCCATTCTTTCACCAATGTTTGTAGAAGCCGTCTGCATGCCTAGGGGCTTGATTGTATACACCTGTGTCCATGGAGGGGATTGGAGCACCTGAATCACATGATATGGAGGGGATTGGAACACCTGAATCACATGATTGGGAGGGGATTGGAGCACCTGAATCACATGATATAGAGAGGATTGGAACACCTGAATCACATGATTGGGAGGGGATTGGAGCACCTGAATCACATGATATGGAGGGGATTGGAACACCTGAATCACATGATTGGGAGGGGATTGGAGCACCTGAATCACATGATATAGAGGGGATTGGAACACCTGAATCACATGATGTGGAGGGGATTGGAACACCTGAATCACATGATATGGAGGGGATTGGAGCACCTGAATCACATGATATAGAGGGGATTGTAACACCTGAATCACATGATGTGGAGGGTGGGGCCAATACTTGGGGCTAAAAAGTAGAGCAAATTGAGAGAAAAAATGCAAAAATGTTCAAGAAATATTCGAAAAAACAACTAAAGAACAGTGCAACACAATGCAAAAAGGCCGACATGTCCCAATGCGTAGAAGTCAGAAAATAGCAGCCGTTGTGTAGGCTGGCCAAGCTGGCCGTCGCACAGAGATGTCACGTCTCATCCATGGATGGAGTTTAGGTTTCGGGATCGTGTTCCTTTAACACCCCTAATTACTGGACATTTAACATTTTGTTTTCCCTCAGCAGGATGGTGAAGCCAGACAACACATAGTTGACCTCTGACCCTGGCGGTGACCTTGCCGGAGGTCAGATAACTCCTTGGCCAATCTTCTTGGATGTCCCGGCTCAGACACCTGTCAGGGCTGCATGCAGGTTCTGCTCAGGGGACTGAACACAAAGGTTGAGCGGGCAGACATCTGGTCCTGGTGTGGGGCCTCATTCATGCTCAGAGGTCAATCTGCGTCCCCCGCCCCCCCCCCCCCCCCCCCAAAACCTAATGACTTAATCTCTGCCCTGGATAGACAAGTTTGCAAACATTGCGCTTCCGGAAGCAGACATTTCCTATTTGTACTCTGGACGGATCTCTGCTAATTCTTCTTCTAAAAACAATTTCCAGCCACCTGTAGTGTTCATTCTGCCCGTCCTCGGGTCCCGCAAGAAGAGGTTGTCCTCGGTATCCAGCTTACCCTAACCATATGGAACAATTATTATTATTATTATTATACAGGATTTATATTATTATTATACAGGATATATATTATTATTATACGGGATTTATATTATTATTATACAGGATTTATATTATTATTATTATTATACAGGATTTATATTATTATTATTATACAGGATTTATATTATTATTATACGGGATTTATATTATTATTATTATTATTATTATACAGGATTTATATTATTATTATTGTTATACAGGATTTATATTATTATTATTATTATACAGGATTTTATATTATTATTATACAGGATATATATTATTATTATACGGGATTTATATTTATTATTATACGGGATTTATATTATTATTATTATACAGGATTTATATTATTATTATACAGGATTTATATTATTATTATTTTACAGGATTTATATTATTATTATACAGGATTTATATTATTATTATTATACAGGATTTATATTATTATTATTTACAGGATTTATATTATTATTATACAGGATTTATATTATTATTATACGGGATTTATATTATTATTATTATACAGGATTTATATTATTATTATTATACAGGATTTATATTATTATTATTATTATACAGGATTTATATTATTATTATACAGGATTTATATTATTATTATTATACGGGATTTATATTTATTATTATACGGGATTTATATTATTATTATTATACAGGATTAATATTATTATTATACAGGATTTATATTATTATTATTATTATACAGGATTTATATATTATTATTATACAGGATTTATATTATTATTATAAGGGATTTATATTATTATTATTATTATTATTATAATACAGGATTTATATTATTATTATTATACAGGATTTATATTATTATAAGGGATTTATATTATTATTACTATAAAACAGGATTTATATTATTATTATACAGGATTTATATTATTATTATAGGGGATTTATATTATTTTTATTATACAGGATTTATATTATTATACGCGATTTATATTATTATTATTATTATTATACAGGATTTATATTATTATTATTATACAGGATTTATATTATTTTTATTATACAGGATTTATATTATTATTATACGGGATTTATATCATTATTATTATTATACAGGATTTATATTATTATTATTATACCGGATTTATATTATTATTATTATACAGGATTTATATTTATTATTATTATACAGGATTTATATTATTATTATTATACAGGATTTATATTATTATATATTATTATATGGGATTTATATTATTATTATTATTATATAGGATTTATATGGCGCCAACAGTTTGCTCAGCGCTTTTGCAATATACGGAGACAATACAGCAACAATACAGTTCAATACAAGAGGGTTAGGAGGGCCCTGCTCCTATTATTATTTATTTCAGGTACTTCTATAGCGCCGTCAATTTACGCAGCATTTTACCTATATATTGTACATTCACATCAGTCCCCGCCCCGAGGGGCATACAATCTAAGATCGTAGATATAAAAGAAGATATTGTGTGAAATAAAATAGTCCTAATAATAAAAAATGCCGATATCCGTCCACACCTTCTCTGCCGGATGCAAAGCAACGAAAAATGATTTTTATTTTTTTTTCTTTAATTCCTTATGTAAAAAATGATGTATGCTTGAGATTGTATCAGTGTGATCTAAGAAATGTGTTTTAGGTAAATAAATAATTACAACTCACATGGAAGAAAGATATACCGTATTTGAAATATATTTTAAAAATATCCTTCCCATATATTTTGACATATATTTGAAATACTACAATTTTCAATTTGTGTTCAATATATTTCAAAATGTATTTCAATAAATATATATATATATACCGGTATATATACAGTGAGGAACAGAAGTATTTGAACCCCCTGCGATTTTGCATGTTCTCCCACTTCTCCATCATGGAGGGTCTGACATTCACATTGCAGGGGATTCCCACTCTGAGGACAGAATTCAGGAGATCACATTGTATGATTTGTAAAGAATGTATTTGTCTCGCACGGCTGAACAGAAGGATTTGAACCCCTAAGAAACAGCAAGAATTCTGCTCTCAAAGACCTGTTACTGCGCCTTTAAAAGTCCCCCTCTACTCCACTCATTCATCTCACTTAGTATCACCTGTCTGAGCTCTTTACAGACACCTGTCCACCCCACAGTCAGTCACACGCCAACTACTACCATGGGCAAGACCAAAGAGCTGTTAAAAGACACCAGAGACAAAACTGTGGACCTCCACAAGGCTGGAAAGGGCTACGGGGCAATTGCCAAGCAGCTTGGTGAAAATAGATCAACTGTTGGAGCAATTGTTAGAAAATGGAAGAGGCTAAAGACGACTGTCAGTCTCCCTGGGACTGGGGCTCCATGCAAGATGTCCCCTCGTGGGGTATCACTGATGAGAAGAAAGGTGAGGAATCAGCCCAGAACTACAAGGGAGGAGCTGCTCAATGACATGAAGAGAGCTGGGACCACAGTTTCAGAGGTCACTGTCGGTAGAACACTACGCCGTCATGGTTTCCAATCATGCATTGCACGAAAGGCTCCCCTGCTCAAGTCATCACATGTCCAGGCCCGTCTGAAGGTTCCCCTGCTCAAGTCATCACATGTCCAGGCCCGTCTGAAGGTTCCCCTGCTCCAGTCATCACATGTCCAGGCCTGTCTGAAGGTTCCCCTGCTCAAGTCATCACATGTCCAGGCCCATCTGAAGGTTCCCCTACTCCAGTCATCACATGTCCAGGCCCGTCTGAAGGTTCCCCTGCTCCAGTCATCACATGTCCAGGCCCGTCTGAAGTTTGCCAATGACCATCTGGATGATCCAGAGGAGGCATGGGAGAAAGTCATGTGGTCAGATGAGACCAAAGGAGAACTTTCTGGTCTAAACTTCACTCGTCGTGTTTGGAGGAAAAAGGATGAGTTGCATCCCAAGAACACCATCCCTACTGTGAAGCATGGGGGTGGTAACATCATGCTTTGGGGGTGCTTTTCTGCGAAGGGGACAGGACGACTGCACTGTATTAAGGAGAGGATGAATGGGGCCATTTATTGTGAGATTTTCAGCAACAACCTCCTCCCCTCAGTCAGAGCATTGAAGATGGGTCGTGGCTGGGTCTTCCAACATGACAACGACCCGAAGCACACAGCCAGGAGAACCAAGGAGTGGCTCCATAAGAAGCATATCAAGGCTCTGGAGTGGCCTAGCCAGTCTCCACACCTAAATCCAATAGAACATCTTTGGAGGGAGCTGAAACTCCGTGTTGCTCAGCGACAGCCCCGAAACCTGAGAGATCTAGAGGAGATCGGTGTGGAGGAGTCGGCCAAAATCCCTGTTGCAGTGCAAACCTGGCCAAGGACTACAGGAAAAGTCTGACCTCTGGAATTGCAGACAAAGGCTTCTGTACCAAATATTAACACGGATCTTCTCAGGGGTTCAAATACTTCTGTTCAGCCGTGGTTGAGAATGGCTGCTCTCTATATCCTGAAGACATTCCTTGGTTGACTTATCTTGGGGGGGTGGTTAAGAAATGTTATGACATGTACCTGGACCTATGCAAGTACCATCACTTGGGAGGTCAGCTAGCCACAACTCGAGGAACCCATAATTAGATTAGTCCATCAGAAAACATTGAGAAAATCTTGCTTACATTGGTGGTGGTAGATGGGAAGAATGCCTCCCTACAGGGGTGGCCAGAATGATGCCAAGCCACTGGCTCTGCCAAGCGGTGTTGGACTTGGACCTATGCAGGTACCATCACATGGGAGGTCAGCTAGCCACAACTCGAGGAACCCCTAGTTAGATTAGTTCATCAGAGACCATTGAGAAAATCTTGCTTACATTGATGGTGGTAGGTTGGAAGAATGCTTCCCTACAGGGGTGGCCAGAATGATGCCAAGCCACTGGCTCTGCCAAGCCGTGTTGGACTTGGACCTATGCAGATACCATCACATTGGAGGTCCACTAGCCACAAATCAAGGAACCCATAGTTAGATTAGTCCATCAGAAAACATTGAGAAAATCTTGCTTACATTGGTGGTGGTAGGTTGGGAGAATGCTTCCCTACAGGGGTGGCCAGAATGATGCCAAGCCACTGGCTCTGCCAAGCCGTGTTGGACTTGGACCTATGCAGATACCATCACATTGGAGGTCCACTAGCCACAAATCAAGGAACCCATAGTTAGATTAGTCCATCAGAAAACATTGAGAAAATCTTGCTTACATTGGTGGTGGTAGGTTGGAGGAATGCTCCCTTACAGGGGTGGCCAGAATGATGCCAAGCCACTGATTCTGCCAAGTAGTGTTGGACTTGGGTGCTGGTGCCGCCATCTTTACTGAGGGAAACCCTTGAACTAAATAATTTCGAGGAACCCCTGGCAAGATTAATCCATTTGGACCTCATTGGAAAAGTGCCCCAGGACCAAGGGATGTATTTGACCCATGTTTTTAATTGCTTGTATCATCTGATTAAGAACTTAAAACTCTTTTTTTTTTTTTGGTTTGAGTCAAAATATTAGTTCTTATCAACAACAACAAATGGATCTAGCTTTTTGCCAATTATTTCATGAAATGGCTTAGTTACAGCAACTGAAGTGTACAAACTTTAAAAACAAAAAAATTTATTCTTTTGGCGTTCCAAAATCTTACGGTCCTCAAAGGGTTAAATCGGTGATGATAATTGGGAAGAATGCTCCCTTTATGGGGTGGCCAGAATGACAACCTTGTGGTCATGCTATGCCTTGTGGTCATGCTGCTGGCTCTGCCAAGTGAGGTTTGGACCTTGTACTATGCAGGTACCCTCAGATTGGAGGTCAGTTAGCCACAGCTCAAGGATCCCATAGCCACCCCTGGAGGAACTCTGGTTGAGAATGGCTGCTCTCTATATCCTGAAGACATTCCCTGGTTGACTTATCTTGGGGGGGGGGTATAGGAAATTGTAGGTTGGAAGAATGCTTCCCTACAGGGGTGGCCAGAATGATGCCAAGCCACTGGCTCTGCCAAGCCGTGTTGGACTTGGACCTATGCAGATACCATCACATTGGAGGTCCGCTAGCCACAAATCATGGAACCCATAGTTAGATTAGTCCATCAGAAAACATTTAGAAAATCTTGCTTACATTGGTGGTGGTAGGTTGGAGGAATGCTCCCTTTATGGGGTGGCCAGAATGACAACCTTGTGGTCACGCTATGCCTTGTGGTCATGCTGCTGGCTCTGCCAAGTGAGGTTTGGACCTTGTACTATGCAGGTACCCTCAGATTGGAGGTCAGTTAGCCACAGCTCAAGGATCCCATAGCCACCCCTGGAGGAACTCTGGTTGAGAATGGCTGCTCTCTATATCCTGAAGACATTCCCTGGTTGACTTATCTTGGGGGGGGGGGGTATAGGAAATTGTATGACATGGATCTGGGCTGCATCTGTTCCCCCCAAGATAAGGCCACACCAGGGGCACATAAACATGCACACTTGGTTGGCAGTCATCGGCGGGGTCCCGCCAAGGGTCATGGATTTGAGCGTTGACAAATAATAAAACGGACAATTGAAGCTCTAATTTTGCATCTGAGCGATGGGAGCGCCACACACCTCTGAGAAACCATCAAAGCGGGGATTATTGCAGCAGGCGGATGTCAAGGAGAAAGTTGTGTAGACCCCTCCATAGAACAGGCTCAGGTTAAATAGACTGACCAGCTTGCAAGTGATTAGTAATAAAATTTTAACAGGCGTCCCAATGTGCGTCGTTCTGTCACTTTTATGGGGCCATTTACTGCCAGAGATATGGGAAGGTCTTAAATCTCCTCTGACCGAGGGGGTCTGTGCAGAGCCGAGTCCAACGTGACAGAGCCAGGCTGCCCCCAGGGATAGAGATGTTGTCAGAGAAGGGGGGAGCATGGGGGGGGGTGGGGGGCCTGGAGGAGATGCGGAGGGCGACGGTGTAATAGATAGGGGACAGGCGGCAGCTTCAGACACATAAAGCCGGGTAAAAGATGTTGGAAAAGCCGCAGGACAACAAAGATATAAAAAAAACGGAATCTTAACGACAACGTTGGGACAGCCGCCACCGTTACATTTTACGTGAAAAAAAAACCAAAAAAGATGAGATTTCAGATTTAAGACGCTAAGGTTGTGTTTCAGCATCCAATAAAAATGGTAAAATTAGGAAATGCGGGACAGCAAAAGAGGCAAAACATGTAAAATGTATAAATGTTCCATAAAAAGAGAAGTAGACGGGATAAATCTACATTGTGAAGCCGGGCGACGCGGATCGCGTTCCTGAATTTGTCAGCAGAGCTCTCCTTTAATCCATTTATTCCATTTCAGCGTAGAATTGGTTAACGGCGCTTTTTTTTTTTCTTTTTTACTGGTAAGGTTTTTTTCGCCGTGCGGAGACGCTAGATTTTATACTCCCTCCACTGTGTATTTGCATCAGCACCAGGTCAGCAATTTGCCAGCAGAAGAGATGGTCATGCTAAAAAATTCATTACCTAAAGAGGCAAGTCGTAATCAGAGGCCGCGCAGAGCCAGAGGCCGTCTCCCGTCCGCCATGTTCTCACCGGCTCGCCTTCGAAAACCCCTTTTATAATTTGAAATAATTTGTATCCACAAGTGCAGGGGGCGGGGGGGGGGGGGCGTAGTATTACTAATTGAGACCTGTTGATTAGAAAATAATTGTGACCCCCCTTCCCGAAATTTTGGTTGTTTTCATCATTCCCAGTCCTCCTCTCTTCATGGCTTTTGGCTTTTTTTTTTATGTTTGCAATGTCAAATCCACAAATCTTGGAGAGTCATTTTTATTTGCTGTATTTTATACTTTAGTAGTTACTCTGTAAGAGGCGGCGTTGGGGCTTAGAAGGGATTCGAACATTTATCTTGGTGGTGGTTGGTTCTTTTTATTACATGTTCAAGATTTGGACCCCCCTTCCACCACCATCACCAAAATGTTGGTTCCTTTTATGCCCGGCTCTCCTCTCTTTATGGAATTTGGCCTTTTTCTATGTTTGCAATGTCAAATCAACAAATCTTGGATGGTTATATCTGACTGTTTGTTGTATTTCATGCTATAGTAGTCACCTGTAAAAGACGGCGTTGGGGCTTATAAGGTCATCAAAGATTTGAACCCCCCCACCGCCACCACCACCAAAATGTTGGTTCCTTTCATGCCTGGCCCTCCTCTCTTCATGGCATTTGGCCTTTTTTTTATGTTTGCAATGTCAAATCCACAAATCTTGGAGAGTCATTTCTATTTGCTGTATTTTATACTATAGTAGTTACTCTGTAAGACGGCGTTGGGGCTTAGAAGGGATTCAAACATTTATGTTGATGGAGGTTGGCTCTATTTATTACATGTTCAAAATTTGAACCCCCCCACCGCCGCCACCACCACCAAAATGTTGGTTCCTTTCATGCCTGGCCCTCCTCTCTTCATGGCATTTGGCCTTTTTCTCTGTTTGCAATGTCAAATCCTCAAATCTTGGATAGTTATTTCTGACTATTTTTTGTATTTTATGCTTTAGTAGTCATCCTGTAAAAGACGGCGTTGGGGCTTATAGGGTCTTCAAACATTTATATTGATGGCGGTTGATTTGATTTACTACATATCCAAGATCTGACTCCCCCCTCCAAAAAAATGTGGTTCCTTTCAAGATTTTACCCCCCAAAACAATGTGGTTCCTTTCATAATGCCGGGTCCCCTTCTTGACCCAACCACCACCACCACCACCACGTTGGTTCCTTTCATGCCTAGTCCTCCTCTCTTCATGGCATTTGGCCATTTTCTATGTTTGCAATGTCAAATCCACAAATCTTGGAGAGTCATTTTTATTTGCTGTATTTTATACTATAGTAGTTACTCTGTAAGAGGCGGCATTGGGGCTTAGAAGGGATTCGAACATTTATCTTGGTGGTGGTTGGTTCTGTTTATTACATGTTCAACATCTGGACCCCCCTCCCAGCACCATCACCAAAATGTTGGTTCCTTTTATGCCCGGCTCTCCTCTCTTTATGGAATTTGGCCTTTTTCTATGTTTGCAATGTCAAATCCACAAATCTTGGGCAGTTATTTCTGACTATTTGTTGTATTTCATGCTATAGTAGTCAACCTTGTAAAAGACAGCGTTGGAGCTTATAGGGTCATCAAACATTTGTGTTGGTGGTGGTTGGTTCTATTTATTACATGTTCAAGATTTGGACCCCCCTCCCACCACCATCACCAAAATTTTGGTTCCTTTTATGCCCGGCCCCTCCTCTCTTCATGGCATTTGACCTTTTTCTATGTTTGCAATGTCAAATCCTCAAATTTTGGATGGTTATTTCTGACTATTTGCTGTATTTCATGCTATAGTAGTCACCCTGTAAAAAGACGGCGTTGGGGCTTATAGGGTCTTCAAACATTTATTTTGATGGCGGTTGGTTTGTTCTACTACATGTTCAAGATTTTACCCCCCACCAAAAAAAATGTAGTTCCTTTCATAATGCCTGGACCTCCTGTTGACCCCACCACTACCACCAAAATGTTGGTTCCTTTCATGCCTGGCCCTCCTCTCTTCATGGCATTTGGCCTTTTTCTATGTTTGCAATGTCAAATCCTCAAATCTTGGATAGTTACTACTATTTGCTGTATTTTATACTATAGTCGTTACTCTGTAAGACGGCGTTGGGGCTTACGAGGGATTCAAACATTTATCTTGATGGTGGTTGGTTCTATTTATTACATGTTCAAGATTTGACCCCCCCCCCCCTCCCACCACCACCCACTCCAAAATGTTGGTTCCTTTCATGCCTGGCCCTCCTCTCTTCATGGCATTTGGCCTTTTTCTATGTTTGCAATCTCAAATCCTCAAATTTTAGATGGTTATTTCTATTTGTTGTATTTCATGCTATAGTAGTCACCCTGTAAAAGATGGCATTGGGCCTTATAAGGTCATCAAAGATTGAACCCCCACCACCACCACCAAAATTTTGGTTCCTTTCATGCCCGGCCCTCCTCTCTCTTCATGGCATTTGGCCTTTTTCTCTATTTGCAATGTCAAATACTCAAATCTTGGATAGTTATTTCTAACTATTTGTTGTATTTTATGCTTTAGTAGTCACCTGTAAAAGACGGCGTTGGGGCTTATAGGGTCTTCAAACATTTATGTTGATGGCGGTTGATTTGATTTACTACATATTTAAAATCTGACCCCCCCCCCCCCTCCAAAAAAATGTGGTTCCTTTCAAGATTTTACCCCCCCCCAAAAAAAAATGTGGTTCCTTTCATAATGCCTGGACCTCCTGTTGACCCCACCACCACCACCACCAAAATGTTGGTTCCGTTCATGCCTAGTCCTCCTCTTTTCATGGCATTTGGCCGTTTTCTATGTTTGCAATGTCAAATCCACAAATCTTGGAGAGTCATTTCTATTTGCTGTATTTTATACTATAGTAGTTACTCTGTAAGACGGCGTTGGGGCTTACGAGGGATTCAAACATTTATGTTGATGGTGGTTGGTTCTATTTATTACATATTCAAGATTTGACCCCCCTCCCACCACCACCAAAATGTTGGTTCCTTTTATGCCTGGCCCTCCTCTCTTTATGGAATTTGGCCTAATTCTATGTTTGCAATGTCAGATCTTCAAATCTTGGATGGTTATTTCTGACTATATGTTGTATTTCATGCTATAGTAGTCATCCTGTAAAAGACGGCGTTGGGGCTTATAAGGTCATCAAAGATTTGAACCCCCACCACCACCACCACCAACACCACCATCACCAAAATTTTGGTTCCTTTTATGCCCGGCCCTCCTCTCTTTATGGAATTTGGCCTAATTCTATGTTTGCAATGTCAAATCCTCAAATCTTGGATGGTTATTTCTGACTATATGTTGTATTTCATGCTATAGTAGTCACCCTGTAAAAGACGGCGTTGGGGCTTATAGGGTCTTCAAACATTTATATTGATGGCGGTTGATTTGATTTACTACATATGCAAGATCTGACCCCCCCCCCTCCAAAAAAATGTGGTTCCTTTCAAGATTTTACCCCCCAAAAAAATGTGGTTCCTTTCATAATGCCAGGACCTCCTATTGACCCCCACCACTACCACCAAAATGTTGGTTTCTTTCATGCCTAGTCCTCCTCTCTTCATGGATTTTGACCTTTTTCAGTTATTGCAATGTCAGATCCTCATATTTTGGATAGTTATTTCTGACTATTTGCTGTATTTTATGCTATAGTAGTCACCCTGTAAAAGACGGCGTTGGTTCTTATAGGGTCTTCAAACATTTATGTTGATGGCGGTTGGTTTGTTCTACTACATGTAGTAAAAAAATGTAGTTCCTTTCATAATGCCCAGACATCCTGTTGACCCCCCACCACCACCACCAAAATGTTAGTTCCTTTCATGCCCGGCCCTCCTCTCTTCATGGCATTTGGCCTTTTTCTATGTTTGCAATGTCAAATCCTCAAATTGTAGATAGTTATTTCTGATTATTTGCTGTATTTCATGCTATAGTAGTCACCCTGTAAAAGACGGCTTTGGGCCTTATAAGGTCATCAAAGATTTGAACCCCCACCACCACCACCAACATTTTGGTTCCTTTCATGCCAGGCCCTCCTCTCTTCATGGCATTTGGCCTTTTTCTCTGTTTGCAATGTCAAATCCTCAAATCTTGGATAGTTATTTCTAACTATTTGTTGTATTTTATGCTTTAGTAGTCACCTGTAAAAGACGGCGTTGGGGCTTATAGGGTCTTCAAACATTTATGTTGATGGCGGTTGATTTGATTTACTACATATTTAAAATCTGACCCCCCCCCTCCAAAAAAATGTGGTTCCTTTCAAGATTTTACCCCCCCCCCCCCAAAAAAATGTGGTTCCTTTCATAATGCCTGGACCTCCTGTTGACCCCCACCACCACCACCACCACCAAAATGTTGGTTCCGTTCATGCCTAGTCCTCCTCTTTTCATGGCATTTGGCCGTTTTCTATGTTTGCAATGTCAAATCCACAAATCTTGGAGAGTCATTTCTATTTGCTGTATTTTATACTATAGTCGTTACTCTGTAAGACGGCGTTGGGGCTTACGAGGGATTCAAACATTTATGTTGATGGTGGTTGGTTTCTACTTATTACATATTCAAGATTTGAACCCCCACCACCAAAATGTGGTTCTTCAAACATTTATGTTGATGGCGGTTGATTTGATTTACTACATATTCAAGATATGACCCCCCCCCTTACAAAAAAATGTGGTTCCTTTCAAGATTTTACCCCCACCAAAAAAAAATGTGCTTCCTTTCATAATGCCTGGACCTCCTGTTGACCCAACCACCACCACTACCACCAAAATGTTGGTTTCTTTCATGCCTAGTCCTCCTCTCTTCATGGATTTTGGCCTTTTTCAGTTATTGCAATATCAAATCCACAAATCTTGGATAGTTATTTCTATTTGCTGTATTTTATGCTATAGTAGTCACTCTGAAAGAGACGGCGTTGGGGCTTATAAGGGCTTCAAACATTTCTGTTGATGGAGGTTGGTTTGATTTATTTACCCCCCCCCCCCCCCCCCCCCCCGCAATTTCGGTTCTTTTCATCATGCCCGGTCCTCCTCCTGACCCCCTACCACCAATATTTTTAGTTCCCTTCATACTTGGTCCTCCTGTCTTTATGGCCTTTGGCACTTTTTTATGTTTGCAATGTCAAATCCTCAAATCTTGGATGGTTATTTAGGACTATTTCCTGTATTTTATTCAATACTAGTCATCCTGTATGAGGCGGCTGGGACTTTTAAGGGCGTTACATTTATGATGATGGGGGGAGGTTTGATTTCTTACATGTTCAAGATCTGACACCCCCCCCCAAAAAATGTTCTTTTCATCATGCCTGGTCCTCCTCTCTTCATGGCATTCAATAATGTATGCAATGTCAAAAACACAAATCTTGGATGGTTCTGTATGGCTGTTTGCTGTATTTTTGCTATAGTAGTCCTCCAAGAAACAGCCGGCGTTGGGGCTTAGAGGGGCACCAACCATTTATGTTGATGGCGGTTAGTTCAAGTTATTGCATGTTCAAGATTTGAACCCCCACCCAAATCTTGGTTCCCGTCACGCCTTCTCCTCCTTTTTTCATGGCATTCGATATTTTTTATATGTGCAATGTCAAATCCACATATCTTGGATGGTTCTGTATGGCTGTTTGCTGTATTTTATGCTATAGTAGTCATCTGGTAACGGATGGCGTTGGGGCTTAGAAGAGCACCAACCATTTATGTTGATGGCGGTTGGTTCAAGTTATTACATGTTGAAGATTTGAACCCCCACCAGAATGTTGGTTCCCGTCATGCGTGGTCCTCCTTTTTTCATGGCATTCATTTTGGTTCATTTATTACATATTCAAGGCGGCGTTGGGGCTTAGAAGGGCACCAAACTTTTACGTTGATGGCGGTTGGTTCAAGTTATTACATACTGAAGATTTGAACCCCCACCAGAATGTTGGTTCCCGTCATGCCTACTCCTCCTTTCTTCATGGCATTCGATATTTTTTAGGTGTGCAATGTCAAATCCACAAATCTATAAGGGCACCAACCATTTATGTTGATGGTGGTTGGTTCAAGTTATTACATGTTCAAGATTTGAACCCCCAACAGAATGCTGGTTCCCTTCATGCGTGGTCCTCCTTTCTTCATGGCATTCATTTGGTTCATTTATTACATATTCAAGGCGGCGTTGGGGCTTAGAAGGGCACCAAACTTTTACGTTGATGGCGGTTGGTTCAAGTTATTACATACTGAAGATTTGAACCCCCACCAGAATGTTGGTTCCCGTCATGCCTACTCCTCCTTTCTTCATGGCATTCGATATTTTTTAGGTGTGCAATGTCAAATCCACAAATCTATAAGGGCACCAACCATTTATGTTGATGGTGGTTGGTTCAAGTTATTACATGTTCAAGATTTGAACCCCCAACAGAATGCTGGTTCCCTTCATGCGTGGTCCTCCTTTCTTCATGGCATTCATTTGGTTCATTTATTACATATTCAAGGCGGCATTGGGGCTTAGAAGGGCACCAACCATTTATGTTGATGGAGGTTGGTTCAAGTTATTACATGTTGAAGATTTGAACCCCCACCAGAATGTTGGTTCCCGTCATGCCTAGTCCTCCTTTCTTCATGGCATTCGATATTTTTTTATGTGTGCAATGTCAGATCCACAAATCTTGGATGGTTCTGTATGGCTGTTTGTTGTATTTTATGCTATAGTAGTCCCTCCGGTAACAGATGGCGTTGGGGCTTAGAAGGGCACCAACCATGTATGTTGATGGCGGTTGGTTCCCGTCATGCGTGGTCCTCCTTTCTTCATGGCATTCAATATTTTTTATGTGTGCAATGTCAAATCCACAAATCTATAAGGGCACCAACCATTTATGTTGATGGCGCTTGGTTCAAGTCAGGGGTGGACTGACAACTCATGGGGCCCCTGGGCAATAGAGGATCATGGGGCCCCTGTGTCCTTGCCCAAACTCAAAAAAACCTATGAAAAAGGTACCAGGGGCATCTCATGGGGCCCCCTACTGACTCCGGACCCTCGGGCAGTGTCTGAGTTTCCAAATGGTCAGTCCGCCCCTGGATCTAGTTATTACATGTTGAAGATTTGAACCCCAACCAGAATGTTGGTTCCCGTCATGCGTGGTCCTCCTTTCTTCATGGCATTCGATATTTTTTTATGTGTGCAATGTCAAATCCACAAATCTATAAGGGCCAGGGGTGGACTGACAGCTCATGGGGCCCCCGGGCAATAGGGGATCATGGGGCCCCTGTGTCCTTGCCCACACTCAAAAAAGCCTATAAGAAAGGTACCAAGGGGAATTTCATGACCCCGGGCCCTTGGGCAGTGCCTGAATGGTCAGTCCGCCCCTGATAAGGGCACCAACCCTTTATGTTGATGGCGGTTGGTTCAAGTTATTACATGTTCAAGATTTGAACCCCCACCAGAATGTTGGTTCCCGTCATGCGTGGTCCTCCTTTCTTCATGGCATTCAATATTTTTTATGTGTGCAATGTCAAATCCACAAATCTATAAGGGCACCAATCATTTATGTTGATGGAGCTTGGTTCAAGTCAGGGGCCGACTGACCACTCATGGGGCCCCTGGGCAATAGGGGATCATGGGGCCCCTGTGTCCTTGCCGAAACTCAAAAAAACCTATGATAAAGGTACCAGGGGCATATCATGGGGCCCCCTACTGACCCCAGTCCCTCGGGCAGTGTCCGAGTTTCCAAATGGTCAGTCCGCCCCTGGATCTAGTTATTACATGTTGAAGATTTGAACCCCAACCAGAATGTTGGTTCCCGTCATGCGTGGTCCTCCTTTCTTCATGGCATTCGATATTTTTTTTATGTGTGCAATGTCAAATCCACAAATCTATAAGGGCCAGGGGTGGACTGACAGCTCATGGGGCCCCCAGGCAAGAGGGGATCATGGGGCCCCTGTGTCCTTGCCCACACTCAAAAAAGCCAATAAAAAAGTACCAGGGGCATTTTATGGGGCCCCCTACTGACCCCGGGCCCTCGGGCAGTGCCGGAGTGCTCGAATGGTCAGTCCGCCCCTGATAAGGGCACCAACCATTTATGTTGATGGTGGTCGGTTCAGGTTATTACATGTTGAAGATTTGAACCCCCAACAGAATGTGGGTTCCCGTCATGCGTGGTCCTCCTTTCTTCACGGCATTCATTTGGTTCATTTATTACATATTCAAGAATAAAAATTTGGGAAAGAACTGAAAAAAATGATTTTCCTCAGTGGAGCCTTTTATTTCTGACCGCAGAGAAGGGTTTCAGGCTGCGAGCTAAAGTAGCGCCCCCGTCGCCATAGAGATTGCGATCCATAAGCGAGACACTGATTCAGCTGAAAAGACGACATGGGTGTCACGAGACGGGCGCGTGGAATGGTGGGGTCAGAAAGGCAAAGTTTCTGTGGAGGTGAATTGGCAGTAAAGCCAATATTCCATCGTCGGGCTCCGTGCAAGCCGAGTAAACGCGGTTAAGGAGCATTGGCCGAGACGGTACTGGGGCGATGGCGGCGATAAAAACCGATTAAATCTGCCTAATCTATCTGACACCGCACAAAAAAAAAGCGCCTAATAATGTATCAGCCCTCCAGCGGTTGTGCGCCCCTCCATTCTTCAAGGCGTTTAATGCCATCGCCCTAACCGAATTAGCCGCTCCCGAGGTGAGGTGAGCTGGAGGTTGACGGAGCGCTCAAGACGTCCAGCTGCCTGGCGGAGGGCGGTGAAGCGTTTCCACAGACGGACCGCCGAGCGCCTCGCCTTGTGGTCTCCAAATGCCTGACATGTACGAAGTAATTGGTGACGGACGGCCACGGCTGCCATTTTGTCGTAGCCCGTAGAATACGACCTTCCAAGGCGTTTCTTCAGCTGGAGGTCACCCTTTGTGGGGATTATGACTGGAGGGCGAAGGAACTCATTCTGCCCCTCGATTTCCCATGAATTTGGGGTAATTTGACAGAGATTGGCCAGAGATGGAGCAGATGACCGGAGGGGTCACTGCAGATGACCTGTGATGTATGGGCCACCCTCTGCCTCCATCCCTATAGGAAATGCAGTTATACTCTGGTCTGGGGGGATGGATGGGATGGGGGGGGTCCGGGATGATCAGCTTGCTGTCTTTGGTGTTCAGTCATCCATGCCGGACATTAAAGTGGACCTGTCAGTGTCTGTAAAGGTCAAGTGACAACATGCAGCAACTGTATCAGATTTGTTTTCAGAAAAGTTCAATTTTTTAACATTAAAAATCCAATTCAGTGACTCTGCCTAGGCTAAGATTATGTCATCAGTCAGGAGGGGGCATTTCCTCAGTCTCCCCTCCCCCAGTGATCAGACTGTTCATTGTAACTTTGTAGAAGGAGGAGGAGGAGGCATTTCCTCAGTCTCCCCTCCCCCAGTGATCAGACTGTACATTGTAACCTTGTAGAAGGAGGAGGAGGCATTTCCTCAGTCTCCCCTCCCCCAGTGATCAGACTGTATATTGTAACCTTGTAGGAGGAGGCATTTCCTCAGTCTCCCCCTCCCCCAGTGATCAGACTGTACATTGTAACTTTGTAGGAGGAGGAGGAAGCAGTTCCTCAGTCTCCCCTCCCCCAGTGATCAGACTGTACATTGTAACTTTGTAGGAGGAGGAGGAAGCAGTTCCTCAGTCTCCCCTCCCCCAGTGATCAGACTGTACATTGTAACTTTGTAGGAGGAGGAGGAAGCATTTCCTCAGTCTCCCCTCCCCCAGTGATCAGACTGTACATTGTAACTTTGTAAAGGAGGAGGGGGCATTTCCCCAGTCCCCCCTCCCCCAGTGATCAGACTGTACATTGTAACCTTTGTAGAAGGAGGAGGAAGCATTTCCTCAGTCTCCCCTCCCCCAGAGATCAGACTGTACATTGTAACTTTGTAGAAGGAGGAGGAGAAGTTTCCTCAGTCTCCCCTCCCCCAGTGATCAGACTGTACATTGTAACTTTGTAGAAGTAGGAGGAGGCGTTTCCTCAGTCTCCCCTCCCACAGTGATCAGACTGTACATTGTAACTTTGTAGAAGGTTGAGAGGCTGATCTGTGTCAGACATTTGTGAACGCAGCCAAGAACTGCACAGGCACCAGGATTTCCTTGTTATCTCTGAGCCATTACCTCAGCCCAGGCAGTAGATGGTGACCCTGGATGATGCCTGAACACAAATGGTACCTTCCTTCAGGAGAGGAAAGCAGATGAAGGCGTTGCTAGGGAGAAGAATAAATATCTGGAAGGGTGACGCTGACACATTACTCAGCCCGCTATATTCATCCCAACAACTCCGATGGCCGGTCCTTGGGGTGGAATTCCCACATTGGGACCCCCCCTAAGAACTGAAGACCATCCATGGCTTCTTCACCAGGCAGAGAGTCACCTGTGATGGTGTCACATGACCAGAGACATTTCCCGGCACTCAGGATCAATAATCGGTATGACTTGTAATTGAGAATGTTGAGCCGTCCGATGGGGAATACAGAGGAGAGTCTGTGTACCGAGGAGGAGATCATACGTGTGGCAGGTACAGGGGAACACGCTAGTCGCAGCACAGACCCCTCACCCGTGCAGGAATTCTCAGTCAAATGACAGTAACACTCCACCCGTGACCCGTGACACATGACCCGTGACCCGTGACACATGACCCGTGACCCATGACACATGACACATGACCCGTGACCCATGACACATGACCCGTGACCCATGACACATGACCCGGCACACGGCCTTTCTGGTATTTGATTGCTTCTGCTAAATTACAGATCGACTTCTAGTGGAGGAGACGGTTGTCCTCTTGTCTGTAGGGCCTGTAGGCCACAACTCGGTGTGGGACAATACGGGGCCTCCTCTTGCTCTCCAATATCGCAGGGGCGATTGTATCATCTAGTGACCGGCACCTTCCACACTCCAGAAGATTCTCAGTTTCCTCGGTTTGTAGAGTAAAACAAATGATCGAAGATAGAAGAGGCGCACCACAAGTCGATAGTCCAGATACAGTTTAGGGACAGATGGAAGATCAACTGAGGAAGCCACCATGTTTTCGGGGGCCCAACATCCTCCCTTCATCGGGGCAGAAACGTAGGAGATGAGGTTCCAGGCGTGTACCAAAAGTAACGCAAAAGTCGGCATAACGTTTTGATTAAAGTCGACCTTCAATTGTTTTTGTAACTTTCCTTTCGTGAAATCTTCACAGAATGTTTATGGAGATGACACCTTTGACAGTAGTCACCAATGACAAGACGTTTCTCTTGGTGTCATCTCCATAGACATTTGGTGGCCTTCTGTGGATGTTCAGAAAGTAGTTGTCATTTTAGAAATGACCCTTTACATTGGTGGTCAGTGTAGAAGAGACCTCTTACATTGGTGGTCAGTGTAGAAGAGACCCCTTACATTGGTGGCCAGTGTAGAAGAGACCTCTTACATTGGTGGTCAGTGTAGAAGAGACCCCTTATATTGGTGGTCAGTGTAGAAGAGACCCCGCATATTGGTGGTCAGTGTAGAGGTGACCCCTTACATTGGTGGTCAGTGTAGAAGAGACCCCGCATATTGGTGGTCAGTGTAGAGGTGACCCCTTACATTGGTGGTCAGTGTAGAAGAGACCCCTTATATTGATGGTCAGTGTAGAAGAGACCCCTTAAATTGGTGGTCAGTGTAGAGGTGACCCCTTACATTGGTGGTCAGTGTAGAAGAGACCCCGCATATTGGTGGTCAGTGTAGAGGTGACCCCTTACATTGGTGGTCAGTGTAGAAGAAACCCCTTACATTGGTGGTCAGTGTAGAAGAGTCCCCTTACATTGGTGGTCAGTGTAGAAGAAACCCCTTACATTGGTGGTCAGTGTAGAAGAGACCCCTTATATTGGTGGTCAGTGTAGAAGAGACCCCTTACATTGGTGGTCAGTGTAGAAGAAACCCCTTACATTGGTGGTCAGTGTAGAAGAGTCCCCTTACATTGGTGGTCAGTGTAGAAGAAACCCCTTACATTGGTGGTCAGTGTAGAAGAGACCCCTTACATTGATGGTCAGTGTAGAAGAAACCCCTTACATTGGTGGTCAGTGTAGAAGAGACCCCTTACATTGGTGGTCAGTGTAGAAGTGAACCCTTACATTGGTGGTCAGTGTAGAAGAGACCCCTTATATTGATGGTCAGTGTAGAAGAGACCCCTTACATTGGTGGTCAGTGTAGAAGAGACCCCTTATATTGGTGGTCAGTGTAGAAGAGACCCCTTACATTGGTGGTCAGTGTAGAAGAAACCCCTTACATTGGTGGTCAGTGTAGAAGAGTCCCCTTACATTGGTGGTCAGTGTAGAAGAAACCCCTTACATTGGTGGTCAGTGTAGAAGAGACCCCTTACATTGATGGTCAGTGTAGAAGAAACCCCTTACATTGGTGGTCAGTGTAGAAGAGACCCCTTACATTGGTGGTCAGTGTAGAAGAAACCCCTTACATTGGTGATCAGTGTAGAAGAGACCCCGTATATTGGTGGTCAGTGTAGAAGAGACCCCTTACATTGGTGGCCAGTGTAGAAGAGACCCCTTACATTGGTGGTCAGTGTAGAAGAGACCTTTTACATTGGTGGTCAGTGTAGAAGAGACCCCGCATATTGGTGGTCAGTGTAGAAGTGACCCCTTACATTGGTGGTCACTGTAGAAGAGACCCCTTACATTGGTGGTCAGTGTAGAAGTGACCCCTTACATTGGTGGTCAGTGTAGAAGAGACCCCGCATATTGGTGGTCAGTGTAGAGGTGACCCCTTACATTGGTGGTCATTGTAGAAGAGACCCCTTACATTGGTGGTCAGTGTAGAAGAGACCCCGCATATTGGTGGTCAGTGTAGAAGAGACCCCGTATATTGATGGTCAGTGTAGAAGAGACCCCTTACATTGGTGGACAGTGTAGAGAAGAGACTCCTTACATTGGTGGTCAGTGTAGAAGTGACCCCTTACATTGGTGGTCAGTGTAGAAGTGACCCCTTACATTGGTGGTCAGTGTAGAAGAAACCCCTTACATTGGTGGTCAGTGTAGAAGAGACCCCTTACATTGGTGGTCAGTGTAGAAGTGACCCCTTACATTGGTGGTCAGTGTAGAAGTGACCCCTTACATTGGTGGTCAGTGTAGAAGAAACCCCTTACATTGGTGGTCAGTGTAGAAGAAACCCCTTATATTGGTGGTCAGTGTAGAAGAAACCCCTTACATTGGTGGTCAGTGTAGAAGAGACCCCGTATATTGTTGGTCAGTGTAGAAGAGACCCCTTACATTGGTGGTCAGTGTAGAAGAGACCCCTTACATTGGTGGTCAGTGTAGAAGAGACCCCTTACATTGGTGGTCAGTGTAGAAGAAACCCCTTACATTGGTGATCAGTGTAGAAGAGACCCCGTATATTGGTGGTCAGTGTAGAAGAGACCCCTTACATTGGTGGCCAGTGTAGAAGAGACCCCTTACATTGGTGGTCAGTGTAGAAGAGACCTTTTACATTGGTGGTCAGTGTAGAAGAGACCCCGCATATTGGTGGTCAGTGTAGAAGTGACCCCTTACATTGGTGGTCACTGTAGAAGAGACCCCTTACATTGGTGGTCAGTGTAGAAGTGACCCCTTACATTGGTGGTCAGTGTAGAAGAGACCCCGCATATTCGTGGTCAGTGTAGAGGTGACCCCTTACATTGGTGGTCAGTGTAGAAGAGACCCCTTACATTGGTGGTCAGTGTAGAAGAGACCCCGCATATTGGTGGTCAGTGTAGACGTGACCCCTTACATTGGTGGTCAGTGTAGAAGAGACCCCGTATATTGATGGTCAGTGTAGAAGAGACCCCTTACCTTGGTGGTCACTGTAGAAAAGACCCCTTACATTGGTGGACAGTGTAGAAGAGACTCCTTACATTGGTGGTCAGTGTAGAAGTGACCCCTTACATTGGTGGTCAGTGTAGAAGTGACCCCTTACATTGGTGGTCAGTGTAGAAGAGACCCCTTACATTGGTGGTCAGTGTAGAAGAGACCCCTTACATTGGTGGTCAGTGTAGAAGTGACCCCTTACATTGGTGGTCAGTGTAGAAGTGACCCCTTACATTGGTGGTCAGTGTAGAAGAAACCCCTTACATTGGTGGTCAGTGTAGAAGAAACCCCTTACATTGGTGGTCAGTGTAGAAGAAACCCCTTACATTGGTGGTCAGTGTAGAAGAGACCCCTTACATTGGTGGTCAGTGTAGAAGAGACCCCTTACATTGGTGGTCAGTGTAGAAGAGACCCCTTACATTGGTGGTCAGTGTAGAAGAGACCCCTTACATTGGTGGTCAGTGTAGAAGTGACCCCTTACATTGGTGGTCAGTGTAGAAGAAACCCCTTACATTGGTGGACAGTGTAGAAGAGACTCCTTACATTGGTGGTCAGTGTAGAAGTGACCCCTTACATTGGTGGTCAGTGTAGAAGTGACCCCTTACATTGGTGGTCAGTGTAGAAGAAACCCCTTACATTGGTGGTCAGTGTAGAAGAGACCCATTACATTGGTGGTCAGTGTAGAAGTGACCCCTTACATTGGTGGTCAGTGTAGAAGTGACCCCTTACATTGGTGGTCAGTGTAGAAGAAACCCCTTACATTGGTGATCAGTGTAGAAGAGTCCCCTTACATTGGTGGTCAGTGTAGAAGAAACCCCTTACATTGGTGGTCAGTGTAGAAGAGACCCCTTACATTGATGGTCAGTGTAGAAGAAACCCCTTACATTGGTGGTCAGTGTAGAAGAAACCCCTTACATTGGTGGTCAGTGTAGAAGAGACCCCTTACATTGGTGGTCAGTGTAGAAGAAACCCCTTACATTGGTGATCAGTGTAGAAGAGACCCCGTATATTGGTGGTCAGTGTAGAAGAGACCCCTTACATTGGTGGCCAGTGTAGAAGAGACCCCTTACATTGGTGGTCAGTGTAGAAGAAACCCCTTACATTGGTGATCAGTGTAGAAGAGACCCCGCATATTGGTGGTCAGTGTAGAAGTGACCCCTTACATTGGTGGTCACTGTAGAAGAGACCCCTTACATTGGTGGTCAGTGTAGAAGTGACCCCTTACATTGGTGGTCAGTGTAGAAGAGACCCCGCATATTGGTGGTCAGTGTAGAGGTGACCCCTTACATTGGTGGTCAGTGTAGAAGAGACCCCTTACATTGGTGGTCAGTGTAGAAGAGACCCCGCATATTGGTGGTCAGTGTAGAGGTGACCCCTTACATTGGTGGTCAGTGTAGAAGAGACCCCTTACATTGGTGGTCAGTGTAGAAGAGACCCCTTACATTGGTGGTCAGTGTAGAAGTGACCCCTTACATTGGTGGTCAGTGTAGAAGAAACCCCTTACATTGGTGGTCAGTGTAGAAGAAACCCCTTACATTGGTGGTCAGTGTAGAAGAGACCCATTACATTGGTGGTCAGTGTAGAAGTGACCCCTTACATTGGTGGTCAGTGTAGAAGTGACCCCTTACATTGGTGGTCAGTGTAGAAGAAACCCCTTACATTGGTGGTCAGTGTAGAAGTGACTCTTTACATTGGTGGTCAGTGTAGAAGTGACTCTTTACATTGGTGGTCAGTGTAGAAGAGACCCCTTACATTGGTGGTCAGTGTAGAAGAGACCCCTTACATTGGTAGTCAGGGCATGCAGGGAACCCCTAGAAACCTCTGGAGGAACCCCGGTTGAGAAAGGCTGCTCTGAGCCTTGGGGTAGTACAGATCGGCTGTCTATTTGTCCACCGAGTCGGGCTCATTCATTTCGGGCTCATTTATTTCGGGCTCATTCATTTCGGGCTCATTCATTTCGGGCTCATTCATTTCGGGCTCATTCATTTCGGGCTCATTCATTTCAGGCTCATTCATTTTGTTTTGAGTTTTTTTTGGAATTAATATTTCCTCGTTAGACATCATTGTGATATAAAAAAAATACGGACAATGGAAATTAATTTGTGCAATTTATTGGTGATAAAAGCTTTTCCTAACCCAAACCCTGCATCAAAAACTGCCAACCGATATTCAGGGTCCAAGGTCCAAGAGATTTATAAAGTGGACCCGACTGTTCTGTCATGTTTTCTCTGGGATTCCTTTGTCAACCAATATTCAGAGTCCAAGGAAAAAATTGCTTTAGTATAGGAAGACATTTGATGGTAAAATTTAAATTTCCAGAACGCAGAATAAATTCCTAGAAGGTGATGGAGATTTGGAACATGGAGCAGACTATTTTATGTTACAGTATGTTTGCTCTGGGGTTCCTTTGTCAAAAAAAAGCCAACCAATGTTCAGAGTCCAAGGAAAAAAATGGCCTTGGTTAAAAAAAGATGTAAAATGGTCTTTTTTTTTCCAGCAAAAGTATTTATTGAACTAGAAAATTAAAAAAAAAAAGAACACAGAATTAATTCTTAGAAGGCGATGGAGATTTATAAAGCGGATCAAACTATTTTAGGGCACGTTTGCTCTGGGGTTCCTTTGTCCAAAACAGCCAACCAATATTCAGAGTCCAAGAAAATTAATGCTTTAGTAAAGAAATACTGTATATAAATTGGTAAAATTATAAATTCCACAACACAGAATTAATTCTTAGAAGGTGATGGAGATCTGCATAGAGGATGAAAGCATTTCATACCATGTTTGCTCTGGGGTTCCTTTGTCTAAAATGGCCGACCAATATTCAGAGTCCAAGGGAAGAATTGATTTAGTATCGGAGGACATTTAATGGTAAAATGATAAATTCCAGAACACGGATTTAATTCTTAGAAGGTGATGAAGATCTATAAAATGTACCAAACTATATAATTTTATGTTTCCTCTGGGGTACCTTTGTCAAACACAGCCAACCAATATTTACAGTCCAAGAAAAAAATTGCTTTAGTAAATAAATTTATATAATGGCAAAATTATAAAAAAAGTTTGGTCCATTTTATAGATCTCCATCACCTTCTAAGAATTCAGAACACAGAATTAATACTTAGAAGGTGATGGAGATCTATAAAATGGACCAAACTATTTAATGTTATGTTTCCTCTGGGGTTCCTTTGTCAAAAACAGCCACCCGATATTCAGAGTCCAGGAAAAAAAATGCTTTTGTAAATAAATATATATGGTAAAATGATAAATACTAGAACACAGAATTAATACTTAGAAGGTGATGGAGATCTATAAAATGGACCAAACCATTTAATGTTATGTTTCCTCTGGGGTTCCTTTGTCAAAAACAGCCACCCGATATTCAGAGTCCAGGAAAAAAAATGCTTTAGTAAAGAAATAAATATAATGGTAAAATAGTTCAATTCCAGAACATAGAATTAATACTTAGAAGGTGATGGAGATCTATGAAATGGAACAAACTATTTTATGTCGTGTTTTTTCTGGGGTTCCTTTTTCAAAAACAGTCACCCAATATTCAGAGTCCAGGAAAAAAAATGCTTTATTAAAGAAATATATATACGGTAATGGTAAAATGATAAATTCCAGAACAAAGAATTAATTCTTAGAAGGTGATGGAGATCTGCATAGTGGATAAAGTATATCATACCACGTTTGCTCTGGGGTTCCTTTGTCAGAAATGGCCAACCAATATTCAGATTCCAAGAGAAGAATTTCCCTGGTATAGGATGACATTTAATGGTAAAATGATAAATTCCAGAACACAGATTTAATTCTTGGAAGGTGATGGAGACCTATAAAATGGACCAAACTATTTTATGTCATGTTTTCTCTGGGGTTCCTTTGTCAAAAATACCCAACCAATATTCAGAGTCCAAGAAAATAAATGCTTTAGTAAAGAAATAAATATAATGGTATAATTATAAATTCCAGAACAAAGAATTAATTCTTAGAAGGTGATGGAGATCTTCATAGCGGATGAAAGTATTTCATACCACGTTTGCTCTGGGGTTCCTTGGTCAAAAACAGCCAACCAATATTCACAGTCCAAGAAAAAAAATTGCTTTAGTAAATAAATATATATAATGGTAAAATTAAAAATTCCAGAACAAAGAATTAATTCTCAGAAGGTGATGGAGATCTGCATAGTGGATGAAACTATTTCATACCACGTTTTCTCTGGGGTTCCTTTGTCGAAAATGGCCAAACAGTATTCAGAGTCCAAGAAAATAAATGCTTTAGTAAAGAAATAAATATAATGGTATAATTAAAAATTCCAGAACAAAGAATTAATTCTCAGAAGGTGATGGAGATCTGCATAGTGGATGAAACTATTTCATACCACGTTTGCTCTGGGGTTCCTTGGTCAAAAACACCCAACCAATATTCAGAGTCCAAGAGAAGAATTTCCTTGGTATAGGATGACATTTAATGGTAAAATTATAAATTCCAGAACACAGATTTAATTCTTAGAAGGTGATGGAGACCTATAAAATGGACCAAACTATTTTATGTCATGTTTTCTCTGGGGTTCCTTTGTCCAAAAACAAACACCCAATATTCAGAGTCCAAGGAAAAAAATGATAAAAATGATTAATTCCAGAACAAAGAATTAATTCTTAGAAGGTGATGGAGATCTGCATAGCGGATGAAAGCATTACATATCACGTTTGCTCTGGGGTTCCTTTGTCGAAAACGGCCAACCAGTATTCAGAATCCAAGAAAATAAATGCTTTAGTAAAGAAATATATATAATGGTAAAATTATAAATTCCATGACACACAATTCTTAGAAGGTGATGGAGATCTATGAAATGGACCAAACTATTTTATGTCATGTTTTCTCTGGGGTTCCTTTGTCAAAAACACCCAACCAATATTCAGTGTCCAAGAAAATAAAATTGTTTTTGTAAATAAATATATATAATGGCAAAATGATAAATTCCAGAACAAAGAATTAATTCTTAGAAGGTGATGGAGATCTGCATAGCGGATGAATGTATTTCATACCACGTTTGCTCTGGGGTTCCTTTGTCGAAAACAGCCAACCAATATTCAGAGTCCAAGAAAATAAATGCTTTAGTAAAGAAATAAATATAATGGTATAATTAAAAATTCCAGAACAAAGAATTAATTCTCAGAAGGTGATGGAGATCTGCATAGTGGATGAAACTATTTCATACCACGTTTGCTCTGGGGTTCCTTGGTCAAAAACACCCAACCAATATTCAGAGTCCAAGAGAAGAATTTCCTTGGTATAGGATGACATTTAATGGTAAAATTATAAATTCCAGAACACAGATTTAATTCTTAGAAGGTGATGGAGACCTATAAAATGGACCAAACTATTTTATGTCATGTTTTCTCTGGGGTTCCTTTGTCAAAAACAAACACCCAATATTCAGAGTCCAAGGAAAAAAATGATAAAAATGATTAATTCCAGAACAAAGAATTAATTCTTAGAAGGTGATGGAGATCTGCATAGCGGATGAAAGCATTACATATCACGTTTGCTCTGGGGTTCCTTTGTCGAAAACGGCCAACCAGTATTCAGAATCCAAGAAAATAAATGCTTTAGTAAAGAAATATATATAATGGTAAAATTATAAATTCCATGACACACAATTCTTAGAAGGTGATGGAGATCTATGAAATGGACCAAACTATTTTATGTCATGTTTTCTCTGGGGTTCCTTTGTCAAAAACACCCAACCAATATTCAGTGTCCAAGAAAATAAAATTGTTTTTGTAAATAAATATATATAATGGCAAAATGATAAATTCCAGAACAAAGAATTAATTCTTAGAAGGTGATGGAGATCTGCATAGCGGATGAATGTATTTCATACCACGTTTGCTCTGGGGTTCCTTTGTCGAAAACAGCCAACCAATATTCAGAGTCCAAGAAAATAAATGCTTTAATAAAGAAATACTGTATATAAAATGGTAAAATTATAAATTCCAGAACAAAGAATTAATTCTGAGAAGGTGATGGAGATCTGCATAGCGGATGAAAGTATTTCATACCACGTTTGCTCTGGGGTTCCTTTGTCGAAAACGGCCAACCAGTATTCAGAGTCCAAGAAAATAAATGCTTTAATAAAGAAATACTGTATATAAAATGGTAAAATTATAAATTCCAGAACAAAGAATTAATTCTGAGAAGGTGATGGAGATCTGCATAGCGGATGAAAGTATTTCATACCACGTTTGCTCTGGGGTTCCTTTGTCGAAAACGGCCAACCAGTATTCAGAATCCAAGGGAAGAATTGCCTTGGTATAGAAAAACATAATAAAATGATAAATTCCACAACAGAGTCATAATTCTTAGAAGGCAATGAAATTCTATAAAGCGAAACATTTTATATATATATATTTTTTTTATTTTTGTTCATTCCCCCCCCCCCCCCCCCAATCACAGGCACTTGCACCGTCTCCAGTCACCAACTTCACCGGGAGGCAAAGCGTTAATGTGAGATTTGGCGCAAACACTAATAAATATCTCGCCGGACTTCCTCTCCCCTTACCCCGGCTAATATGCCCTTTTTTTTTTTTTTTTTTTTTTTTTTTTCTCCGGCCCCCCCTTCCTTTACTCCTTCGATGACCCCCAAACGCTCCTCTCTCCAAAAAAAAAGACAATTATAAAGACTTATTGTCATTATGATGAGTGTCCTTCTGAAAGGAGAAAATCTCTCCATTCATAATTTATACCCTCAATTACTATTAATAAAGAAATATTTCAGCGCGGAGCCGCCTGGGAGAATCGCACGGAACGTCGCATTAACATTCTGTTTGAACATTTTCATCACATTTGTTGGGGAGTTAATAAGAGCGAGCGGCGGCTCTGACTACCTCGCTGAAATTATGGGCTGCCGATGATGGTTTAATCTTTTAGACTTTATATAATATATTCACTTTACTAATTGAGCTGTTTCGCAGCGTGCCGGAGCGGATGTGCTGATGGCGGCGGACTGCGCTGGGACTTTAAGGGCGATTTTATCCCATCCCCCCCCCTCTCCCCCCCCCCCAACACCGAGAAACGAGGTGACAGATGTGTCTGAGCTTCTGCTTCCTTAACGATCTCGACGTCTTTAACGATCATCCAGTAAGTAGTTCGCACGCCGAGGACTAATGGCCGTAGACCTCGGGATCCGGATCTGGATGTAGGAACTTGTAGATGGAACTTGGGAGGGAGCCCATCACTGCTGTCATAAAATACCGCCCCCCCCCCCCCCAAAAAAAAGAGCAGAACTCCGGGATAATAAATCCATCGGTCATGTGACTTCTGGAATCTCGGTGTGCTTTGTGTATTCCAGATCTGTGCCGGAATCCAGTGTGAGACGTCCTGGGATAAAGACCGCTCACTGCTGACCTCTCTCCTTGTGCAGGGGGACTGGTCTGGTCTCCGCCCCCTCCTGTATTATTCTGTAGTGGGTGGAGCTTACTGGGCCCCTCCCACTGCTCTGCCCTCTCCTTGTGCAGGTGGACTGGTCTTGTCTCCACCCACTCCTGTAGATTTCTGTAGTGGGTGGAGCTTACTGGGACCCTCCCAGAGAGAATTGCTCTCCCTCCTTAGGCAGGGTGACTGGTCTTGTCTCCGCCCCCTTCTGTAGTATTCTGTAGTGGGTGGAGCCTACTGAGCCCCTCCCACAGCTCTGCTCTCTCTCCTTGTGCAGGGGGACTGGTCTTGTCTCCACCCACTCCTGTAGATTTCTGTAGTGGGTGGAGCTTACTGGGACCCTCCCAGAGCATTGCTCTCCCTCCTTAGGCAGGGTGACTGGTCTTGTCTCCGCCCCCTCCTGTAGTATTCTGTAGTGGGTGGAGCCTACTGGGTCCCTCCCACTGCTCTGCCCTCTCCTTGTGCAGGTGGACTGGTCTTGTCTCCACCCACTCCTGTAGATTTCTGTAGTGGGTGGAACTTACTGGGACCCTCCCAGAGCATTGCTCTCCCTCCTTAGGCAGGGTGACTGGTCTTGTCTCCGCCCCCTCCTGTAGTATTCTGTAGTGGGTGGAGCCTACTGGGTCCCTCCCACAGCTCTGCTCTCTCTCCTTGTGTGGGGGGGGACTGGTCTTGTCTCCACCTCCTCCTGTAGTATTCTGTAGTGGGTGGAGCCTACTGGGCCCCTCCCACAGCTCTGCTCTCTCTCTTTGTGCAGAGGGACTGGTCTTGTCTCCACCTCCTCCTGTAGTATTCTGTAGTGGGTGGAGTCTGCTGGGCCCCTCCCACAGCTGTTTTCTCTCTTCGTGTAGGGTGATTGCTCTTGTCTCCCCCCTCCCACAGCGCTGCTCTCTGCACGGGTTCTATACAACACGGTGGTGATGTCACTGCTACATTTACAAGGTAATATCTGAGTCTGCAAAGCACAATAAAGTCAATTTATATCCTTGCTGGCTATTGAGAAATATATTTAAATTACATTTTTTGTGCCCGGAGTTCCATTTGAAACACTCAACAACGAGTTCCGTAGCATTTTGCAGCCCCCTTTTCAGTTATGGGGGCTGCAAAAAAAAAAATGCGCGGCATGGCACAATATCAGAAAATATGATTTTTCCCACATTTCTTGCATGCCTGGCAACCCATTGAAATGAATAGGCTGCTCTACACAAGAAATGTGGGGAAAAAAATGATTTTCTGAAATTGAACCACGCTGCGCATTTTTTTGCACATCTTATGTAGAGCTGCCTATTCATTTCAATGGGTTGCCATGCGTGCAAGAAACGTGAGAAAAAAATTATTTTCTGAAAACGCACCACGCTGCGCATGCAAGAAATGTGGGTGGGGGGGGCACCACCGCACGTCTACAGGCAGCATGTTTCTCTGCCAGTCGGGAAAGGTTGCGATTTTGCAAGCATTCCCGACACGCAAAGGTCGCAAGGCTCATTGTCCCGCCATGGAAAGTAAATGCCGCCTTCCCCCGTTCCAGGACCGTCCTCTGAAGCCACACCCACACTGATAAACGAGAGCGGGACAGGAGCACTATGAAAAGCCTGCTGAAGCTGGCGATGGGCATATAAAACTTGTATTTCAAATGAACATTTTTCAGTCAGTAGGGGGCCCCATGAGATGCCCCTGGTACCTTTCATAGGCATTTTTGGGTGTGGTTTGAGTGTGGGCAAGGACCCAGGGGCCCCATGATCGCCTATTGCCTGGGGGCCCCATGAGTTGTCAGTCCGCTCCTGCTCAGCGCTTTACAATATAATGGGAGACAATACAGCAACAATACAGTTCAATACAAGAGGGATAGGAGGGCCCTGATCCTGGGAGCTTACACTCTAAGAGGGAGGGGCTAGTGGTACAAAAGGTAGTAACTGTGGGGGATGGGCTGGTAGGAGGAGTAGAAGATTCCAGTATTAGCTGAGGGCAGGATAGGCTTCCCTGAAGAGATCGGTTTTCAGAGATCGCCTAAAAGTGAGCAGAGTAGCCGATAGTCGGATAGATTGGGGTAGAGAGTTCCAGAGGATGAGGGAAGCTCTGGGGAAGTCCTGGAGATGATCATGGGAGGAGGAGACAAGGGAGCTATAGAGTAGGAGGTGGTGCGAGGAGCGGAGAGGACAGTTTGGGTGATATTTAGAGACAAGACATGTGGCTCAGTAAAAAGTTTCCCGCAAAACATTACCGAGTCACGGAACGCGGAACGTGCGATGAATAAAGAACGCCATCGTGTTTTTTTTGGAGAAAACTGAATGTACAAATCAGGGAATGTTCTTTTCCTAGAGCGCCTATGGAAAGTGTGCGAGTGGATTGTGCAGGACGCGGCGCGGTACACGCGCTGTATTTGTACTATGAGTCACCGCCGCGGGGTGGGAGGAGCTCTGGCGGCGTTTGATGCCGTGACTGTGTTTAGCTAACACTCTTTCCTGGAGGTTTATGGGAGCTGCGCTGCTTCACAGTTTGTTTTCAGGGAAGTTATATAGTTTTAACTATGAAGCCGGGGGAGAGATGCTTTCACCTCCAGGGACCACCCAGTCCTTAAAAAAGAAAGGTTTCTTCTTCATGGGACCACCAGTCCACAGATACAGAACGCTGATTCATCGATAAAACCATCGAATTCAAGTTCTGACATTTGTTACAAACAAAACGTCTAACAAAAAATATATATTATTGGTGGATTTCTAGTGCTGGATATAAAGGGTCAGTTTGGTGAGAATCAGATGATTCTCGGAATTTGTCGCAGAGCCGCTCGCCGTTTCCGTCGGTTCTGAGTGGTAAAGCGCAGTGGGAGGTGTCATTGATGGAACACGCTATTTATCTGGTAAAAACGTTTTCTAAAAATTACCTTCATTTGTGATTTTAGACACATTCACAACATCTGTATTTAAAAAATGATGTTATTTACGGGGCCCCTCTTTTCCTACATGGCAGTTACATCCATTGGGGGGTCAGTGGGAAGAATGTCCCTTACATTGGGGGTCAGTGGGAAGAATATCCCTTACATTGGGGGTCAGTGGGAAGAATGTCCCTTACATTGGGGGTCAGTGGGAAGAATGTCCCTTACATTGGGGGTCAGTGGGAAGAATATCCCTTACATTGGGGGTCAGTGGGAAGAATGTCCCTTACATTGGGGGTCAGTGGGAAGAATGTCCCTTACATTGGGGGTCAGTGGGAAGAATGTCCCTTACATTGGGGGTCAGTGGGAAGAATGTCCCTTACATTGGGGGTCAGTGGGAAGAATGTCCCTTACATTGGGGGTCAGTGGGAAGAATGTCCCTTACATTGGTGGTCAGTGGGAAGAATGTCCCTAACATTGGGGGTCAGTGGGAAGAATGTCCTTTACATTGGGGGTCAGTGGGAAGAATGTCCCTTACATTGGGGGTCAGTGGGAAAAATGTCCCTTACATTGGGGGTCAGTGGGAAGAATGTCCCTTACATTGGGGGTCGGTGGGAAGAATGTCCCTTACATTGGGGGTCAGTGGGAAGAATGTCCCTTACATTGGGAATCAGTGGGAAGAATGCTCCTTACATTGGGGGTCAGTGGGAAGAATGTCCCTTACATTGGTGGTCAGTGGGAAGAATGTCCCTTACATTGGGGGTCGTTGGGAAGAATGTCCCTTACATTGGTGGTCAGTGGGAAGAATGTCCTTTACATTGGGGGTCAGTGGGAAGAATGTCCCTTACATTGGTGGTCAGTGGGAAGAATGCCCCTTACATTGGGGGTCGGTGGGAAGAATGTCCTTTACATTGGGGGTCGGTGGGAAGAATGTCCCTTACATTGGGGGTCGGTGGGAAGAATGTCCGGTACATTGGGGGTCGGTGGGAAGAATGTCCCTTACATTGGTGGTCAGTTGGAAGAATGTCCCTTACATTGGGGGGTCAGTGGGAAGAATGTCCCTTACATTGGGGTCAGTGGGAAGAATGTCCCTTACATTGGGGGTCAGTGGGAAGAATGTCCCTTACATTGGGGGTCAGTGGGAAGAATGTCCCTTACATTGGAGGTCAGTGGGAAGAATGTCCCTTACATTGGGGGCCAGTGGGAAGAATGTCCCTTACATTGGGGGGTCAGTGGGAAGAATGTCCCTTACATTGGGGTCAGTGGGAAGAATGTCCCTTACATTGGGGGTCAGTGGGAAGAATGTCCCTTACATTGGAGGTCAGTGGGAAGAATGCTCCTTACATTGGAGGTCAGTGGTGTTGGTCCTGAAACCATACAGCCACCATCAGATGGGAAGCCACAGCTCTAGGACCCCTGGAGGAACCGTGGTCGAGAATGGCTAATTCATGCACTAGTATCCTCCTGACAGGTCCCCTTTAAGTCCTTGTGAGCATTTTTCATTTTCTTTTTACAAAGGTGAACGTGAAATCAGCATTTTCTCTGTGATGGAGTTCTAGGTGGAGTTGAGGGCTGAAATCCGCGTCCATGAGCGGAGTTGGTATCTAGATTTGGGGTGAGGGTCTCTGGGGGGGTCTCAGAGATCACAGCGCAGGTCTGAGAAGCATGCTGAAATCCTATTACAAAGGGACAGCCACTTTATCTTTGCCGGGCGATGGGGCCGTCTGACGTGATTTTATTACATTTGGGAATATCTGAGAAAACAAATGGGTGTCGGGGAGGAAGATCCATTAATCAGGAGAAGGCCCGGGGTGCCCCGGCGAGGGAGGTTAACATGGCAGCTGCTCACATCCAGCGCAGGGTTCACACAGGACGCACATGGGAAGGCTCGCCAGTCACGGCCAATTCCTTCCTCTTAATTATTCTTTTCCCCGCGCCGCGCATACACATAACTCTATTGGAAAAACGATTTTTCTACCTGTGGCATACTGTCCGGCGTGATATAAAATCCGATGACATGTGACATTTGGAAAAGGTCGCTTCTCCCATCAGGATTCATTAGCTACGTCTGAGTAGCAGCTCGGGAATGGCTTTTATAGCTGGCCCGGCTCCTCCGGTTTCCTCCTCCATCCTTCCCAGAATCCCCTAATGTATCTAATCTCCCAGGATCCTCCTCTGTATCCATTCTCCCAGAATCCTCCTCTGTATCCATTCTCCCAGAATCCTCCTCTGTATCCATTCTCCCGGAATCCTCCTCTGTATCCATTCTCCCAGAATCCTCCTCTGTATCTAATCTCCCAGGATCCTCCTCTGTATCCATTCTCCCGGAATCCCCTAATGTATCTAATCTCCCGGAATCCTCCTCTGTATCCATTCTCCCGGAATCCTCCTCTGTATCCATTCTCCCGGAATCCTCCTCTGTATCCATTCTCCCGGAATCCTCCTCTGTATCCATTCTCCCGGAATCCTCCTCTGTATCCATTCTCCCGGAATCCTCCTCTGTATCCATTCTCCCGGAATCCTCCTCTGTATCCATTCTCCCGGAATCCTCCTCTGTATCCATTCTCCCGGAATCCTCCTCTGTATCCATTCTCCCGGAATCCTCCTCTGTATCCATTCTCCCGGAATCCTCCTCTGTATCCATTCTCCCGGAATCCTCCTCTGTATCCATTCTCCCGGAATCCTCCTCTGTATCCATTCTCCCGGAATCCTCCTCTGTATCCATTCTCCCGGAATCCTCCTCCGTATCCATTCTCCCGGAATCCTCCTCCGTATCCATTCTCCCGGAATCCTCCTCCGTATCCATTCTCCCGGAATCCTCCTCCGTATCCATTCTCCCGGAATCCTCCTCCGTATCCATTCTCCCGGAATCCTCCTCCGTATCCATTCTCCCGGAATCCTCCTCCGTATCCATTCTCCCGGAATCCTCCTCCGTATCCATTCTCCCCGAATCCTCCTCCGTATCCATTCTCCCGGAATCCTCCTCCGTATCCATTCTCCCGGAATCCTCCTCTGTATCCATTCTCCCCGAATCCTTCTCCGTATCCATTCTCCGGGAATCCTTCTCCGTATCCATTCTCCCGAAATCCTCCTCTGTATCCATTCTCCCGAAATCCTTCTCCGTATCCATTCTCCGGGAATCCTTCTCCGTATCCATTCTCCCGGAATCCTCCTCTCTATCCATTCTCCCGGAATCCTCCTCTGTATCCATTCTCCCGGAATCCTCCTCTGTATCCATTCTCCCGGAATCCTTCTCTGTATCCATTCTCCCGGAATCCTCTTCTGTATCCATTCTCCCAGAATCCTTCTCCGTATCCATTCTCCCAGAATCCTCCTCTGTATCCATTCTCCCGGAATCCTCTTCTGTATCCATTCTCCCAGGATCCTCCTCTGTATCCATTCTCCCAGAATCCTCCTCTGTATCCATTCTCCCGGAATCCTCTTCTGTATCCATTCTCCCGGAATCCTCCTCTGTATCCATTTTCCCAGAATCCTCCTCTGTATCCATTTTCCCAGAATCCTCCTCTGTATCCATTCCCCCGGAATCCTCCTCTGTATCCATTCTCCCAGAATCCTCTTCTGTATCCATTCTCCCGGAATCCTCCTCTGTATCCATTCTTCCAGAATCCTCCTCTGTATCTATTCTCCCAGGATCCTCCTCTGTATCCATTCTCCTGGAATCCTCCTCTGTATCCATTCTCCCGGAATCCTCTGTATCCATTCCCCCGGAATCCTCCTCTGTATCCATTCCCCCGGAATCCTCCTCTGTATCCATTCTCCCTGAATCTTCTTCTGTATCCATTCTCCCAGAATCCTTCTCTGTATCCATTCTCCCAGAATCCTCTTCTGTATCCATTCTCCCAGAATCCTCCTCTGTATCCATTCTCCCAGAATCCTCCTCTGTATCCATTCTCCCAGGATCCTCCTCTGTATCCATTCTCCCAGGATCCTCCTCTGTATCCATTCTCCCATAATCCTCTTCTGTATCCATTCTCCCAGAATCCTCCTCCGTATCCATTCTCCCAGGATCCTCCTCTGTATCCATTCTCCCAGTATCCTCCTCTGTATCCATTCTCCCGGAATCCTCCTCTGTATCCATTCCCCCGGAATCCTCCTCTGTATCCATTCTCCCAGAATCTTCTTCTGTATCCATTCTCCCAGAATCCTTCTCTGTATCCATTCTCCCAGAATCCTCCTCTGTATCCATTCTCCCGGGATCCTCCTCTGTATCCATTCTCCTGGAATCCTCCTCTGTATCCATTCTCCTGGAATCCTCCTCTGTATCCATTCTCCTGGAATCCTCCTCTGTATCCATTCTCCCGGAATCCTCCTCTGTATCCATTCCCCCGGAATCCTCCTCTGTATCCATTCCCCCGGAATCCTCCTCTGTATCCATTCTCCCTGAATCTTCTTCTGTATCCATTCTCCCAGAATCCTTCTCTGTATCCATTCTCCCAGAATCCTCTTCTGTATCCATTCTCCCAGAATCCTCCTCTGTATCCATTCTCCCAGAATCCTCCTCTGTATCCATTCTCCCAGGATCCTCCTCTGTATCCATTCTCCCAGGATCCTCCTCTGTATCCATTCTCCCAGGATCCTCCTCTGTATCCATTCTCCCAGAATCCTCCACTGCACACTAACAGAGCTATGTGCGTTTCCAAGCAATGTTTATATATCACACCCTGTTGTAGTCGCACCGCCTGCAGGTCACTGTTGCTGTGATTATGTCCCATCAGCATGATGGAACTCCCAGGAATCGCTGTGTTTGTCGCTGTTGAGACTCGCCGATCCGGTGCGATGGGTGAACTCTGAATCCAATCATGTCCATTAACCTCCATTATCACCTTTACCTGAATGACTTATCTCTGCTTCCTTCTCTCCACCTATTGATCCCTCTGCAGCCTTCTCATGGTGTCACGGCTCCATGTCCCCTTCAATCCAACGTGCACAGCTGAGATCTACAACTCAATCCAAATGTAAAATAATAGATTGATGGTATAAAACGATGTTGAGCCGGATCAGCTGTCTACACATTCTATAAAATATTTCTTCAAACCTGAACTACGGGGCTGCCATTGCTGACCTTCTGCAGAAAATGCTAGCTGCCTGGCTCTCTGGCTGCAATACTCTGACACTGAAATCCTTTGGCAAGGCCTCTCGCCTGTATATATTGAGTCAGTCTTCCCATCTACCTAAAACTGTGATATCACTTTTGATTAGAGCAGGGGTCTCCTAATATTCTAGACAAAGGGCCAGTTTTCTGTCCTTCAGATTTTAGGGGGGGCTGGACTGCAGCCAAGGTCCCATTGTCAGTGGGGAAAAAAACAATGTTCCATCATTGGTGTCAGTGGGAGGAATTGTGTCCCATTGTTGGTGTCAGTGAGAGGAATTGTGCCCCATCAGTGGGGTCATTGCCCCCCCCCCCCTTGTTGGTGTCTTTGGGAGAAATTGTACCCCATCATTGGTGTCATTGGGAAGACTTTTGCCCCATCCTTGGTGTCAGTGGGAGGAATAGTGCCCCATCAGTGGGGCATTGCCCCCCCCGATGGTGACTTTGGGAGAAATTGTGTCCCATCATTGGTGTCATTGAGAAGAATTATGCCCCATCCTTGGTGTCATTGGGAAGAATTGTGCCCCATCATTGGTATCATTGGGAAAAATTGCGCCCCATCCTTGGTGTCAGTGGGAGGAATAGTGCCCCATCATTGGTGTCAGTGGGGGGAATAGTGCCCCATCATTGGTGTCATTGGGAAGAATTGTGCCCCGTCCTTGGTGTCAGTGGGAGGAATAGTGCCCCATCATTGGTATCAGTGGGAGGAATAGTGCCCCATCATTGGTATCAGTGGGAGGAATAGTGCCCCATCATTGGTGTCAGTGGGGGGAATAGTGCCCCATCATTGGTGTCAGTGGGAGGAATAGTGCCCCGTCATTGGTGTCATTGGGAAGACTTGTGCCCCATCCTTGGTGTCAGTGGGAGGAATAGTACCACATCAGTGGGGTCATTGCCCCCCCCCCCCCCTTGTTGGTGTCTTTGGGAGAAATTGTGCTCCAAAGGGGAGATGGAGCCGTTGTTATTGGGAAGAATTGTGCCCTGTCCTTGGTGTCAGTGGGAGATATAGTGCCCCATCAGTGGGGTCATTGCCCCCCCCCCTTGTTGGTGTCTTTGGGAGAAATTGTGCCCCATCATTGGTGTTATTGGGAAGAATAGTGCCCCATCCTTGGTGTCAGTGGGAGGAATAGTGCCCCATCCTTGGTGTCAGTAGGGGAAGTTATGCCCCATTGTTGGTATCAGAGGATGAAATAGTGCCCCAAGGGCCAGATAAAAGCAAGCAAAGGGCCCCATCTGGCCCTTGGGCCACATTTTGGAGACCACTGGATTACATAGTTACATAGTTAGTTTGGCTGAGAAAAAGACAAAAGTCCATGCAGTTCAGCCATAAAAAAGTTATAATCCGACACCCACAGTTGATCCAGAGGAGGGCAAAAAAAAACAGCAAAGCACGATCCAATCTCCTCCTGCAGGAGAAAAAATTCCTTCCTGATCCCCCGAGAGACAATCGGATATTCCCGGGATCAACGTTCCCTATAAATGTTATATCCAGTTCAGGGGCGGACTGACTACTCATGGGGCCCCCGGGCAATAGGGGATCATGGGGCCCCTGTGTCCTTGCCCAAACTCAAAAAAGCCTATGACAATGGTACCAGGGGCATCTCATGGGGCCCCCTACTGACCCCGGGCCCTCGGGCAGTGCCCGAGTTTCCAAATGGTCAGTCCGCCCCTGATCCAGTTATATTCTGTGTATCCAAGAAACAATCCAGGACTTTCCTACAGCAATCCGCTGAGCTGGCCACAACCAACTCTGGAGGGAGTCTATTCCACATTCTCACAGCTCTTACTGTGAAGAAACCTTTCCGTGTTTGGAGATGACATTTCTTTTCCTCCAGATGTAAAGAGCGCCCCCTTGTCCTCTGTGATGACCTCAGGGGGAATAACTACACCGAGTTCACTATATGGACCACTGATGTATTTCTAGAGGAATATTTTCCGATAGTCAATATTCAGCATGTTTTCACGCGGTTGCGCACATTTTTGTCTGTTGTCCGCTGACTCGTTATCGCGCAGAAGTCGGTCCGATGCTGAAACTGCGTTTGGTCACGGCCGCTGTAGCGCTCAGACTTTCTGCCGAAGAGGCGAGTCGCTTCCAGCAAGCGAAGGGTTAGGATCGCGGCAAGCTGGCCGTGGCGAACGCACAACAATGACTTACGGGCGACCGCAGCCTATAATTTGTAACGGCTCGTTCCAGCAGCCACAAAACAGGCGGCGGACGCAAACGCTGATAGGCCGCGTACATCAGAGGCCGTAATGTACTGTCATTACCTATCAGCGCGGCGTGACCTTGTGTTTACATCTGGTCGAGTGACTGGAAAATCACCAGGAAGGGGGGTTGGGGGGCGCGTCAAACCTGGCCAATTATCCCTGGAAGGGTGTCGAAATATTTATTCTGCAAAAAGGGAAAATATGATGTAGAGGCAAGGGGGGGGGGGGGGGGGGGCATGATGGACGTCGGACCGATGGAGAGACGGCGATGGCAACCTATAATGGCGACTCTGAACCCAACTCACAGAATGTCAGCAGAAGACGAAAGAAGGAAAACTTTGTATCAATAAAAGGAAACCAGAAAGATACAAAGTACAGCAAAGTCCAATGTCCCTCCATGAGGACTCGATACATCGGATCTTCGGGGCAAATATGGAGATGGCTGCCATGGAAGGAGCTTCCTGTTTGTTTTGTTCACTTTGCCACATTTTGGCCAATTTATAAAGATGTTCAGAGAATCCAGACTGAGCCCATGTGCAGATCGCGTCCAGATTGCGTCCAGATCGTGTCCAGATCGTGTCCAGATCCTGTCCAGATCGTGTCCAGATCGCGTCCAGATCGCATCCAGATTGTGTCCAGATCGCGTCCAGATTGTGTCCAGATCGTGTCCAGATCGCGTCCAGATCGTGTCCAGATCGCGTCCAGATCGTGTCCAGATTGCGTCCAGATCGTGTCCAGATCGCGTCCAGATCGTGTCCAGATCGCGTCCAGATCGTGTCCAGATTGTGTCCAGATCGTGTCCAGATCGCGTCCAGATCGTGTCCAGATCGCGTCCAGATCGCGTCCAGATTGCGTCCAGATCGTGTCCAGATCCTGTCCAGATCGTGTCCAGATTGTGTCCAGATCCTGTCCAGATTGTGTCCAGATCGCGGCCAGATCGTGTCCAGATTATGTCCAGATCGCGTCCAGATTGTGTCCAGATCGCGTCCAGATCCTGTCCAGATCGTGTCCAGATCCTGTCCAGATCGCGTCCAGATCGTGTCCAGATTCTGTCTAGATCGCGTCCAGATCGTGTCCAGATCGCGTCCAGATTGTGTCCAGATCGCGTCCAGATTGTGTCCAGATCGCGTCCAGATTGTGTCCAGATAGCGTCCAGATTGTGTCCAGATCGCGTCCAGATTGTGTCCAGATCGTTTCCAGATTCTGTCCAGATCGCGTCCAGATCGCGTCCAGATTGTGTCCAGATCGCGTCCAGATTGTGTCCAGATCGTGTCCAGATCGCATCCAGATCGTGTCCAGATCGCGTCCAGATCACGTCCAGATTGTGTCCAGATTCTGTCCAGATCGCGTCCAGATTGTGTCCAGATCGCGTCCAGACAGCGCACCTTAAAGGGTTTATATATTGTGAAGAAAGCAGTAAAAACACTTCAAAACAATCCCTGGTATAACTCTGTATCTATCAGCATTGTGAAGGAATTCATTTTCAAAGCTTACTACACAGGCATTGGGGTTTTTCTATGAGAACAAAATAATCTTGGCATCCTGACAACCCTCTAATGTAAACACGCAGCAGCCTGACAACCCTCTAATGTAAACACGCAGCATCCTGACAACCCTCTAATGTAAACACGCAGCATCCTGACAACCCTCTAATGTAAACACGCAGCAGCCTGACAACCCTCTAATGTAAACACGCAGCATCCTGACAACCCTCTAATGTAAACACGCAGCAGCCTGACAACCCTCTAATGTAAACACGCAGCAGCCTGACAACCCTCTAATGTAAACACGCAGCAGCCTGACAACCCTCTAATGTAAACACGCAGCAGCCTGACAACCCTCTAATGTAAACACGCAGCAGCCTGACAACCCTCTAATGTAAACACGCAGCAGCCTGACAACCCTCTAATGTAAACACGCAGCTACCTGACAACCCTCTAATGTAAACACGCAGCATCCTGACAACCCTCTAATGTAAACACGCAGCAGCCTGACAACCCTCTAATGTAAACACGCAGCATCCTGACAACCCTCTAATGTAAACACGCAGCAGCAGCCTGACAACCCTCTAATGTAAACACGCAGCATCCTGACAACCCTCTAATGTAAACACGCAGCATCCTGACAACCCTTGGACTTTATATAGCTGATGTAACCTAAATGTTCAGCTATTCTCTACACCCTCCATATACCCACTGATAGCAGAGGAAGGAGGCAGCAGACAGAAATGACACTGATTGCTCTGGACTGAGACAAGTGCACATTATAGAGGGATGCGCTTTGTTCATATTTCATGTCTAAGGTTTACAACCCCACATGGAATGGATGGAGGACCCTGAGATGTGAGAATTCTCTGTCTGACCTCAGGAGCCCCTGTGTAGGGCGATGCAGGTGTGGGCACCGGCTCTGGCAGATGTTGCGGGTGACACGCCTATGATTTACAGGGGCACCTTCCTGTGAGGGGGGGGAAGGGGGCTGTGGGGGGCTACCAGGATGTGTGGAGGCTTCAACAGCCGAGTGTGCAGGAAGAGGGTCTGCAGCCCCCCCCCCCCCCACACACTCACACTCCCCTCCTTCTGTCCTGTACAAGATACAACACCCTATAGAGGTATACAGACACTATATACAGGTCCATGATATACAGACACTATATACAGGTCCATGATATACAGACACTATATACAGGTCCATTATATACAGACACTATATACAGATCCATGATATACAGACACTATATACAGGTGTATGATATACAGACACTATATACTGATCCATGATATACAGACACTATATACAGGTCCATGATATACAGACACTATATATACGGGTCTATTATATACAGACACTATATACAGGTCCATTATATACAGACACTATATACAGATCCATGATATACAGACACTATATACAGGTCCATTATATACAGACACTATATACAGGTCCATTATATAAAGACACTATATACAGATCCATGATATACAGACACTATATACGGGTCTATTATATACAGACACTATATACAGGTCCATTATATAAAGACACTATATACTGATCCATGATATACAGACACTATATACAGGTCCATGATATACAGACACTATATACAGGTCCATGATATACAGACACTATATACAGGTCCATGATATACAGACACTATATACAGGTCCATTATATACAGACACTATATACAGGTCCATGATATACAGACACTATATACAGGTCCATGATATACAGACACTATATACAGGTCCATGATATACAGACACTATATACAGGTCCATTATATACAGACACTATATACGGGTCCATGATATACGGGTCCATTATATACAGACACTATATACAGGTCCATTATACACAGACACTATATACAGGTCCATGATATACAGACACTATATACAGGTCCATTATATACAGACACTATATACAGGTCCATGATATACAGACACTATATACAGATCCATGATATACAGACACTATATACAGGTCCATTATATACAGACACTATATACAGGTCCATGATATACAGACATTATATACAGGTCCATGATATACAGACATTATATACAGGTCCATTATATACAGACACTATATACAGGTCCATGATATACAGACACTATATACAGGTCCATGATATACAGACACTATATACAGGTCCATGATATACAGACACTATATACAGGTCCATTATATACAGACACTATATACAGGTCCATGATATACAGACACTATATACAGGTCCATTATATACAGACACTATATACGGGTCCATGATATACGGGTCCATTATATACAGACACTATATACAGGTCCATGATATACGGGTCCATTATATACAGACACTATATACAGGTCCATTATACACAGACACTATATACAGGTCCATGATATACAGACACTATATACAGGTCCATTATATACAGACACTATATACAGGTCCATTATATACAGACACTATATACAGGTCCATTATATACAGACACTATATACAGGTCCATTATATACAGACACTATATACAGATCCATGATATACAGACACTATATACAGGTCCATGATATACAGACACTATATACAGGTCCATGATATACAGACACTATATACAGGTCCATGATATACGGGTCCATTATATACAGACACTATATACAGGTCCATGATATACTGACACTATATACAGGTCCATGATATACAGACACTATATACAGGTCCATGATATACAGACACTATATACAGGTCCATGATATACAGACACTATATACAGGTCCATGATATACAGACACTATATACAGGTCCATTATATACAGACACTATATACAGGTCCATTATATACAGACACTATATACAGGTCCATGCAGGATATATTATATACAGACACTATATACAGGTCCATTATATACAGACACTATATACAGGTCCATGATATACAGACACTATATACAGGTCCATGATATACAGACACTATATACAGGTCCATGATATACAGACACTATATACAGGTCCATGATATACAGACACTATATACAGGTCCATGATATACGGGTCCATTATATACAGACACTATATACTGATCCATGATATACAGACACTATATACAGGTCCATTATATACAGACACTATATACAGGTCCATGATATACAGACACTATATACAGATCCATTATATACAGACACTATATACAGGTCCATTATATACAGACACTATATACAGGTCCATTATATACAGACACTATATACAGGTCCATGATATACAGACACTATATACAGGTCCATGATATACAGACACTATATACAGGTCCCATATGAGACGTATTATAGATTGATGGAGTGTGACACGCGGATTGCAGGGTCTGGCGCCTGGGATGAGTGTATTGCGCTCCTTATCAGCTCCCGGGTGTGTCGCCTCTCCTACCTGCGTGAGAACAGACTACAGGTACACAATCAGCCAATCACAGTCCTGGGATTCTGAACGCTCAGCAGCAATCTGTCCGATGGGAATATGAACGGGAAGAAGTGTTCTCCGGCACACATGGGGCCTCCCAGAGCCCATAGATTTCCTTCTCCGTCATTTTCCTTTCATCTGCTATCTCTCCTGACCCGGCTATCTTTGTAAACAACCGACAGAGCTATTGGACCTGTGACACTGGAGCGCACGTTCGTTCTGTGTGACCGCAGTCCAGAATCACTGCGACTAGGATCAATGTCCTTCATTCGCGAATCAGGAAAATGCCGCATCATGACCACTAGATGGAGCCGATGATAGGAAGGAAATACATTCACTATCAGTTGAAGAATGAAATCCGGCCTGAAGCTTTTCATTGTATAGAATGTGTCGGGGGATCTGCCAGATTTGGGCAAAGCAGGGAAAGCAGGAGGAAAGTTTACTTCCTCCTAAGAGGATCTTCGACGCGTTTCGTCTCCCTTCATCAGAGCCAATGGAACATCACGAATGTAACAATTATCTGCAGTCATGGAAGTCGATACACTGCTAACATGATAGGAATGCAACAATTTCCCATCATCCTCCTCTGCTCTGGTCACCCCAAATTACTGGTTACCCCTAACTTTACCCCCCCATCTATGTTGTCTATAGACACTCCGTTTGGATGACACGGCACTGGCTCTACCATGTACCGCTCCAACCATGTGATACACGGCATTGGGTCTACCATGTACCGCTCCAACCATGTGATACACGGCATTGGGATACCATGTACCGCTCCAATCATGTGATACACGGCATTGGGATACCATGTACAGCTCCAACCATGTGATACACGGCATTGGCTCTACCATGTACCGCTCCAATCATGTGATACACGGCATTGGCTCTACCATGTACCGCTCCAACCATGTGATACACGGCATTGGGTCTACCATGTACAGCTCCAACCATGTGATACACGGCATTGGGATACCATGTACAGCTCCAACCATGTGATACACGACATTGGGATACCATGTGCCGCTCAACCCAGGGGATACACGGCATTGGCTCTACCGTGTACCGTTCCAACCATGTGATACACGGCATTGGCTCTACCATGTACGGCTCCAACCATGTGATACACGGCATTGGGTCTACCATGTACGGCTCCAACCATGTGATACACGGCATTGGCTCTACCGTGCACGGCTCCAACCATGTGATACACGGCATTGGGTCTACCGTGTACGGCTCCAACCATGTGATACACGGCATTGGGTCTACCATGTACCGCTCCAGCCATGTGATACACGGCATTGGGTCTACCGTGTACAGCTCCAACCATGTGATACACGGCATTGGCTCTACCATGTACCGCTCCAGCCATGTGATACACGGCATTGGATACCATGTACCGCTCCAGCCATGTGATACACGGTATTGGCTCTACCATGTGCCGCTCCAACCATGTGATACACGGCATTGGGTCTACCATGTACGGCTCCAACCATGTGATACACAACATTGGGATACCATGTACCGCTCCGACCATGTGATACACGACATTGGGATACCATGTACCGCTCCAGCCATGTGATACACGGCATTGGCTCTACCATGTGCCACTCCAACCATGTGATACACGGCATTGGGTCTACCATGTACCGCTCCAGCCATGTGATACACGGCATTGGGATACCATGTACCGCTCCAGCCATGTGATACACGGTATTGGCTCTACCATGTACAAGGTCTCAGGATAGGTTCAGTCATGCATGTTGGGAGCACCTGCAGAATTGTGCGCTTTCTGGACACGCACAGAGGTGCCCGGTCATACCGGTGCGATTTCAGGTGCGATTTGCGAATTGAAATCACATCTAATGAATGTGAATATCCGTGTCTTAACACGTGCGATTTGCTGCGGCAAGATTTCTAAAGTAGTTCCTGAATTACTTTTTCTGCAGTTTTGCTGCGACTTCACATCCATAGAATATAATGGAAATCGCACTGAAAATTGCAAGAAATCGTTTAAAATCTTTACAAGTCGCCATAAAGTCTTCACAAATCACGCCTGACATGGCACTGAAATTGCACACAAATCACTCGAATTTAAATCGCAGCGGTTCAGTCCCTGTGCATGTTGGGAGCGTGCAGAATTGTGCACTTTCTGAAGACCCCGGGTCCCAACGGTGCGATTTCAGGTGCGATTTGCGAATTGAAGGCGCACCTGAAATCGCATCTAATGAACGTGAATGTCGGCGTCTTCACACGTGCGATTTCTAAAGTAATTCTTATGTGACTTTCTCCGCACTTTTGTTGCGATTTCACATACGTAGAATATGATGGAAATCGCACTGCAAATTGCAAGAAATCGTTGAAAAAATCTTCGCAAGTCGCCATAAAGTCTTTGGAAATCGCACCAAAATTGCACACAAACAGCGGTGCGACCGGCGATGAAATGTGCTGCCCCCCCTGCATCTGCTAACGTACATTTTCTCGCACACTGAACTGCGCGGGCGCAGCATAAGTCTCCATGCGCTGCGACTTTAGAAACGAGTCGGCCGTTTTCTCACACAGGGAATCCCACTGAGAGGAATGGGCTGCCCCACGCACAGCGACTCGCTGGAACGCACGGTGATCGGAAGGCTTCCCCGTTGCAGGAGAGGAAATCCAATGTGACGCAATGTAACGTCCTGGAGGATTCATCGAATACATTTCTGAATCGGCGCAGTCATGGCGAGTCGCATCTGAAGGAACGCCCTAATATTCGTGGACATTGCTCAGGGAGGGCGGGGGGGGGGGGGTCAGGTGGGTGTTGGGAGGGGGGGGGGTGACGTGTGAAATCGCACAGCTTATAGTTAATGACTTTTTTACAACTTCTGTCAGATTCCGAAGCCGGCAATAAATTCATTAGCGGGTCGCATTAGGCGCAGGCAGCTGATTTCCTCGCCATAAATAAGATCATTTAGATGTTGATTTTCTCGTTTTTTTATGGCGCGGGCAGAAAATAAAAGGGGCGATAGGAGAAGTCGCCGGTTACGGAGTCGGCGGGGCGCTTGGCGCCAGCGGGGGGGGGGGTTCTGCTTATCAAGAGCTTTGATGAACTCGTGGCGATAATCGGCGTTTTTCTTTTTTTTTTTAACCCTTCGGCTTTTTTTGAGGAGGCGCCATTGATTTTTTTATTTTTGGAGTGAGAGCGCCGGCTGTTATCGCCTGGGAGGGTCAGGGACTGGCGGGGGGGGGATCTGAGGACATGGAGCCCCCGATGACGTCATCAGTCCATTCTGGCTGCAGGAAAAATCTGGTGATAACATTTTTGGCTTCTGGAGTAACGCAGACCAGAGACGGTTCGTTTATCGGACGATTTTTCGTCCGAAAGAATAATCGGCAAATTTTCACACTGTTAGTGCAGTCAGGTATTGTTGGGGTTGGGGTGTACCTGCAGACACCAGGGGGGGGGGGGGTCGGGCATCATTGGGGTGTACCTGCAGACACCAGTTGAGGGGGGTGGTCGGGCATCGTTGGGGTGTACCTGCAGACCCCAGTTGAGGGGGGTGGTCGGGCATCGTTGGGGTGTACCTGCAGACACCAGGGGGGGGGGGGGGGGGCGGTCAGGCATCATTGGGGTGTACCTGCAGACACCAGGGGGGGGGGCGGGAGGGGGCGGGCAATCAGGCATCATTGGGGTGTACCTGCAGACACCAGTTGAGGGGGGTGGTCGGGCATCGTTGGGGTGTACCTGCAGACCCCAGGTGGGGGGGGCGGTCGGGCATCATTGGGGTGTACCTGCAGATACCAGGGGGGGGGGCAGTCTGGCATTGTTGGGATTAGGGTGTACCTGCAGACACAAGGTGGAGGGGGGGGGGGCAGTCAAGTTTGACAGGGGTGACAACACAGAAGCCCATTCGGGAGACCAGGACAGAGTGTTGTCACCTCATAACAGGAAGTGCCTGAACATGGACCTCTGTGGTGGGATCACCAGATCTGTGTTTCAGGAATGGTGGTGGAATGACATGAGGTGCCGGCGGTTCGTGCGTGATGCGGATCTCCTCCCTCAGCAGTAGCATCTTTTCATCTTCTAATGACTTTATGAGCTGCAGAGTTTATCATCTGAGCTGTTTATACCTCTGTGTGCCAAAGGCCAATATCCCGGGTGACACAGAGGTCCGGGGGGAGGGGGGGGAATGCTTCCTCCTTCTACAAAGTTACAATGTACAGTCTGATCACTGGGGGAGGGGAGACTGAGGAAATGCCTCCTCCTCCTTCTACAAAGTTACAATGTACAGTCTGATCACTGGGGGAGGGGAGACTGAGGAAATGCCTCCTCCTCCTTCTACAAAGTTACCATGTACAGTCTGATCACTGGGGGAGGGGAGACTGAGGAAATGCCTCCTCCTCCTTCTACAAAGTTACAATGTACAGTCTGATCACTGGGGGAGGGGAGACTGAGGAAATGCCTCCTCCTCCTTCTACAAAGTTACAATGTATATCCAGCATGCTGAGTACTATAGTAGAAGATGGGGGTCTGCGAACCATACGAGGGGTCCGTCCCCCTCCTCACCCCCCCCCCCCCCCTGTGGTTTCATTGCCCAAAATAACTCCTTCATTCCCGAACAGCTGTGTGGTCTTAGAGGGCTGAGATGGATCCGCCCATTAGAGTGTAAGCTCCTCTGGCGCAGAGACTGATGGGGCTGTGGGGGGAGGGGACATTAGAGTGTAAGCTCCTCTGGTTCAGGGACTGATGTGACTGTGGGGGAGGGGACATTAGAGTGTAAGCTCCTCTGGTACAGAGAGTGATGTGACTGTGGGGGAGGGGACATTAGAGTGTAAGCTCCTCTGGTTCAGGGACTGATGTGACTGTGGGGGAGGGGACATTAGAGTGTAAGCTCCTCTGGTACAGAGGCTGATGTGACTGTGGGGGAGGGGACATTAGAGTGTAAGCTCCTCCGGTACAAAGACTAATGTGACTGCGGGGGAGGGGACATTAGAGTGTAAGCTCCTCTGGTTCAGGGACTGATGTGACTGTGGGGGAGGGAACATTAGAGTGTAAGCTCCTCTGGTTCAGGGACTGATGTGACTGTGGGGGAGGGGACATTAGAGTGTAAGCTCCTCTGGTACAGAGGCTGATGTGACTGGCTCAGTGTTCTCTGTACAGCGCCGCGGTATATGTCAGAGCTATATAATGTATAATAATGGTGCGGTTTGTACACGTCCTGCGTGGTCACCCCTGTTGTTGGGGTTAAAGCTGCGGTGTCACTCGGTGTCACTGTGTCATCCCCAGATGGTGCCATGTGATTGTGGTACCAGGCGGGCCGCACACAGCGCCCATTGTCCGCTCGCAGTGACACGCGGTGGCCCTTTGTCCAGGACAAGTCAATTGTCTGCTTCTGCCATCTTCTGGAACTTTCCATGGGAGAGGAACGCGCCGATCCCCGAGCCGGAGCGCAGCAGACGATCGTCTCTGTTGGCCGCTTAATGGCGTCCATATGGTATGAATATTACGGGACGCGCGGCGTCGCCGGGTCCGCATAGCTGATCTGCGCTCTTCCATGTCCGCTCTTTGTTATCCTCATTAGTTTGGGGAACAATCGCGACCTTTGTCCGCCATGTTGGCTCTCTCCACCATCTTTGTGGCCCTAGCAGTGGGCGCTGCGGAGCGGCTCGTCCCCTCCCCCGGGGGACATTGGTATTTTCAGCCAAGAGTCAATATTCTGAAATGAAGAGCTAAATATTAATGAGGACGGAGAGTTGGGAGCCGGCGGCTGTTTGCAGATCCGAGCCGCCATGATGGGGAGAGGACGAAGGGTTGGGATCGATCGAACGCAGGTTAACCCTTCACCCGCTGCCCAGACCGACCAATCACAGGAGGGTTCAGTGTGAACGAACAAAGGAAGAGTCTGCCAAAGGTCCCACCTGCTGTGCCCATTATGAGGGGTTCCCACCATCCCTGTGCTGAGTTCCCGGGTCTGTACCCCTGCTGTGCCCATTATGAGGGGTTCCCACCATCCCTGTGCTGAGTTCCCGGGTCTGTACACCCGCTGTGCCCATTATAAGGGGTTCCCACCATCCCTGTGCTGAGTTCCCGGGTCTGTACACCCGCTGTGCCCATTATGAGGGGTTCCCACCATCCCTGTGCTGAGTTCCCGGGTCTGTACACCCGCTGTGCCCATTATAAGGGGTTCCCACCATCCCTGTGCTGAGTTCCCGGGTCTGTACACCCGCTGTGCCCATTATGTGGGATTCCCACCATCCCTGTGCCGAGTTCCCGGGTCTGTACACCCGCTGTGCCCATTATGAGGGGTTCCCACCATCCCTGTGCTGAGTTCCCGGGTCTGTACACCCGCTGTGCCCATTATGTGGGATTCCCACCATCCCTGTGCTGAGTTCCCGGGTCTGTACACCCGCTGTGCCCATTATAAGGGGTTCCCACCATCCCTGTGCTGAGTTCCCGGGTCTGTACACCCGCTGTGCCCATTATGTGGGATTCCCACCATCCCTGTGCTGAGTTCCCGGGTCTGTACACCCGCTGTGCCCATTATGAGGGGTTCCCACCATCCCTGTTCCGAGTTCCCGGGTCTGTACACCCGCTGTGCTCATCATGAGGGGTTCCCACCATCCCTGTGCCGAGTTCCCGGGTCTGTACGCCCGCTGTGCCCATTATGAGGGGTTCCCACCATCCCTGTGCCGAGTTCCCGGGTCTGTACGCCCGCTGTGCCCATTGTGAGGGGTTCCCACCATCCCTGTGCTGAGTTCCCGGGTGTGTACGCCCGCTGTGCCCATTGTGAGGGGTTCCCACCATCCCTGTGCTGAGTTCCCGGGGCATTGTAACATGTCACAAGGTGAGGGGCTGTAATAGGGGCTGATCTGTGTCAGGCATTTGTCAACACTGCTACAACCTGCACAGGCACCAGGATTTCTATGATTTGGTATTGGTGGAACATGGATGAGATGTTTGTCTCGTGTGTTTCTCATGTTCTCTGTATCGCTGACATCTCCTGGTGACCAGATCATGGCAGATGATGTATCCATGTTGGGTGATGTGGCCTGGTACCCCCCAGGAATGAGATCTGTCAGTCTGTCTGACACCGGTCAGTGTCAGGATTTATACGGTGTCACGGCAGGAGAGACAGATTCATCCTGCTAAATCCGGGAGGGCTTAATGCTGAAATGGCTTCTGTACCGGCCTTGCGGAGAACTTGTGACATCATCCAGAGGGAGGAGCTCCACGCCGCCAAACCACCCCTCCCCCGGGGGCACAGTACTGCCACCTCTTGTGGCCACTCCGGACCTGCATGTGGTCAAGGTCAGAGTGATGTGGGGAAGTTGACCCCCTAATATTGGAAGGTGGCCTCTAAGATTGTAAAGTGACCACTAATATCGTAAGGAGACCCATTAATATTGTGAGATGGCCCCTTAGATTGGAAGGTGGCCCCACATTTTGGAAGATGGCTATAAAATTGGAAGATGGCCCCTACTATTGAAAAGTGACCCCCTAATATTGGAAAGTGACCTTGATATTGATATGTAGACCCTAATATTGAAAGGTGCCCCTGTGATTGGAAGTTGGCCCATGATATTGGCAGGTGCCCCATATTATTGGAAGGTGACCCTAATATTAGAAGGTGGACCCATAATATTGAATAGCGCCCCCCTAATATTGGAAAATGGCTGCTAATAATGCAAGTTGACCCATATAATTGGAAGGTGGCCCCTAATATTGGAAGGTGCCTATAATACTGAATGCTGGCCCCTAATATTGGATGTGGCCCCTAATACTGGAAGGTGGCCCCTAATATTGGAAGGTGTCTATAATACTGAATGCTGGCCCCTAATATTGGATGTGGCCCCTAATACTGGAAGGTGGCCCCTAATATTGGAAGGTGCCTATAATACTGAATGCTGGCCCCTAATATTGGATGTGGCCCCTAATACTGGAAGGTGGCCCCTAATATTGGAAGGTGTCTATAATACTGAATGCTGGCCCCTAATATTGGATGTGGCCCCTAATACTGGAAGGTGACCCTAATATTGGAAGGTGCCTATAATACTGAAAGCTGGCCCCTAATATTGGATGTGGCCCCTAATACTGGAAGGTGACCCTAATATTGGAAGGTGCCTATAATACTGAATGCTGGCCCCTAATATTGGATGTGGCCCCTAATACTGGAAGGTGACCCTAATATTGGAAGGTGCCTATAATATTGAATGGTGGCCCCTAATATTGGATGTGGCCCCTAATACTGGAAGGTGACCCTAATATTGGAAGATGCCTCATAATTTTAGAAGGGACCCTTAATTTTGGACGGTACCCATAATACTGCAAGGTACACCTAATATTTGAAGTGGCCTATAATACTGAATAGTGGCCCCTAATATTGGATGTGGCCCCTGGCTGAGCACTGGTCACACTGTCCATGCTTTGTACTATTATTTCTACGTTGGAAGAAGGAAACGGTTGCAGAGTTTACTCCTCCAATGTGGGAAGGATACAGAGTCCCAGTATATAATATATACATATAAAAAGGGTGTCTTCGGTTGGCATTGGGCTGTGTGTGGTGGGGATTCCAGCAATGATTGGCGACGTCTTCGGTTGGCATTGGGCTGCGTGTGGTGGGGATTCCGGCAATGACTGGTGACGTCTTCGGTTGGCATTGGGCTGCGTGTGGTGGGGATTCCGGCAATGATTGGTGACGTCTTCGGTTGGCATTGGGCTGTGTGTGGTGGGGATTCCAGCAATGATTGGCGACGTCTTCGGTTGGCATTGGGCTGCGTGTGGTGGGGATTCCAGCAATGATTGGTGACGTCTTCGGTTGGCATTGGGCTGCGTGTGGAGGGGATTCCGGCAATGATTGGCGACGTCTTCGGTTGGCATTGGGCTGTGTGTGGTGGGGATTCCGGCAATGATTGGTGACGTCTTCGGTTGGCATTGGGCTGTGTGTGGTGGGGATTCCAGCAATGATTGGTGACGTCTTCGGTTGGCATTGAGCTGCGTGTGGTGGGGATTCCGGCAATGATTGGCGACGTCTTCGGTTGGTGTTGGGCTGCGTGTGGTGGGGATTCCAGCAATGATTGGCGACGTCTTCGGTTGGCATTGGGCTGCGTGTGGAGGGGATTCCGGCAATGATTGGCGACGTCTTCGGTTGGCATTGGGCTGCGTGTGGTGGGGATTCCGGCAATGATTGGCGACGTCTTCGGTTGGCATTGGGCTGCGTGTGGTGGGATTTCCGGCAATGATTGGTGACGTCTTCGGTTGGCATTGGGCTGTGTGTGGTGGGGATTCCAGCAATGATTGGCGACGTCTTCGGTTGGCATTGGGCTGCGTGTGGTGGGGGGATTCCAGCAATGATTGGCGACGTCTTCGGTTGGCGTTGGGCTGCATGTGGTGGGGATTCCGGCAATGATTGGTGACGTCTTCGGTTGGCATTGGGCTGCGTGTGGAGGGATTCCATCATTGATTGGTGACGTCTTCGGTTGGCATTGGGCTGTGTGTGGTGGGGATTCCGGCAATGATTGGTGACGTCTTCGGTTGGCGTTGGGCTGCGTGTGGTGGGGATTCCAGCAATGATTGGCGACGTCTTCGGTTGGCATTGGGCTGCGTGTGGTGGGGATTCCAGCAATGATTGGTGACGTCTTCGGTTGGCATTGGGCTGCGTGTGGTGGGGATTCCGGCAATGATTGGCGACGTCTTCGGTTGGCATTGGGCTGCGTGTGGAGGGATTCCGGCAATGATTGGCGACGTCTTCGGTTGGCGTTGGGCTGCATGTGGTGGGGATTCCATCATTGATTGGTGACGTCTTCGGTTGGCATTGGGCTGTGTGTGGTGGGGATTCCGGCAATGATTGGTGACGTCTTCGGTTGGCATTGGGCTGTGTGTGGTGGGGGATTCCTGCAATGATTGGTGACGTCTTCGGTTGGCGTTGGGCTGCATGTGGTGGGGATTCCAGCATTGATTGGTGACGTCTTCGGTTGGCATTGGGCTGCGTGTGGAGGGATTCCGGCAATGATTGGCGACGTCTTCGGTTGGCATTGGGCTGCGTGTGGAGGGATTCCGTCAATGATTGGCGACGTCTTCGGTTGGCATTGGGCTGCGTGTGGAGGGATTCCGGCAATGATTGGCGACATCTTCGGTTGGCATTGGGCTGCGTGTAGTGGGGATTCCGGCAATGATTGGCGACGTCTTCGGTTGGCATTGGGCTGCGTGTGGAGGGATTCCGGCAATGATTGGCGACGTCTTCGGTTGGCATTGGGCTGTGTGTGGTGGGGATTCCGGCAATGATTGGCGACGTCTTCGGTTGGCGTTGGGCTGCGTGTGGTGGGGATTCCGGCAATGATTGGCGACGTCTTCGGTTGGCGTTGGGCTGCGTGTGGTGGGGATTCCGGCAATGATTGGCGACGTCTTCGGTTGGCGTTGGGCTGCGTGTGGGAGGGATTCCGGCAATGATTGGCGACGTCTTCGGTTGGCGTTGGGCTGCGTGTGGTGGGGATTCCAGCAATGATTGGCGACGTCTTCGGTTGGCATTGGGCTGTGTGTGGTGGGGATTCCGGCAATGATTGGTGACGTCTTCGGTTGGCATTGGGCTGTGTGTGGTGGGGATTCCAGCAATGACTGGTGACGTCTTCGGTTGGCATTGGGCTGTGTGTGGTGGGGATTCCGGCAATGATTGGCGACGTCTTCGGTTTGGCGTTAGGCTGCGTGTGGTGGGGATTCCGGCAATGATTGGTGACGTCTTCGGTTGGCGTTGGGCTGCGTGTGGTGGGGATTCCAGCAATGATTGGCGACGTCTTCGGTTGGCATTGGGCTGTGTGTGGTGGCGTTGCAGTAGTTCCTTTTCACGCGTTATTGTGCGCACATTTTTGCGCGTCACATTTAGAGCGGTCCATTAATTTCAATGCATGAAAAACGCAGAGCGCAGCGACCCTCAATTTTTACAAAAACGCACGGCGCTTGTTTTCACGCATTGGAGTGTCATTAAGAATGAATGGCAGCTTCTCACACTCGCCAAAGGAATGCGCTTTTTTTGTGCGTTGCGTGAAGATGCGTGATTTTGCGTGCGTTCCTGCGACCCACAGACGTGAATCTCCCGGCTTTGTCTGATCTCACCAACAATAAACTCGTTATCGCCCCCCCCAGCTGATCTCACCAGAGCTGCCGGCTAATGAGTTCCGTTCGGATGGATAATAAATGGAGATCGTTGCTCGCCGCTGTCTGCCATTAGCGGTAATTAGTTAAAACATCGAAGCTACAAACAGAGAATTGGCCGCCGTAATTAACACCAACACTCAGCCGGGCGGAACGCCGCTGAGCAGAGGGAGGCGAGGAGAGCGGCGGTGGCGGCGGCGGCGGCTTCTGGGCTGACGGCCACTTCACCCGACCATTTATTATAGGAAGGAGATGAGACGGCGATCGCCAACGTGTCTCCGAGAGGGCGCGGCGTGGTCACCTCACTTCAAACGTCATCACCGACCTTCAGAAATCTGCAGCTTTCCTGAAATGATCCCGCCACGGAGGTCCTTGTTTAGGCACTTCCTGTTATAGGGTGACAACACTCTGTCCCCGCCTCCCAATGGTGCTCTTGCGTTGTCACCCTGTCACACGGGCTTCTGGCGGCGATTGCGAGCGGCCATTTCGACTCGCATAGTACAGCTTTGTCATCATCCGGAAACCTGCGCTGAGAAATGCCACGGAGCCGTCGCTGGAGTGCATGGAGGCTGGAGGCGGCTGCAAAGAGGCTGCAGGAGATCAGCAACACTGAAATGAAGGAGAAAAAAGGATTTAAATCTACAAATGACACTTGTATTTATCAGTTTATGTCAGAGCTATATAAATGTATAATAGTGTGTGACTGGGGGGGAGGGGACATTAGAGTGTCAGCTCCTTTGTACAGAGACTGATGGGACTGTGGGGGAGGGGACATTAGAGTGTCAGTTCCTCTGTACAGAGACTGATGGGACTGTGGGGGAGGGGACATTAGAGTGTAAGCTCCTCTGTACAGAGACTGATGGGACTGTGGGGGAGGGGACATTAGAGTGTAAGCTCCTCTGTACAGAGACTGATGGGACTGTGGGGGAGGGGACATTAGAGTGTAAGCTCCTCTGGTACAGACTGATGGGACTATGGGGGAGGGGACATTAGAGTGTAAGCTCCTCTGGTACAGAGACTGATGTGACTGTGGGGGAGGGGACATTAGAGTGTAAGCTCCTCTGGTACAGAGACTGATGGGACTGTGGGGGAGGGGACATTAGAGTGTAAGCTCCTCCAGTACAGGGACTGATGGGACTGTGGGGGAGGGGACATTAGAGTGTAAGCTCCTCTGGTACAGACTGATAGGACTGGGGGGGGAGGGGACATTAGAGTGTAAGCTCCTCCGGTACAGTGACTGCTGGGACTATGGGGGAGGGGACATTAGAGTGTAAGCTCCTCCGGTACAGAGACTGATGGGACTTTGGGGGAGGGGACATTAGAGTGTAAGCTCCTCTGGTACAGACTGCTGGGACTGTGGGGGAGGGGACATTAGAGTGTAAGCTCCTCTGGTACAGACTGCTGGGACTGGCTCTGTGTTCCCTTTATCAGGACTATAGAAGAATACAAATAGGAATATAATAATAGAATATTGTTACAATGTAGCGATCAGGAATGAGTCCGGTTTTGTCCCGCGGCTCAGCGTTTGGCGGCAGGCAGTGAAGAGTTACCAGGATCCCCCGTGCGTCCCCCCCGGCTCGCCCCTCGCGCACATTTCTCAGGTCACAGATTGGGTAATGGTCTATTAATTTGCTGTATTCTCCCCTGTGAGTCAAAACTCATTTTCTGCCAAAGATCTGGGGATGGGTGATTGATGGGCACCGAGCTGTCACTTCTCCCTCTAGGAGGGGCTCCGCCCAGACGGCTCATCCCAGCTGCCCATTGCCCGCCACACACAGACCCCCCCCACCATCCCCATAGACACAATGTGCTGACACTGCGGCCCGCAGGGACATCCTCAGTGTGATGTTTGCCTGATAAGTGTAATTTGTAGGAATGACATCTCATCCTTCTCCGGAGGAGAAAAACCGACCAACCGCAGGAGACGATCCCTGCACCCCGATTCCAGGATTGGAGGATTGGGAATATGGCGATAAATGTACAATCGCAGCCAACTAGTTCACTGCAGTTTTTCTGCCATATTTCTTTATGGAGATTTCTATTTAAAGTTATCTCACCTTTTATTCTTTATTCTAGAAGCAGCTATTTGGCAGCACAGTAACCCTCACCCCCTACAAACTATGCGCCCTTCCCAGCCATTGTCAACAGTGCAGCTCATGCAGGAGCAGAGCAGGGCAATCCCCTGTACTATAGAGAACTCTAATTTGAATGTATGACCGATCTCACATATTACTCCACATTGTCTACTGGAGGAATACATTAAATCGTTCCTCTGGCCTCCCCTTCAGTTTTGCACAGGTGTACCAGCTCCTCCCCTTCATCCTTGCACAGGTGTACTGGCTCCTCCCCCCTTCAGTCTTGTACAGGTGTACCTGCTCCTCCCCTTCAGTCTTGCTCAGGTGTGTCGGCTCCTCCCCTTCAGTCTTGCACAGGCGTACCGGCTCCTCCCCTTCATCCTTGCACAGGTGTACCGGCTCCTCCCCTTCATCCTTGCACAGGTGTACCGGCTCCTCCCCTTCAGTCTTGCACAGGTGTATATCAGCTCCTCCCCTTCAGTCTTGCACAGGTGTACCGGCTCCTCCCCTTCAGTTTTGCACAGGTGTACCGGCTCCTCCTCTTTTGTCTTGCACAGGTGTACCGGCTCCTCCTCTTTTATCTTGCACAGGTGTATTGGCTCCTCCCCTTTAGTCTTGTACAGGTGTACGGCTCCTCCCCTTCAGTCTTGCACAGGTGTACGACTCCTCCCCTTCATCCTTGCACAGGTGTACCGGCTCCTCCCCTTCATCCTTGCACAGGTGTACCGGCTCCTCCCCTTCAGTCTTGCACAGGTGTATATCAGCTCCTCCCCTTCAGTCTTGCACAGGTGTACCGGCTCCTCCCCTCCAGTTTTGCACAGGTGTACCGGCTCCTCCTCTTTCGTCTTGCACAGGTGTACTGGCTCCTCCTCTTTTATCTTGCACAGGTGTACCGCCTCCTCCCCTTTAGTCTTGTACAGGTGTACGGCTCCTCCCCTCCAGTCTTGGACAGGTGTATCGCCTCCTCCCCTTCAGTCTTGCACAGGTGTCCCGGCTCCTCCCCTTCAGTCTTGCACAGGTGTACGGCTCCTCCCCTTCAGTCTTGCACAGGTGTCCCGGCTCCTCCCCTTCAGTCTTGCACAGGTGTCCCGGCTCCTCCCCTTCAGTCTTGCACAGGTGTACGGCTCCTCCCCTTCAGTCTTGCACAGGTGTACCAGCTCCTCCCCTTCAGTCTTGCACAGGTGTACGGCTCCTCCCCTTCAGTCTTGCACAGGTGTACTGACTCCTCCCCTGGACTGGACGGCTTCCTCTGATGTCACTGCACACTGGGAGCTTCTCACAATGTGTTTTAGAATCTGCAGCCAGTCAGAGCTCGGCCTAATTTCCTGGGTGGGGGACATCAAGCATCATCTAGCTCCTTCCTCCCCAGCCTGACTGTCCCTGGCTCCTTTCATTTTTTGGACTTCAGTTCCATGGAGGCTCAGAATCACATGTGAACGTTACCTCTGTAAATACACCCTGCCAAGGAACGCCCACTCCTCCGGACACCCAACCATCAAAGCATTTTAATATTTTCATAACTCCTCCCACTGCTTGCATCAGGAATGAGGGCTCTTGGGAGGAATACTGATGAAGGCTGTGATGTGTTCAGGAAGTTATGTACAGCACCCTGCTGGCCCCACCCACCAGCCATGATATGCCTTCATTGCATAGAGAAGCACAGAGAGCTGGTGATGACATCACCGGGTCTAAGATAAGGTATGTTCCCCGCACTGCCCTATCATCTATCAGGTGGGAAGACATATAGTGGTTTGTAAGGATGTCTGGTACTGGATACGCCCCCCCCCAGGTAGTCCCTGTGCGGGTAAAGTCTAGCTGCTCGTTTTGCGGCAGTTGGTCTCCATGGAAATGTCTTTCTCTGCCGCCCATTACTCGTCCCATCTTCCCTGTCACATCTCCATCCTCCTCTCCCCCGCCAGCTCTGTGCGCTCGAGGTCCGGATGGTTCTGCCAAAGGAAAGTTGAAGGTCTGCCATTAATTCAAGACTAAAAATGACAAATTCATCTTCTACGACAATTAAATGAAGTCGGTAATTGATGCTAATTGATCTTCAGACGAGAGGCCTCTCGGTAGAGCCGCGCACACTCCCCTCTGCTCCTCGGGAAGAAGACACAATAAAAGGCTCCGAGGCGGATTTTTATACTGCCGCTCCCTCTGCTGACCCCCATAATTGTCTTTTTACTGGCAGACTTCCGCTGCCGTCCTGTAATAGGGCCCCGCCAGGGGGAATGCCAACGTGTTGCTGTAGTAAGTCGTTTGCACTGCGGCGGCGAGATGTCGGCGAGGAAATGCGTCGCTCCGGCCCGCTACCAGGAAAGCATTGGCTGCGTCTTGCTGGGTTCAGACTGTTGAGGCGCAGTGAGGGGCGCGTCGCCTAACATGCCAAAGTGCACTGAGAAAGGTGCATGGAGTTTGTACTGGATATAGAAATGCCATAGTGTATATATAGGAGCGCCATAATATATATATAGGAGCGCCATAATGTATATATAGGAGCGCCATAATGTATACAGGAGCGCCATAATGTATATACAGGAGCACCATAATGTATACAGGAGCGCCATAATGTATATACAGGAGCGCCATAATGTATACAGGAGCGCCATAATGTATATACAGGAGCGCCATAATGTATATATAGGAGCGCCATAATGTATATATAGGAGCGCCATAATGTATACAGAAGCGCCATAATGTATATATAGGGAACGCCATAATGTATATATAGGAGCGCCATAGTGTATATACAGGAACGCCATAATGTATACAGGAGCAGCATAGTGTATACAGGAGCAGCATAGTGTATACACGAGCAGCATATTGTATACAGGAGCAGCATAGTGTATATACAGGAGCAGCACAGTGTATACAGGAGCAGCATATTGTATACACGAGCAGCATAGTGTATACAGGAGCAGCATAGTGTATATACACGAGCAGCATATTGTATACAGGAGCAGCATAGTGTATATACAGGAGCAGCATAGTGTATACAGGAGCAGCATATTGTATACACGAGCAGCAGCATATTGTATACAGGAGCAGCATAGTGTATACAGGAGCAGCATATTGTATACAGGAGCAGCATAGTGTATACAGGAGCAGCATAATATATATACAGGAGCAGCACAGTGTATACAGGAGCAGCATATTGTATACACGAGCAGCATATTGTATACAGGAGCAGCATATTGTATACAGGAGCAGCATATTGTATACACGAGCTGCATATTGTATACAGGAGCAGCATATTGTATACAGGAGCAGCATAATATATATACAGGAGCAGCACAGTGTATACAGGAGCAGCATATTGTATACAGGAGCAGCATATTGTATACACGAGCAGCATATTGTATACAGGAGCAGCATAGTGTATACAGGAGCAGCATAGTGTATACAGGAGCAGCATATTGTATACACGAGCAGCATAGTGTATACAGGAGCAGCATATTGTATACAAGAGCAGCATATTGTATACAGGAGCGCAGTATACAGAGTGTAAAGACCACCCATCTCCCCCAATCCAGTTCCTGCCGGACGTCTAAAAGTTGGTGATTCCAGACTAATAATTGGAAACACTCGTCTGCTGAGATTTCCATCATTTCACACGGAATACGTATCGCCTTCTTTTCTTGCACATGGCACCCCCCCCCCCCCCCCAGCAGGCAAATCATTAATTAGCTGTGGGGGGCTTTGGTGCAGGTGACCACCTCCGCCCCATGTATACCCCCCTTCCCACCACCCCACCTATCTGTCCCTCCACCTCGAGATGAAATCTCTGAGCACTCAGACACGCTTTATTACAGCAGCTGGGCCTCTTACCACTTCACTTTTATAAGGCCAATACAAGCCCCCGCGGGGGGGGCCGCTCGGCGCACTACCTTCCCTCTGCGCAGCATGCTGCAGTGTCACCACTTGTTCTGGATACAGGAGAGGCCGGGCGGTTTATATTTTTTGAACCAATTTGGGGGATTGCAGGAGGAGCTTATTACAGATGATTGCAAAATGAGCGAACCTCGAGGAAAGGTGACAGAATCCTGAGAGCATCACTAGAAGGAGGAGGAAGGAGGTCCCGATCCCTCTATATAGATCCTATCACTAGAGGGGTCACCGGCAGGAGGAAGGAGGGTCCCGATCCCTCTATGTAGATCTTATCACTAGAGGGGTCACCGGCAGGAGGAAGGAGGTCCTGATTCCTCTATATAGATTCTTTATATCACTAGAGGGGTCACCGGCAGGAGGAAGGAGGTCCCGATTCCTCTATATAGATCCTATCACTAGAGGGGTCACCGGCAGGAGGAAGGAGGTCCCGATTCCTCTATATAGATCTTTATATCACTAGAGGGGTCACGGCAGGAGGAAGGAGGTCCTGATTCCTCTATATAGATCTTTATGTCACTAGAGGGGTCACCGGCAGGAGGAAGGAGGTCCTGATCCCTCTATATAGATCATATCACTAGAGGGGTCACCGGCGGGAGGAAGGAGGTCCTGATTCCTCTATATAGATCTATCACTAGAGGGGTCACCGGCAGGAGGAAGGAGGTCCTGATTCATCTATATAGATCTTTATATCACTAGAGGGGTCACCAGCAGGAGGAAGGAGGTCCTGATCCCTCTATATAGATCCTATCACTAGAGGGGTCACCGGCGGAAGGAAGGAGGTCCTGATTCCTCTATATAGATCTATCACTAGAGGGGTCACCGGCAGGAGGAAGGAGGTCCTGATCCCTCTATATAGATCCTATCACTAGAGGGGTCACCGGCGGGAGGAAGGAGCTCCTGATTCCTCTATATAGATCTATCACTAGAGGGGTCACCAGCAGGAGGAAGGAGGTCCTGATTCCTCTATATAGATCCTTATATCACTAGAGGGGTCACCGGCGGGAGGAAGGAGGTCCTGATTCCTCTATATAGATCCTATCACTAGAGGGGTCACCGGCAGGAGGAAGGAGGTCCTGATTCCTCTATATAGATCTTTATATCAGTAGAGGGGTCACCGGCAGGAGGAAGGAGGTCCTGATTCCTCTATATAGATCTTATCACTAGAGGGGTCACCGGCGGGAGGAAGGAGGTCCTGATTCCTCTATATAGATTTTTATATCACTAGAGGGGTCACCAGCAGGAGGAAGGAGGTCCTGATTCCTCTATATAGATCCTATCACTAGAGGGGTCACCAGCAGGAGGAAGGAGGTCCTGATTCCTCTATATAGATCCTATCACTAGAGGGGTCACCGGCAGGAGGAAGGAGGTCCTGATTCCTCTATATAGATCTTTATATCACTAGAGGGGTCACCGGCAGGAGGAAGGAGGTCCTGATTCCTCTATATAGATCCTATCACTAGAGGGGTCACCGGCAGGAGGAAGGAGTGGTCCCGATCCCTCTATCACTGGGGGGTTCATGCTGCCCTGATGACAGGTCCCCTTTAGGTGGGGGAGGGGTGGGGTGTCGCAGTGTAGTAGTCGGACGATGTGTTGGACATATTAATACCAGGCGGGAATAGTGCGGTCGAGGCGGCGGGGGGGGGGGGGGGGGGGGGCGGCGGGGAGCCGGCGATAAATTATGACACATTAGTTATTGATGAAAACCAGAACTTTGGAATTGTGTTCAGAGCCGCGCTGATCCCACCGACTGACGAGTAATAATACCGCCTGTCAGCACGCAGGGGCCCCGGTCAAAGGGCCAATTTGTCCAGAAATAATCGCTAAAAACCCAGGTGTGGGGGATGCTGGTCCCGGGGGCCGCCCATCCTCTGCTGCTCCCCCGCAGCGCTCCAGCCGGAATTGTTCGTTCTTAGAACTTCGTCCAGAAATCTGCAATCATACCGAAGAAATGCCAGATAGAGACACCCGGGATATAGATACACAGCGATACATTGTATACCCGGGATATAGAGACACAGTGATACATTGTATACCCGGGATATGGAGACACAGCGATACATTGTATACCCGGGATATAGAGACACAGCGATACATTGTATACCCGGGATATGGAGACACAGCGATACATTGTATACCCGGGATATGGAGACACAGCGATACATTGTATACCCGGGATATAGAGACACAGCGATACATTGTATACCCGGGATATGGAGACACAGCGATACATTGTATACCCGGGATATGGAGACACAGCGATACATTGTATACCCGGGATATGGAGACACAGCGATACATTGTATACCCGGGATATAGAGACACAGCGATACATTGTATACCCGGATATAGAGACACAGCGATACATTGTATACCCGGGATATGGAGACACAGAGATACATTGTATACCCGGGATATGGAGACACAGCGATACATTGTATACCCGGGATATAGATACACAGCGATACATTGTATACCCGGGATATAGAGACACAGCGATACATTGTATACCCGGGATATAGAGACACAGCGATACATTGTATACCCGGGATATGGAGACACAGAGATACATTGTATACCCGGGATATGGAGACACAGCGATACATTGTATACCCGGGATATAGAGACACAGCGATACATTGTATACCCGGGATATGGAGACACAGCGATACATTGTATACCCGGGATATGGAGACACAGCGATACATTGTATACCCGGGATATGGAGACACAGCGATACATTGTATACCCGGGATATAGAGACACAGCGATACATTGTATACCCGGGATATAGAGACACAGCGATACATTGTATACCCGGGATATAGAGACACAGCGATACATTGTATACCCGGGATACGGAGACACAGCGATACATTGTATACCCGGGATATAGATACACAGCGATATATTGTATACCCGGGATATAGAGACACAGCGATACATTGTATACCCGGGATATGGAGACACAGCGATACATTGTATACCCGGGATATGGAGACACAGCGATACATTGTATACCCGGGATATGGAGACACAGCGATACATTGTATACCCGGGATATAGAGACACAGCGATACATTGTATACCCGGGATATGGAGACACAGCGATACATTGTATACCCGGGATATGGAGACACAGCGATACATTGTATACCCGGGATATGGAGACACAGCGATACATTGTATACCCGGGATATGGAGACACAGCGATACATTGTATACCGGGATATGGAGACACAGCGATACATTGTATACCCGGGATATAGAGACGCAGCGATACATTGTATATCCGGGATATGGAGACGCAGCGATACATTGTATATCCGGGATATAGAGACGCAGCGATACATTGTATATCCGGGATATGGAGACGCAGCGATACATTGTATACCCGGGATATGGAGACACAGCGATACTTTGTATACCCGGGATACGGAGACACAGCGATACATTGTATACCCGGGATACGGAGACGCAGCGATACATTGTATACCCGGGATATGGAGACGCAGCGATACATTGTATACCCGGGATACGGAGACACGGCGATACATTGTATATCCGGGATACGGAGACACAGCGATACATTGTATACCCGGATATAGAGACACAGCGATACATTGTATACCCGGGATACGGAGACACAGCGATACATTGTATATCCGGGATACGGAGACACAGCGATACATTGTATACCCGGGATACGGAGACACAGCGATACATTGTATATCCGGATACAGAGACACAGCGATACATTGTACACCCGGGATATAGAGACACAGCGATACATTGTATACCCGGGATATAGAGACACAGCGATACATTGTATACCCGGGATCTGGAGACACAGCGATACATTGTATACCCGGGATCTGGAGACACAGCGATACATTGTATACCCGGGATATAGAGACACAGCGATACATTGTATATCCGGGATACGGAGACACAGCGATACATTGTATATCCGGGATATAGAGACACAGCGATACATTGTACACCCGGGATATAGAGACGCAGCGATACATTGTATATCCGGGATATAGAGACACAGCGATACATTGTATACCCGGGATCTGGAGACACAGCGATACATTGTATATCCGGGATACGGAGACACAGCGATACATTGTATATCCGGGATACGGAGACACAGCGATACATTGTATATCCGGGATACGGAGACACAGCGATACATTGTATATCCGGGATATAGAGACACAGCGATACATTGTACACCCGGGATATAGAGACACAGCGATACATTGTATATCCGGGATATAGAGACACAGCGATACATTGTATACCCGGGATCTGGAGACACAGCGATACATTGTATACCCGGATATAGAGACACAGCGATACATTGTATATCCAGGATATAGAGACACAGCGATACATTGTATACCCGGGATATAGAGACACAGCGATACATTGTATATCCGGGATATCTATATCTGGGTTTATATGAAGCAGAATTTATTCACAGATCCATAAAGTAGATCTGTGATATTTGCATAACTCCTCCCACTTCTTGCATCAGGGCTGGGAGGAGTACTGAGGCAGGGTGCTGTGATGTTTTCTGGAAGCACCCCGCCTGCCCCTCCCACCAGCCAAGGTCTGCCTACATTGCATAGAGAAGCACAGAGCCCCAGTGATGACATCACTGGGTATAAATGAAGGTGCGTAATGAAAACGGAAAGGATTGATTGAATAATCTGATGATCCTATTGATGGGGGTGGCGGGGGAGGGAGGGATCAGGGAAGGTGAAATATTACAGATTAGTCTTCAGCTCTGATTGGTTCACCAATGGCGGTTGGCGGGTCTGGTGCGGATGTGGCGGAGGGGGATCAGTGTGCATGCCGCCCAGCGCCCTCCTCTTGTAGGTTCTATTTGTTCCATGGGGGGGGGGGCGCGGTATTTCTGAGCAGTTGATGGAGGAGGAGTGAGCTCAGCCGCCCATTCCCCATAACGAATGACAAATACGGGATTTTCCGTCAGCGGCGTGGGGAGGGGCTGGCGGCGCGTCCTGCAGGTCATTAAGCCGTAAAATCTGACCAGTTATTGTGGTCGGTATTTATTGGTGATTATCCCGGCGGAGCGGCTCGGCCGACGCTCACAGATGTCTTTCATGACGCACTTTTCCCCGTTATTAATGCTCTGGTAATAAGTGCGCACTAAATGGCGTCTCAGCAGCCGCGCCCCCCCCCCCCGCCATGTCCGGAATGTGCCACCTGTAATAAGGGGGCCCCCTTTGAAGTAACGGGGGGGGGCTGCTTAATGAAGTCACCTGCTTCTGGTCGGCTCCCAGCTCCACCTGCATGGCTGGAAGGCGGCGAGCAGCTGTGCGCGGCGACATATGGCGGCCAGTGCCCCCCTCCCCCCCCCCCCCCCACCGGGGCCGCGTCTGCGCCAGCTGCATGGAGGACGCCAACGGAGACAACATTTTTTTTTCACACTCAATTCCAATAAACTTCCATTACAAACAGTGGAAAATGTCTGACATGGCGATCATAGAGACGCCGCGAATGTGAGATGTCAGGAGGGAGGAGAACCGAGGACACGGGGGGGGGGGGGGGGGGGGGGGTGACATGTCAGGGCATGGAGGGGCGACATGTCAGGGCCTGGGGGGGCGACATGGCACGGCCCGGGAGGGGCAACATGTCACGGCCCGGGGGGGGGCACCTGTCACGGCCCGGGGGGGACGGCACATGTCACGGCCCGGGGGGGGGGCAACATGTCACGGCCGGGGGGGGGGGGCAACATGTCATGGCCCGGGGGCAGAATAAACTGCTAACTGTCACATCTACACCGCCATCCAACCAATATGGCTGACAGCGCAGATGAATATTGTAATCTCATCTTCTGTACAGCTATTGTGTGGCCGTGTTCACAAATGTCTGACACAGATCAGCCCCCTGCTGCAAAGTTACAATGTACAGTCTGATCACTGGGGGAGGGGAGACTGAGGAAATGATTCCTCCTCCTTCTGCAAAGTTACAATGTACAGTCTGATCACTGGGGGAGGAGAGACTGAGGAAATGACTCCTCCTCCTTCTACAAAGTTACAATGTATAGTCTGATCACTGGGGGAGGGGGAGACTGAGGAAATGCCTCCTCCTGCCTGCAGCAGACTGGTGACCTCATCTCAGCCTCCCACCACAAAGCCCAGAGCCAGCGACTTCTCCTGCAGAGTCAGAAATTTAAACATAAAGCTAATTTTCAATAAATAATCACTCAGCAATGACACCACAACACACTGAGAGTAAAAGTGATTTCTTTGTTGTCTCACGGCTCCTCCCCTTCAGTCTTGCACAGGTGTACCGGCTCCTCCCCTTCAGTCTTGCACAGGTGTACCGGCTCCTCCCCTTCAGTCTTGCACAGGTGTACCGGCTCCTCCCCTTCAGTCTTGCACAGGTGTACCGGCTCCTCCCCTTCAGTCTTGCACAGGTGTACCGGCTCCTCCCCTTCAGTCTTGCACAGGTGTACCGGCTCCTCTCATTCAGTCTTGCACAGGTGTACCAGCTCCTCCCCTTCAGTCTTGCACAGGTGTGCCGGCTCCTCCCCTTCAGTCTTGCACAGGTGTACCGGCTCCTCCCCTTCAGTCTTGCGCAGGTGTACCGGCTCCTCCCCTCCAGTCTTGCGCAGGTGTACCGGCTCCTCCCCTTCAGTCTTGCACAGGTGTGCCGGCTCCTCCCCTTCAGTCTTGCACAGGTGTACCGGCTCCTCCCCTTCAGTCTTACGCAGGTGTACCGGCTCCTCCCCTCCAGTCTTGCGCAGGTGTACTGGCTCCTCCCCTTCAGTCTTGCACAGGTGTACCGGATCCTCCCCTTCAGTCCTGCACAGGTGTACCGGCTCCTCCCCTTCAGTCTTGCGCAGGTGTACCTGCTCCTCCCCTTCAGTCTTGCACAGGTGTACCGGCTCCTCCCCTTCAGTCTTGCACAGGTGTACCGGCTCCTCTCAGTCTTGCACAGGTGTACCGGCTCCTCCCCTTCAGTCTTGCGCAGGTGTACCGGCTCCTCCCCTTCAGTCTTGCACAGGTGTACCGGCTCCTCCCCTTCAGTCTTGCACAGGTGTACCGGCTCCTCTCAGTCTTGCACAGGTGTACCGGCTCCTCCCCTTCAGTCTTGAACAGGTGTACTGGCTCCTCCCCTGGACTGGACGGCTTCCTCTGATGTCACCACACACTGGGAGTGTCTCACAGAAGCTTTAGAAGCTGCAACCAGTCAGATAGAGCTGGTGGCCGTCCATTGTCATCCTCCCCAGCCTGACTGTCCCTGGCCCCGCCCCTTTCATTCATTGGATGTCAGTTCTTTCAATCATAGATGCTCAGCATCACATGTGGGCGTTACCTATGCAAATACAGCCTGCCTGGGAACACCCACTCCTCTAGACTGACCCTCACCCATCAAGGCATTTTCACTTTTGCATAACTCCTCCCACTGCTTACACGGGAATGAGGGCTCTTGATAGGATTACACTGCCGGCAGCTCCCACCAGCCATGATCTGCTTGCATTGCATAGAGAAGCACAGAGAACCAGTGATGAGCTTACTGGGATTAAAATAAGGTCTGTAATGAAGACATATTTAAGAAGGAAAAATATCAGCAGAATAAATTTTAAAACACAAGATGGAAAAAAAACGTCTGTGAGAGATCAGCGGGGGGCGGGTATGTGAGAGATCAGCGGGGGCGGGTATGTGAGAGATCAGCCGGGGCGGGTATGTGAGAGATCAGCGGGGGCGGGGGGCGGGTATGTGAGAGATCAGCGGGGGCGGGTATGTGAGAGATCAGCGGGGGCGGGTATGTGAGAGATCAGCGGGGGCGGGTATGTAAGAGATCAGCCGGGGCGGGTATGTGAGAGATCAGCGGGGGCGGGTATGTGAGAGATCAGCCGGGGCGGGTATGTGAGAGATCAGCCGGGGCGGGTATGTGAGAGATCAGCGGGGGCGGGTATGTGAGAGATCAGCGGGGGCGGGTATGTGAGAGATCAGCGGGGGCAGGTCTGTGACCATATATCCGTATTCATCCTTCTATAACAAGGTCATTAAAGTCCAGTAATAATAAACAATAAATAAATAATAGTATAAACATACAGAACAAATAATAACACATGAATAAAATAAACAATAAATAGCAAATAACAGTAAATAATACCTAACTAAACTAAAATAATAAACAACTAATAATAATAATAGTAATAATAAAAATAATACTAAAATATATATATATATATATATATATATATATATAAAAAATAAAATAAAACAAATAAATAATACAATAAATAACAAATAATGATACCTAACTAAAAATAAAGTAATAAATTAATAATAATACATATAATAAATATAATTTTAAATAAATAATATAATAACAAATAATACCTAACTGAAATAAAGTAATATTAAAATGACAAATAATAATAATGATAATAATAATAATAAAAAAAAAAAAAACAATACAAAATAATAAAAATAAAATAAATGTAAAAAATAAAATTACATAATAATAACGATAATAATAATAACAATAAAAAATAACTAAAATAAATTAATGAATAATTTTAAATAACAAATAATAAATAAATAAAATGAAAACATGAATAATAAATAAAATAAATAAAAATAATAAAAAAAAAAAATAGTAATAAAACATAACTAAAATAAAGTAATGAATAATAGCAAATAAATAACAAATAATAATACCTAAAGCAAATAATACATAAATAATAAATAAAATAAATGTAAAAAAATAATAATAAATAATAATAATTATAATAATAAAAATACCTCAAATAATGTCATGAATAATAGTAAATAACAAATAATAAATAAATAAAATGAAAACATAAAGAATAAATAAAATAAATAATAATCTAAATTAAAATTTTTTAATAAAACATAACTAAAATAAAGTATTGAATAATAGTAAATAAATAACAGATAATAATACCTAACTGAAATAAAGTAAACATTAAATTACAAATAATAATAACTATAATAATAAATATAATAAAAGTAAAAAAAATACATAAAATAGTAAATAAAATAAATAAATAATAATAATAAAACATAAGTAAAATAAAGTATTGAATAATAGTAAATAAAATAAATAATAATAATAAAACATAACTAAAATAAAGTAATATTAAAATTACAAATAATAATAATAATTATAATAATAAATATAATAAAAAGTAAAAAAAAACATAAATAGTAAATAAAATAAATAAATAATAATAATAATAATAATAATAATAATAAAACATAACTAAAATAAAGTAATGCATAATAGTAAATAACAAGTAATAAATAAATAAAATGAAAACATAAAGAATAAAAAAAATAAATAATATAAAAAAATAAAAAATAGTAATAAAACAACCAAAATAAAGTAATGAATAATAGTAAGTAAATAAATAAATCAATAAAATGAAAAAAACAAATATTAAATAACATAACAACTAATAAATAATAAAGTGATGGTAAGCCGTAACGGATCGCACTTTATACAAGCGGACAATTTTTCTATTTATTTTCTGCTCTCAGATAGTTCCACTTTTGGTCGATACGCCGCAATCTTTTGCCATTATGCGGGGAGAAGTCGATGTCTTGTTTATAGGGCCCCCAAGCAGGGACCCTGTGATGTGTCCCCTCCCCCCCCCCCCCCTGCCTTCACTGTGAACATGCTAATAAATACTTAGAAATGAAATGATCCATCTCTTGGCGCCCCCGACACGTTCCGCCACCCTGTCCTCCCTACCTCCCTATTTAATCAAGCGCTTGTCAGCGGCACCTGTGCGATGGCATTTGGTGAAGAATCTTTCAGCTACAGAATGTTGTCACGGCCATTTCCTAGTTGTCATTCGCCCGGCGTCCCCGAGCGGCGAGATTAGCACAGGATCAGAGCGCGGTGCGCACACGTCCGGGAGAAGACGTATCCATTAAGCGGGGGATGCTGCAGGCCGCTCCCTGCTCACCTCATACATTTATCATGTTTAACTGTGACAGACGCCCGCCGGGGGCCCGCAGATTCATCTCGCCCATCTCCGGGGCCATCCGTCAGGAGCTGGCCAGGTGGGGAGACGAAGCCGAGTAAACTGGGGCTGAAGGAAAAAGGGGGTGGGGGGGGGGGGGTCAGTCAGTGTCGGGTTAAGCACAGAAAATTCTTCGTCTTCACCTAGATGTCACGTTATCCGTCTTACACAGGCGTCCGCCGACTGGCTGGTCGGGTGGAAATGCGACCCGGGCGCAAATATGATCATTAGAGACAGGTCCTCGCCCCCCGCAGATTGACGGGTCACAGGGCTGGGATTAGCCGGGACTACCGGAACGCTAGAGAGATCGATCCAACCGGCTTGTTTTTCTGCTTACACGTTTGACACAGATCAGCCCCTGTGGTGGCGAACACTGAAAAACGTACGGCGTGCAGAACTTCAGCACAGCGCGGGGGCGGCGCAATCCAACTCATCGCACCGCTCTGCGGCCAATGGGATGCAATGAAAAGTGCGACATTTCCAAAGAGCGATCAGCGCATTTTCATCGCTGCCTCTTGCTGCGCACACCGGCGGCTGCGCTTTGAATGGCCCCTAAAGCAGAATAATGTTCTTCAGGAATGAACATTCCATATTATCAATCCTGCGACCAAAATGAGCGTGCGTTGTAAACGGCCTCCAGCATGGCTCCTGCTGGAGGCGGCCATTTTGCTGAAGCCCAGAGCCCCCTGAGCAGCAGTAAATCTTTAGGCTGCCAGCAGATCGGCCTCTACAAACGCGGCATGGAGCCAACACATAGAGATGAACTGGGCATGTGCAGAGCAGGGTAAGGCAGCCAATAAAAGTCCGCAGATATTCCGCATGAAACAGAACCCCGCCAGAGGGGAGGCTTCACCAAAAAAGCAGACGGTTTGGGTTGGTTCCCCCGAGAGACCCCGAGACGTTTCCCCACACCGGCTAATGCAGAGGTAGGCAACCTGCGGCTCTCTAGCTGCTGTGGAACTACATTTCCCATGAGGCATTGCAACATTACAAATCTGACAGTTACAGCTATGACTTGCAGAGGCATGATGGAACTTGTAGTCCTGCGGCTCTCAGGTTGTCTATCCCTGGACTAATGGGAACCATTACCACTTCATTAGCTGAAGAACTACAACTCCCAGCATCCGTCAATCCACCCCAGCCGTGCAGCGAGTCGGCAGACACCAGATGTCATCCGGGTCCGTCGTGCAATGTCAAGGAGTTAACTTCACCTCCAAGTTCAGGGCCTGTCTGGATATTATTTGCTCGCGGTAATTAGAATATTTCATCAGCTGCAGAACCGCGATCCGTCGTATTCCGAATATCAATGGATATCGCTATGGAGACCTATTCTCCTGCATTCAGCGCAGGGCAGAGACCATTCCTATCAGTCTCTGCACCGGAGGAGCTTACACTCTAATGTCCCCTCCCCCACAGTCACATCAGTCTCTGTACCAAAGGAGCTTACGCTCTAAATGTCCCCTCCCCCATAGTCCCATCAGTCTCTGTACCAGAGGAGCTTACACTCTAATGTCCCCTCCCCCACAGTCACATCAGTCTCTGCACCAGAGGAGCTTACGCTGTAATGTCCCCTCCCCCACAGTCACATCAGTCTCTGCACCAGAGGAGCTTACGCTCTAATGTCCCCCCCCCCCAGTCACATCAGTCTCTGTACCAGAGGAGCTTACACTCTAATGTTGTTGTCCCCCCCCCCCCCCCCCCCCCCCCCGCAGTCACATCAGTCTCTGCACCAGAGGAGCTTACATTCTAACGTCCCCTCCCCCACAGTCACATCAGTCTCTGTACCAGAGGAGCTTACACTCTAATGTTGTTGTCCCCCCCCCCCCCGCAGTCACATCAGTCTCTGCACCAGAGCAGCTTACATTCTAACGTCCCCTCCCCCACAGTCACATCAGTCTCTGTACCAGAGGAGCTTACACTCTAATGTCCCCTCCCCCACAGTCACATCAGTCTCTGTACCAGAGGAGCTGACACTCTAATGTCCCCTCCCCCACAGTCACATCAGTCTCTGCACCAGAGGAGCTTACACTCCAATGTACCCTCCCCCACAGTCACACACTATTATACATTTATATAGCTCTGACATATACCGCAGCGCTGTACAGAGAACAGGGCCAATCACTACGCAGGATTCTGGTGTAAGCTTCTGAGGATTCCCAACCAAACTCTCCAATTTGGTTGATAGAACTCGGACGGGTTTTGGCGCCTCGGTTGGGTTTGTATCTCCCTCACTTCCTGTTCTGGTGACACTGTAGCAGGGGCGGACTGACCATCTGGAAACTCGGGCACTGCCTGAGGGCCCAGGGTCAGTAGGGGGCCCCATGAGATGCCCCTGGTACCTTTTTCATAGGCTTTTTTGAGTTTGGGCAAGGACACAGGGGCCCCATAATCCCTATTGCCCGGGGGCCCCATGAGTTGTCAGTCCGCCCCTGCACTGTAGACTAATGTGCGGGAAACCCTCTCAATGGGACGGAGATGGCAGCAAGCAGGAGAGGTGGAGGCACATCTCTGGAAGAGCTCTTTTTATTTGAAATTTGGTGAAAGTGAAACTGCAGTTCAGACAACAGAAAAAAGACGCCCAGGAAGAGGAATTTGTCTTTTCATTGTCCGGAATGTGAGCAGAAACCTGGGAAATAAAGAGGAAGGCAGACGGACCCTCCGAATTCTCAGGCCCTGGAGCACTTACCTCCTGTAAATAGCAACTAAATCCTGCATTTGTGTCAGGCAAAAACCATACTCCTGGCAACCACCAGACACGTCCATCGGATTGCCAGACAGAGAAGCGTGATTGGTCCCTCCAGAGAACATGTCTCTCCTGCTCTAGAGTCCAGTGGCGGCATGCTTTACACCATCTGACGCTTTGCATTGCACTTGGTGATGGAAGGCTTGGATGCAGCTGCTCGGCCATGGAAACCCATTCCATGAAGCTCTCTACACACTGTTGTTGGGCTCATCTGAAGGCCACACCAAGTTTGGAGGTCTTTAGCTATTGACTCTGCAGACAGTTGGTGACTTCTGCGCACTGTGCGCTTCAGCATGCGCTGACCCCGCCCTGTCATGTGACCTGGCCTACCACTTGGTGGCTGAGTGGCTGTTGTTCCCAGTTGCTTCCACTTTGTTATAATCCCACTAACAATTGGTGGAATATTTAGTAGCCAGGAAATGTCACGGATGGACTTATTGCCCAGGGGGCCACCTATCACGGGACCACGCTTGGAGTCACTGAGCTCCTGAGAGCGAACCATTCTTTCACCAATGTTTGTAGAAGCCGTCTGCATGCCTAGGGGCTTGATTGTATACACCTGTGTCCATGGAGGGGATTGGAGCACCTGAATCACATGATATGGAGGGGATTGGAGACCCTGAATCACATGATATGGACGGGATTGGAACACCTGAATCACATGATTGGGAGGGCGGGGCCAATACTTGTGGCAATATAGTGTATATATAAGGGTCTTCGTTGGTTGGTGGATCCAGTTTCCATGGTATCGCCTCTTTCACACGGGCGTTCTGTATATCTCCATGTATTTCTATGGACTTGCGGATGTAAACAATTGAACATCTTTTTACATCTGTTAATGTTAACCTGAATCACATGATATGGAGGGGATTGGAACACCTGAATCACATGATATGGAGGGGATTGGAACCCCTGAATCACATGATATGGAGGGCATTGGAGCACCTGAATCACATGATATGGAGGGCATTGGAACACCTGAATCACATGATATGGAGGGGATTGGAACACCTGAATCACATGATATGGAGGGGATTGGAACACCTGAATCACATGATTGGGAGGGGATTGGAACACCTGAATCACATGATATGGAGGGCATTGGAGCACCTGAATCACATGATATGGAGGGCATTGGAACACCTGAATCACATGATATGGAGGGGATTGGAACACCTGAATCACATGATATGGAGGGGATTGGAACACCTGAATCACATGATATGGAGGGGATTGGAACACCTGAATCACATGATATGGAGGGGATTGGAACACCTGAATCACGTGATATGGAGGGCATTGGAGCACCTGAATCACATGATATGGAGGGCATTGGAGCACCTGAATCACATGATATGGAGGGGATTGGAACACCTGAATCACATGATTGGGAGGGCGGGGCCAATACTTGGGGTAATATAGTGTATGTAACTATATAAGAAACTATGTAAGAGATATAACTAACAAAATATATAACAATGTAAGATATGTAATTATGTAACTATATCAAAGATCTAACAATGTAACTATGTGAGAACAAATCTAACTATGTATGAGATATAACTATGTAACGATGTCAAAGATGCAACTAGGTAAGGCAACTATGTATCAATGTAAGAGCCGTAACAATTTGATGATGTTACAATGATTGGTGGGGGGATGGGCAGTATAAGAGGAATATAAAAGTGGCAGTTGTCCTTTCTGTTCTAATTCCTCGATGTGATGCTACAGATCTGTACATTGGCCTATATGAGGATGATTCCGGGGAGAAATGAAGGGGTGGGGGATGGGGGGGGCGATGTGGCTGAAGTTGGAAATCCGCCTTTGATCCCCCGATTAAACAAAGCCCTCTGTCAACATGTGTACAATTAGGCGATGGCGGCTTAATTACGAAGTGTTGGATTTAGTTGTGAGGGATGAAATGGATCCGCGCTGAGTGTGAGCTGTGTACGTCTGGAGAGGCCGGGGGAGGGGGGCGCGCTGGATGATAATCGATTATCCATTTCTCAAAGTCATTTAGCAGCCCGGAGGTGCAGGATAAAGTGCCAGGGGCTGCAATGGGCATTCTGTATGCGTCCTCATGTGCGGACAGTGCGGGGAGAGGTGAGAGAGCAACTATTGAGGTGGACGGGGGAGGGGGAGCGCGGCTCTTATTGACCCGCAGAAAGCAGCTGGTTTATGAGAATCCGGCAATGTCCCTCCTGTCCCCTCAATACAACACAGATTGGTTCTGTTAGAGCAAATTGTCCGCACTTGAGAGGTGTGTGCCCAGGAATAAACTCCCCCTAATAGACGGAAATCACAGCAAGACCGCGCCTGCATGGGGGAGACGTGTCCTTGTATATAGAGTGGGCCTCACAGACAAAGAAACTTCTCCCAAACTTCACCGACACCGAGTCATGTGATAGAAGTGACATCACTGACACCAAATGGGAGGGGTGACGTCATTATTACCCAATGGGAGAGGTGACATCACTGCCTGGGCATATCAGCGGTCCACTGAACTAAGAATTACACTTGTATAGATGAGAGAGAGAGAGAGAGAGAGAGATAGATAGATAGATAGATAGATAGATAGATAGATAGATAGATAGATAGATAGATAGATAGAAAAAAAAAATAATAGATAGATAGATAGATAGATTTATATTATAGTATAAAATAAATATTAAAATATAAATATAATAATCATAATAATACAATGTATTATATATATTATATATATATATATATATATATTTATATATATATAATTATCTTCTTTATATGACATTTATAAATATACTTAACATTTAAAATATTTATTTTATATTATATTATATTATATGTATGATTTATATGTATGAGCGAGGGGGGGCTGCACCACCAAAACGTTGATATCTATTAATCTGTTGGAGAATCTATCCCGTGGTAAGTCTCGCTGAGCGCACCTGCTGCAATTTTTACATTTATGATATAATAAAATATATATATACACTTGTGTTCAAAATAATAGCAGTCAGACATCACTAACCGGATCAATCTCTGTTTTTGGTGGAAATGATATCTCTACATGGCAAATAATTTCCTAGCAGGTGTAGTAGAGTCATAGAAATCCAACAGACCCGACAGTCATGACATGCATGCTGCTGATTCTGTGTCATTGAATCACCCATTGAAAGGGGCGTGTTCACAATAATAGCCGTGTGGAGTTCTATTAGTGAGGTCATTCATTCTTTGATAAACAGGTGGCAATTATTGCCCTTATTTAAGGAAGGAAGGCAGCAAATGTTGGACATGCTGGTTACAGTGCATTTCTCTCTGAAATTCTGAGGAAAATGGGTCGTTCCAGACATTGTTCAGAAGAAAAGCGTACCTTGATTAAAAAGTTGATTGGAGGGGAAAACATATAAAGAAGTGCAGAAAATGATCGGCTGCTCAGCTAAAATGATGGCAAATGCTTAAAAATGGCAACCAAAACCTGAAAGACGCGGAAGAAAGCAAAAAACTACCATTGGAATGGATAGAAGAATAGCCAAAATGGGGCGGACTCAGCCAACAATCAGCTCCAGGAAGATGAAAGAAGGTGTGACGTTCCCTGTGAGGACTCAGCCAACAATCGGCTCCAGGAAGATGAAAGAAGGTGTGACGTTCCCTGTGAGGACTGTTACAATTAGAAGACGCCGATGTGAAGCAAAGCTATCTGCAAGAAGTCCCCGCAAAGTCCCACTGTTGGGAAAAAGACGTGTGCTGAAGAGGCTACAATCTGCCAAAGAGCACATTGACCGGCCTAAAGAGAAATGACGCAACATTTTGTGGACTGATGGAAGTAAGATTGTTCTTTTTGGGTCTAGTGGGCGGAGACAGTTTGTCAGACGGCCCCCAAACACTGAATTCAAGCCACAGTACACTGTGAAGACCGTGAAGCATGGTGGTGCAAGCATCATGATATGGGGATGTTTCTCATACTATGGTGTTGGGCCTATTTATCGCATACCAGGGATCATGGATCAGTCTGAATACATCAGAATACTTGAAGAGGTCATGCTGCCTTATGCTGAAGAGGAAATGCCCTTGAAATGGGTGTTCCAACAAGACAACGACCCCAAACACACCAGTAAACGTGCGACATCTTGGTTCCAGACCAACAAGATGGACGTTATGGAGTGGCCAGCCCAATCCCCGGATCTTCATCCAATAGAAAACTTGTGGGGTGACATCAAAAATGGCGTTTCTGAGGCCAAACCAAGAAATAGAGAAGAACTGTGGAATGTGGTCCAATCATCCTGGGCTGGAATACCTGATCACAGGGGCCAGAAGTTGGGGGACTCCATGCAACACAGATGTACAGCAGTTCTCAGAAACAGTGCGACTACAACCAAATATTCATGAAGTCATTCAAAGGAAAGCAAAATCTTCAAACATTTCTCAGTTTATATAGTGAATGTTGGAGTTTGTAAAGAAGAATACAAACACGGCCATTTTTTTTGAACCGTCTAATATTCACTTTTCTTCCATTTTATTAGAGGAACAACACAAATTTGATGTATTTTTCTTCATGTTGTGATTTGGAATAGAATGTGTCGTGTTCCCAATGCATTTGTGTGGCTGGAAATAAAAGGATTAGAAGGATTTTCAGCTTTAGTCACTTTTTTCAACACACTGCTAATATTTTGAACACAACTGTATATATATATAAACAAAGGTGAGTCACTCCCTTGTAGATCTCAGTACAAGTTCAGAAGCAATAGGAGATTGTATCAGCGTTGGGCTCCCATACATCCAGCAATATATATATCTCAAATAAATTGAGGATACAAACTCCAATGTGCAACAGTCTTTACTTCAAAAATTTGTGTCAATTACTATATATATATATATATATATATATATATATATATATATATATATATATATATGTGTATATATATATATAGATATGCCATATGGATTGTAATGTACACAAATAAGTGAAGTAAAGACTGTTACATATTGGAGTTTGTATCCTCAATTTATTTGATATATATATATAAATCCCAAACTGGTTGAGCGGCACTCACGGGTCTTGCAGAGGAGGAAGCTCAGTCACAGCAATGTTTTTATTGTCAACATTTCCATGAAGCTCAGTCTTTCTGAAGGATATATATATATACTGTACGTAATAAAAATAAATTCTAATATAATGCAATATAAAATAAATGGAAAGTGCAGCGAGCTAAATGAGACTACGGTACTTCAGAATGACTATGGAGGACGGAGTGCCTGCAGTACGCGTCTTACAAGCAGCTCATTGTCTTTTCTTAGAGTCCTCAGCAGGGACACAATCGGCATGGAGTTTGCATGCTTGCCCTGTGGGTACGCCGGTTTCCTCCCACACTCCAGAGACACGCTGGGAGGATCATTGGCTCCTTGGCCCTAGTATGTATGTGAGTTAGGACCCATAGATTGTAAGCTCCTAAGGTCGGGGACTGCTGTGAATGCTCTGTGTGTGAATTGTTGGCACTATAGAAATATCTGTAATAAGAATAATAAAATATAAAAATATTGCGCCGTCCTACCAACCGCGCCCGCCGCGCAGCGCAGGACCTGGAGAAGAGCATGATGGGAAGTGAGCGGAGGAAGGGGAGCTGGGTGTAGCTAACATTCTGTAACATATTGAACGTTTCCAAACAATGGATTAAGGATCACTTTATGTAAATCCTCCATAAGGGCCCCTTCTGCCCCCCCCCCCCCTCCCCCGGACGATCTGCATTTAGAGAATGATATAGGGTGTCACGCAATCTGTCAGTCCGCATTAGCAGTGCGCTGCATGGTGGGGCGAGGTGCATGGAGCCGGGAGATGGGCTTCTCCTTCTACCAACACAAACGCATCCTCGACGCAACACGCAGGCCGTCCTCCTGGTTACAGTCTGTGGGGTCATCAATGGCGTCTCGCGCCTGATTACCCTCCGACACGCAGCGACTTAGCGGGAAAAAAACCCCGTGGGAGCCGTTTACAAATCACCTGTATTCCCTTTTCATGGAAACAACCAGGGCGGCCTATAGATGGCGGTGTGACTGCAGCAGTGGGAGGGGTCACGGCGTGCGGATTTTGTGAGTGTAAAAACAGGCGTGGCCGGTATGACTTTCCCGACTTTTTATGATGTTGAGAAAAACCAGACGCAGAGAAAATGTGACATTGTACGCGGGAAAACTGCGATAATTCTGATGAAATGGGTCCCGGCACGGAAAACGCCGGGTGGCAGCTGATTAATGTTCGAGTTACGGCGCTGACACCTCTGTGCCATGGTGACGGGAGAATGTTGGACGCACATAGAAAGATCTGTGATTGGATCCTGAGCTGTGTGTAATGCGCTGTGATGGCAGGTGGGAGGGCACCCCAAATCTGACCCCTCATACCCGCCCCCCGCATTTCACCTCCAAACTAGAAGAAACAGAGACCCCAGGACCACACAGAGCCCCAGGCCCCAGAGAGCCCCAGGCCCCATAGAGCCCCAGGCCCCAGAGAGCTGAGGACCCCAGAGTGCCGAGGTCCCCAGAGAGCCGAGGACCCCAGAGAGCCGAGCACCCCAGAGAGCCGAGGACTCCAGAGAGTTGAGGAACCCAGAGAGTTGAGGACCCCAGAGAGCCGAGGACCCCAGAGAGCCGTGCCCCAGAGAGCCGAGGGCCCCAGAATGTCAAGGGCCCCACAGAGCTGAGGGCCCCCCTGCCCCCCCGCTACAAAGATCTGTGAGATCTCATCACATCTCTGCTCTACTTATTATGTTATAAAAAGATTTTGTCTATCAATCTCTTTATCTATCTATCTATTATCTATCTATTATCTATCTATCTATCTATCTATCTATCTATCTATTATCTATCTATTATCTATTATCTATCTATCTATCTATCTATCTATCTATTATCTATCTATCTATCTATCTATCTATCTATCTATCTATTATCTATCTATTAGCTATCTATCTATCTATCTATCTATTATCTATCTATCTATCTATCTATCTATTATCTATCTATCTATCTATCTATCTATCTATCTATCTATCTATCTATTATCTATCTATTATCTATCTATCTATCTATCTATCTATCTATCTATATCTATCTATCTATCTATCTATTATCTATATATTCTATCTATCTATCTATCTATCTATCTATCTATCTATCTATTATCTATCTATTATCTATTATTATATCTATCTATCTATCTATTATTATCTATCATCTATCTATCTATCTATCTATCTATCTATCTATCTATCTATCTATTATCTATCTATTATTATCTATCTATCTATTATCTATCATCTATCTATCTATCTATCTATCTATCTATCTATCTATCTATTATCTATTATTATATCTATCTATTATCTATCTATCTATCTATCTATCTATCTATCTATCTATCTATCTATCTATTATCTATCTATTATCTATCTATCTATCTATCTATCTATCTATCTATCTATTATCTATCTATCTATCTATCTATCTATTATCTATTATCTATCTATCTATCTATCTATCTATCTATCTATCTATCTATTATCTATCTATTATCTATCTATCTATCTATCTATCTATTATCTATCTATCTATCTATCTATCTATCTATCTATCTATCTATCTATTATCTATCTATCTATCTATCTATCTATCTATCTATCTATTATCTATCTATTATCTATCTATCTATCTATTATCTATCTATTATCTATCTATCTATCTATCTATCTATTATCTATCTCTCTATTATCTATCTATCTATTATCTATCTATTATCTATCTATCTATTATCTATTATCTATCTCTCTATTATCTATCTATCTATTATCTATTATCTATCTATCTATTATCTATCTATCTATCTATCTATCTATCTATTATCTATCTATTATCTATCTATCTATCTATCTATCTATCTATTATCTATCTATCTATTATCTATCTATCTATCTATCTATTATCTATCTATCTATCTATCTATCTATCTATCTATCTATTATCTATCTATCTATTATCTATTATCTATCTATCTATTATCTATCTATCTATCTATCTATCTATTATCTATCTATCTATCTATCTATCTATCTATTATCTATCTATCTATCTATCTATCTATCTATCTATCTATCTATTATCTATCTATCTATCTATCTATCTATCTATTATCTATCTATCTATCTATCTATCTATCTATCTATCTATCTATCTATTATCTATCTATCTATCTATCTATCTATCATCTATCTATCTATTATCTATCTATCTATCTATCTATCTATCTATCTATCTATCTATTATCTATCTATCTATCTATCTATCTATCTATCTATCTATCTATCTATCTCTCTATTATCTATCTATTATCTATTATCTATCTATCTATCTATCTATCTATTATCTATCTATCTATCTATCTATCTATCTATTATCTATCTCTCTATTATCTATCTATCTATCTATCTATCTATCTATCTATCTATCTATCTATCTATTATCTATCTATCTATTATCTATCTATCTATCTATCTATCTATCTATTATCTATCTATCTATCTATCTATCTATCATCTATCTATCTATCTATCTATCTATCTACAATTTATATATATATATTAGAAATCCTTATAGCATAAATACTTTAAATGTAAATAATATTTAATGTCATATAAAATAAATATAAATAACAATAAATTATATATACACTTTTTCTCTTATATTTGGGTAATTTAATATTATTACCATTTCAGACATTTATTTGATATCACATTTCCTGCAGCAGGAGAGGTGAGACTCCCCAGGTGGCCTTCTTGTGGGTTCTCCAGGGAGGTAAAGCCGGGAATTGTCACAGCCAGGAAATAAAAAGAGTCAATGCAAACTTCATCCTCGAGCGCAGTATATGAATGGGAATGGTAGAAACATTCACATTTAAATGTCATTTGAGGGATCATTTTCAATCTCGTTAGCTCTGCAGTTTCGTTATAACACTCCCCGGTGATCCTGCCATTGATGTTCTCGCACAGACACTCCGGGTTATTGGGGTCACAACGCTCAGTCCCTGTTTCCCAGTCGTCCTCCTGCGTTGTCACCCTGTCACATGGGCTATCAATGGAGACTGCAAGGGACACTTTCAGCTCCCATGACATGTCACCACCTTCCCTCCTGAGAAAGGCCGGCAGCCACCACCGGAGACGGGAAGTGGCAGTTTCAGCTCCCATGACACCATCTTCCCTCCTGAAAAATGCCAGCAGCCATCACCGGAACCGGGAAGTGGCAGTTTCAGCTCCCATGACACTATCTTCCCTCCTGAAAAATGCCAGCAGCCATCACCGGAGATGGGAAGTGGCAGTTTCAGCTCCCATGACACCATCTTCCCTCCTGAAAAATGCCAGCAGCCATCACTGGAGACGGGAAGTGGCAGTTTCAGCTTCCATGACACCATCTTCCCTCCTGAGAAAGGCCACCAGCCATCACCAAAGATGGGAAGTGGCAGTTTTAGCTCCCATGACACCATCTTCCCTCCTGAGAAATGCCGGCAGCCACCACCGGAGACGGGAAGTGGCAGTTTTAGCTCCCATGACACCATCTTCCCTCCTGAGAAATGCCGGCAGCCATCACCGGAGACAGGAAGTGGCAGTTTTAGCTCCCATGACAGCATCTTCCCTCCTGAGAAATTCCGGCAGCCATCACCGGAGACAAGAAGTGGTAGTTTCAGCTCCCATGACACTATCTTCCCTCCTGAGAAATGCCGGCAGCCATCACCAAAGATGGGAAGTGGCAGTTTTAGCTCCCATGACAGCATCTTCCCTCCTGAGAAATTCCGGCAGCCATCACCGGAGACAAGAAGTGGTAGTTTCAGCTCCCATGACACTATCTTCCCTCCTGAGAAATGCCGGCAGCCATCACCAGAGATGGGAAGTGGCAGTTTCAGCTCCCATGACACCATCTTCCCTCCTGAGAAAGGACAGCAGCCATCACCGGAACCGGGAAGTGGCAGTTAGGAGGCTTCAGCAGCACAGAGATGGGACAAAAGATACAAATAAACGTGAAGTTATTTAAAAGAAAAAAGAAGAAATTATTAATGAGATAAATTTAATTTAATCTGCTTTAACCCCTTTCTTCCAGACCAGGTGGATTTGGCCTTTCTGTGCCCCCTTCCTCCATCCTGTGCCCCCCCCCCCCCATCCCCGGTGCCCACCCTGCCCATCTCTCGTCCTCCTCCTCTCCTCCGCCTTGCTTTGTCTTCAGAGACGCCGAACTTTCATCCAGGATTCATTGGCCTGTCAGGCTTTCGTTATCCGCCGCGCGTTCGCCCCATGAATCACCGTCCGCTCGCTCCCATACTTTAGCAAAGACAAAAAAATTGCCTTCCATCACGGCGTCTCGCGGCTTTTAGTGGTATCGATCAGCGCCGGTGGTAACCCTCCTCTTTTTTCTTTTTCCCCACTCTCCAGCCACCCACCCTCCCTATCAATTTTATCTCCGGCTGTCGAGTGTGGCATCTTCTATTGCGCGGCCAACCGGTTGAAAGGCGCGTTGGAGTGGCCGGCGCACCGATCGCTCGCTCATTTTTTTTTTTTTTCCCAGCATCCCGCACCTCTTATATTATTATTATTATTACGGAATGGGAGACGCTGGGCCGGAGCCGAGTGACAGCTCGGTGACAAGATCCTCATTACAGCCCCGCCAGTAATTGTGATACATCTCTGGCAGCCTTTTAACTCCCCTCCCCCACCCACCCATTCCTAATTTATAAAGTGATTGCAGGGATCCTGGAAGTTTCTGGAATTATTACCCCCCCGCACATTCATCTCTCTCCTGGTGTCTCATCCCCGTCCATCCTGCTGGATACCTCCAATGGGGGGGGGGGGGGCGCTGCGTTTACTCCCTCAAAGTCGGCTGTCAGCGCCGTGAAGAGCGGGTGTTACTTTATCTGTACATTTAGCACAGGAGCCCATTAGCCGGGGTGCACCTTGTACTCCGAATGAGATAAATTGTGCAATATGTTTTATATTCGAGAGATAAGAGGGCGGCATGGAGGAAGAAAAGTGACAGCTTCCAGAAACACGTCAACCAAATCCGCTCCTGGTGCTGGGCGAGGGAGGACGCGGCGTCGGCGGCGCTGCCATTCCTAAAGTAGAGGGAAATCGTACCTAAATGACGCTACGGATAAAAATGTTCATTTAAATGTATTCGTCAAGGAGGATAAAAATCCACTTAATGTGCAACAAAAACCTTTACAAACCCAGATATTACCTTGTAAAAGTAGCCGTGACATTATCACTGGGCTGTACATAGCCTGAGCAGAGAGCAGAGCTGTGGGAGGGGCCCAGCAGGCTCCACCTACTACAGAAAACGACAGGAGGGGGCGGAGACAAGATCAGTCCCCCTGCACAAGGAAAGAGAGCAGAGCTGTGGGAGGGGCCCAGCAAGCTCCACCCGCTACAGAAAACTAGAGGAGGGGGTGGAGACAAGATCAGTCCCCCTGCCCAAAGAGAGAGAAGAGCTGTGGGAGGGGCCCAGCAGGCTCCACCCACTGCAGAAAAACTACAGGAGTAGGTGGAGACAAGATCAGTCCCCCTGCACAAGGAAAGGTAGCTGAGCTGTGGGAGGGGCCCAGCAGGCTCCACCCACTACAGAAAACTACAGGAGGGGGTTACATTGGGGGTCAGTGGGAAGAATGTCCCTTACATTGGGGGATCAGTGGGAAGAATGTCCCTTACATTGGTGGTCAGTGGGAAGAATGTCCCTTACATTGGGGGTCAGTGGGAAGAATGTCCCTTACATTGGGGGTCAGTGGGAAGAATGTCCCTTACATTGGTGATCAGTGGGAAGAATGTCCCTTACATTGGGGGTCAGTGGGAAGGATGTCCCTTACATTGGGGGTCAGTGGGAAGAATGCCCCTTACATTGGGGATCAGTGGGAAGAATGTCCCTTACATTGGGGGTCAGTGGGAAGAATGTCCCTTACATTGGGGGATCAGTGGGAAGAATGTCCCTTACATTGGTGGTCAGTGGGAAGAATGTCCCTTACATTGGGGGTCAGTGGGAAGAATGTCCCTTACATTGGGGGTCAGTGGGAAGAATGTCCCTTACATTGGGGGTCAGTGGGAAGAATGTCCCTTACATTGGTGGTCAGTGGGAAGAATGTCCCTTACATTGGGGGTCAGTGGGAAGAATGTCCCTTACATTGGGGGTCAGTGGGAAGAATGTCCCTTACATTGGTGATCAGTGGGAAGAATGTCCCTTACATTGGGGGTCAGTGGGAAGAATGTCCCTTACATTGGTGATCAGTGGGAAGAATGTCCCTTACATTGGGGGTCAGTGGGAAGAATGTCCCTTACATTGGGGGTCAGTGGGAAGAATGTCCCTTACATTGGTGATCAGTGGGAAGAATGTCCCTTACATTGGGGGTCAGTGGGAAGAATGTCCCTTACATTGGTGATCAGTGGGAAGAATGTCCCTTACATTGGGGGTCAGTGGGAAGAATGTCCCTTACATTGGGGGTCAGTGGGAAGAATGTCCCTTACATTGGGGGTCAGTGGGAAGAATGTCCCTTACATTGGGGGATCAGTGGGAAGAATGTCCCTTACATTGGTGGTCAGTGGGAAGAATGTCCCTTACATTGGGGGTCAGTGGGAAGAATGTCCCTTACATTGGGGGTCAGTGGGAAGAATGTCCCTTACATTGGGGGTCAGTGGGAAGAATGTCCCTTACATTGGTGATCAGTGGGAAGAATGTCCCTTACATTGGGGGTCAGTGGGAAGGATGTCCCTTACATTGGGGGTCAGTGGGAAGAATGCCCCTTACATTGGTGATCAGTGGGAAGAATGTCCCTTACATTGGGGGTCAGTGGGAAGAATGTCCCTTACATTGGGGGATCAGTGGGAAGAATGTCCCTTACATTGGTGGTCAGTGGGAAGAATGTCCCTTACATTGGGGGTCAGTGGGAAGAATGTCCCTTACATTGGGGGATCAGTGGGAAGAATGTCCCTTACATTGGTGGTCAGTGGGAAGAATGTCCCTTACATTGGGGGTCAGTGGGAAGAATGTCCCTTACATTGGGGGTCAGTGGGAAGAATGTCCCTTACATTGGGGGTCAATGGGAAGGATGTCCCTTACATTGGGGGTCAGTGGGAAGAATGCTCCTTACATTGGGGGTCAGTGGGAAGAATGTCCCTTACATTGGTGATCAGTGGGAAGAATGTCCCTTACATTGGTGGTCAGTGGGAAGAATGCTCCTTACATTGGGGGTCAGTGGGAAGAATGCTCCTTACATTGGGGGTCAGTGGGAAGAATGTCCCTTACATTGGTGGTCAGTGGGAAGAATGTCCCTTACATTGGGGGTCAGTGGGAAGAATGTCCCTTACATTGGTGGTCAGTGGGAAGAATGTCCCTTACATTGGGGGGTCAGTGGGAAGAATGCCCCTTACATTGGTGATCAGTGGGAAGAATGTCCCTTACATTGGTGGTCAGTGGGAAGAATGTCCCTTACATTGGGGGTCAGTGGGAAGAATGTCCCTTACATTGGTGATCAGTGGGAAGAATGTCCCTTACATTGGTGATCAGTGGGAAGAATGTCCCTTACATTGGTGGTCAGTGGGAAGAATGTCCCTTACATTGGTGGTCAGTGGGAAGAATGTCCCTTACATTGGTGGTCAGTGGGAAGAATGTCCCTTACATTGGGGGTCAGTGGGAAGAATGTATCTTACATTGGTGGTCAGTGGGAAGAGTGTCCCTTACATTGGGGGTCAGAGGGAAGAATGTCCCTTACATTGGTGGTCAGTGGGAAGAAGGTCCTTAGATTGGTGGTCAGCTGGCTCTTCCAAGTGGCATTGGCCCTGAACTACATATTCACCATCACAATGAAGGTCAATCAGCCATATCTCAAGGACCTCCCGACCTCCTCTAGAGGACCCCTAGTTGTATAATTGCTGCTCTAACCCTTTGTGCCTTTAGAATCCCACAACTTCACAGGCCACACTAAATCCTTGAATATCATTTTCCAGCCATTGACCTCCTATACCTCGAGCCCAGACAGAACCTTTATCAGAGCCGCCATCTTCTTCCATCTGCCGGGATGGCACTGTGCCCAGATGAGGCTCTGATTAGACCCATGTTTGGTATGAAAATGGCAGCCAATAGGGAGTAGTGATGGTCCTACACAGTTCACTGGACATCTCCTACATCTTACCGAAGCGCGGTCCGCTACGCCAACCACAAGTCTTGGTACATCGACGACGTCCAACAAGTGGGGAGAGTTGTTGGGTTAGTAGTTGAGAGGCATTGATGGTTCTCTATATGTAAATAATAATTTGATAAACTATTTCTAATAAACGATTTCCTTCATATTTGATACTTTACGTTTAATGTAACAAGAATTTCGATATTCGAGTTCCGAGGTTAATCTGACTTTAGGAGACCCCAAAATCCATAAAAAGCGAAATATTATATATTCTTCTGTTTGTTCTAAAACGTAACCTTGTTCTATCTTTTAAAAAAAAAGAAAATGATGATGATGATGAGACGACACATAATACAGATTTACGAAGCGGTCCAGCGACCCGATTTTGTGTTTTGCACGTCGTTTCCGTGGTGTATTGTGAGATGAAGTTTTCTGTTTAGGACAGGGGTCTGCAACCTTTAAGACATAAAGAGCCACTTGGACCCGTTTCCGAGAGGGAAAAAAAGACTGGGAGCCGCAAAACCATTGCAACATTTAAAAACAAATCCGACACTGCATATATTGCAAAAAACGCTCTGGTCATGAAGGGGGTTTAAGGGCCCAGTAAGCAAAGGGTTAATCAGGGCCACAGTGTATCATCATAATCACAATCATAGCCTTAGGTCAGTGGTGGGCAACCTTTTTTTTCGACTGAGCCAAATCTCGCCAAAACCACGATTGAAATTTATTTTGAGAGAAACATTTTTAAAACTGAAAATACACCCCCCATATAGTAATTCATCCCCCATATAGTAATTCATCCCCCATAGTAATTCATCCCCCCTATAGTAATTCATCCCCCATAGTAATTCATCCCCCCTATAGTAATTCATCCCCCCTATAGTAATTCATCCCCCATATAGTAATTCATCCCCCGTAGTAATTCATCCCCCCTATAGTAATTCATCCCCCATATAGTAATTCATCCCCCATAGTAATTCATCCCCCGTAGTAATTCATCCCCCCTATAGTAATTCATCCCCCATATAGTAATTCATCCCCCATAGTAATTCATCCCCCCTATAGTAATTCATCCCCCCTATAGTAATTCATCCCCCATAGTAATTCACTCCCCATATTGTGTGAATTCACTTACCTTTGCTCCGCGCGTTCCTCTCGCTGGGTTCCCGCGCCGTTCTGGTCTTCAGGGCGGACTGTGAGAGGAGAGGAGTTCGTCACGCTGCCCCGCCTACATCCGGGCTGCCCCGCCTACATCCTGACAGCCAATGTTTGCCAGCGGGCGCCCGGCACACAGAAGATCTGCATTAAAAGAGCCGCGGCTTGCCGACCCTATTGCCTGTCACCTGGTGGGCAGTGTGCTCCGGAGCCGCAGGAAAGGTGAAAAAGAGCCGCATGCGGCTCCGGAGCCGCGGGTTGCCGACACCCGGTATAGGAGTTACTTTTGTTTCTAAATCTTTAATTTCTCATGATCATTGACACTCCACGAGGTGAGATCTTGCATGGTGCACCAGACCTAGGGAGACTGACACTTGTTTTGTGTTTCTTCCATTTGTGAATGATTGCACCAACTGTTGTCACCTTCTCACCAAGCTGCTTGGCCATAGTTTGGTAGCCCAGTCCAGCCTTGTGTAGGTCTACCATCTTGTCCCTGACATCCTTGGACAGCTCTTTGGTCTTTGCCATGGTGGAGAGTTTGGAATCTGATGGTTTGATGGCTCCTGTGGACAGGTGTCTTTTATACAGGTAACACAATGAGATTAGCAGCACTCCCTTTAAGAGACTGCTTCTAATCTCAGCTTGTTACCTGTATGAAAGACACCTGGGAGCCAGAAATCCTGCTGAATGATAGGGGATCAAATCCTTCTTTCCCTCATGAACATGCAGATCCGTCATCATTTGTTAGACGCATTTCTGCTGAATTTGTTGTTGCTATTCTGTCTCTCAGTGTTACACCGAACATTCCATTGTTAGACCGATCATTTCTGTGTGAGGGGCGAACATTCCATTGTTAGACCGATCATTTCTGTGTGAGGGGCGAACATTCCATTGTTAGACCGATCATTTCTGTGTGAGGGGCGAACATTCCATTGTTAGACCGATCATTTCTGTGTGAGGGGTGAACATTCACCATCAGGGGGGAGCAAATACACATTTCCTTCACTGTCAAATTCCGAAAGGTTTATTTTTTTCTTCGAAAATTGTAACTATTTCCGTTCGAATCTCGCACCTTTAGTGGGGGTCACAGCATTTTTGTGCGGCCATCAAATTTGAGTGATCGAGCAGGTTGGAAATCTTTGTAAAAACGAACGAATCTCTAATCAATGGTGGGAGAATTGTGCGAGAAATTTAATCGAAAAAGAAATGAGCGGGAGCTGCAATCCAGAAAGAAAAGAATATTCCCAACCACAAAAATTCTTTTCTTTTCGGCTTGGTTGTTTGAATTTTCGAAATCCATGGTGGAGTACAAAATGCACAAAATTCATGATTTTCTAAAGAAAATTCGTTCAGAATTCGATCCCCGTATGGCCTGGGTTAGATTTGTTTCTTGATCACATTGGATCTACAAAAATTATTGAACTTGTTTTATAAAAATTGCTGAACAAATCCGTATCCAACCCGGAGCGCTGAAAATTCTGCATGATTATTTATTTCGGCCGCACAACATTCACTCCGGCAGAGTTTTAGTATATTCTGGTGATAGATTTCCACATTTTCCAGTAAATCGCCCCACATTCAGGTCCCTTCCTGTCCTGGGGGAGGAGGCACTAAAGGCAGATAGGCTTTTCGCTTTACAAGGGGATTTTCCCCTGATCTTAGTGATTGTGGTGAAGATCTGCTGACTTCCATCATCGAATCATAAGTAACCAAATGACTGATTTTTTTTTTTTCTTTTTTTCCTCGCATGTGATTGGGTATTCTTTGTGAAACTCCACCTCCTTCACTAACCCCCGGGTCATTTTCCCTTGCAAAGCGAACAGCCTGTTTGCCTTTAGTAAGTCGACCTCTTTCTGTTTGCCTTTGGAGTCACAGGATTCCATCATTCAAAGTCTCTCTTTGTAGGAACAGATACGGTGAAATAAAGGATTGTTTCATTTTCCTTCGTTCAGGGAAATAACGGGAAGAAAATCGCCTTTTTTTTAATGAAACAGTTTTTGGATTTGAAGGAGAACTCCCCAACCAAAAGATACGGAACTAGTTCTCCTGTAGCAGCAACAAATCGCTTTTTAGTAATCAATTGTTATGCCGGCCATAGACGGGTCGAACATCAGCCAATTTAAAAAAAAAAAAGAAGAAAAGTTGGTCGATCGGCCGACGTTACCACTGACGTTAAAAAAATCGGCCGATTTTCGACCCGTCTATGGCCGGCATTAACCCCATAACTTCTGTCCCTTCCAGAGACGGGGGAGCGCACCATATAATGTGACGGGGGAGCGCACCGTACAATGTGACAGGGGAGCGCACCATACAATGTGACAAGGGAGCGCAACGTACAATGTGACAGGGGAGCGCACCGTACAATGTGACGGGGGAGCGCACCGTACAATGTGACGGGGGAGAGCGCACCGTACAATGTGACGGGGGAGCGCACCGTACAATGTGACGGGGGAGCGCACCGTACAATGTGACAGGGGAGCGCACCGTACAATGTGACAGGGGAGCGCACCATACAATGTGACAGGGGAGCGCACCGTACAATGTGACAGGGGAGAGCACCGTACAATGTGACAGGGGAGCGCACCGTACAATGTGACAGGGGAGCGCACCGTACAATGTGACAGGGGAGCGCACCATACAATGTGACAGGGGAGCGCACCATACAATGTGACAGGGGAGCGCACCATACAATTTGACAGGGGAGCGCGCCATACAATGTGACAGGGGAGCGTGCCATACAATGTGACAGGGGAGCGCACCATACAATGTGACAGGGGAGCGCACCATACAATGTGACAGGGGAGCGCACCATACAATGTGACAGCAATACAAATACATTATGTTTTTATTTGGATACAAATGGATACATTTGTTGCAACCGCAAGACTTTTCAAATAAAATATCATAGCGGGTCTTCTTCTTCTGTCACGGCTCATGCGCAGATTTTTTATCGGTAATACGATCGGCCAATTTGGCCATCATTGCCGGGAAAATCGTCCGATCGTCAAAATCGGCTGCACATTTTCTAACATGACCGCTAAAATAAATGTGCAAAAACCCCGAAAACTGGCCGACCAATTAACCCACTAACGGTGCAAAAATTGGCCGATTTTTTTATCGGCCAAAAAATTGGCTGATTTTTGACCCGTCTATGGCCGGCATTAGTGATTGTAGCGATTCAATCGCCGGCTACAAATTGCTGTTGATCGCAGATATTATCGGTTTGTAGCAACGATTCATCTTCAGTGTGACTTGCCGTGAATTGTGACATCAAAGCTGAACTCCAGGCAGATATAAAACACACAAATGAATGCAGCGCTGTATTCTGGGAGGTGTCATGGCAAATGAGATCGTTATACTGCCTGCCTATGAAGAAATGTAAAGCAGAACTCTGTGAAAAGAAAAACAATTTCTCCTATTAAGTAAGGCTGTGCCCACACTGCATGGGTTAACTGCTGGCTTTGTCTAGGGGCGCATACTTACCCGATCCTCCGGAAAACTGTGCTCCCCCCACGTCCAGCGATGGACTGTTCCTTCCGTCCTCAAGTCCAGAGCTGTTCTATAGGCATGATGACGTCAGGAACAGCCCATTCACAAGACCAACAGCCCAATCACAACAATGACATTAATAATAATAGCGACATCAACAATAGCAACAATAATAATAATAATCACAACAACAATAATAATAATAATAAAAAATATCAACATTGATAATAATAATAACACTAATAATAATAATAATAATACAAATAATAATAATAATAAACAGTAATAATAATCATCATCATCGTCACAATAATAACAATAATAATAACAGTAATAATAATAAGAAGAAGAATTATTAACAGCAACAATAAATATAATCACAACAATAATAATAATCACAACAATGACAATAACAATAATAAATTAGCAACATCGACAATAATAATAATAACAACAACAGTAATAAATAATAATCACAACAACAATAACAATAATAAAAATAGCAACACTGATAATAATAATAATACAAATAATAATAATAATAATAAACAGCAATAATAATAATCATCATCATCACAACAATGACAATAATAATAACAACAGTAATAATAAAAATATTAATAATAATTAATAACAGCAACAATAAAAATAATCACAACAACAACAACAATAATAATAGCAAAATCAACAACAATAATAATAATAATAATAATAATACAATAATAATAATCACAACAACGACAATAATAATAATCACAACAACGACAATAATAATAGCAACAGCTACAATAATAATAATAACAATAAAAATAAACAATAATAATAATGATACATAACAGCAACAACAATGATAATAATAATAGCAACAACAGTGACAATAATAATAATATGAACAGAAACAATAATAATAATCAGAACAACATCGACAATAATAATAACAACAACAATAATTGTAATAGTAAATCATTCTGCCATTTTTAACGAGGTGATTTTCTTCAGATTTAAATCTTTCTATACTCGGATAAAACCCGTTACACATAAATGAATAAAACGGGAAATAAATATTATTTAGAAGTCGGGTTTATTCTGAAAACGCAGTTTGTTCGCTCGCAGAAGACACGCAGGAGCACAACGTTCCTTTTTGAATTTCTTTGTCTCTTTAATAGAATTTCAAAGAATTTCTAAAAAAGATGTTTCGAACGCACCGCTCTGCATCAAATTTCATTGTTTAAAAAAAAAAAAAAAAAAAAAAATTGGCGAGATCTTATTACGCCGTCTTCAAAGTGCTTTCCATTGTGGCGCTGTTATTTAAGGCGCTGTGTGTTTTGACATGTAAACTGTCGGCGCGATGAGGGCTGTGTCATTAGCAGACGTCCATTAGCGCGCGGCGTCCTCTTCCCCGCCAATCTGTGTCATTCTAGACTCTCGGTTCAGCAGAGCTCCTGAATGGCGCGTTTAGTCAGACCGCGGCGAGCTGATCGAGGGGCTAAATTGAGGCGCATTTTCAGAGAGAGGCCAAGTTACCGAGTTGCGTGTCAGCCGGCTGGTGACACGGACGACAGGATAATAACGGTCCTCGCCGCTTGTTTATTTTCCTCCAGCCTCCCGATGGACGACTCTCTACATCGATGCGTTCTGTTAATCGCTTGCACTTACCCTCGTTTAATACATTACTCCGGGATTCAGGGCCATTTTGTGTCCATTACAAAAAAAAAAAAAAAATGTGATCGGGCGCGATGAATGAGAGGCGCCGGCTTGCCCGCAGCATTATGGGAAACGTCAAGTTTTTCTCCTTCGTATTTGTGAGACGCGGAGAACCTTGCAGGATTTTACGAAATGTTAACGATCGATTCGATCATCCGGCCGAGAAGTCGAGTGGATGAATGGAGGTTCGTTCCCATCCTGACGAGGTCGACAGACCACAAATGCGTTCCAAGCGCTGCCGCGAGCGTCCGCCGTGTATCCCGCCATTTCCTGGAGGTCCCAGAGGACGGTGCAGCTGAACTCCCAGATGAACAAATATCGGCCGAATCCGTCAGTCATGTGACTTCTCCTGGAATCTCGGAGATCTTTCTGTTATCCTTCCAGATCTGTGCCGGAATCCAGTGTGAGACGTCCTGGGATAAAGACCGCTTGCTGCTGACCTCTCTGCTTGTGCAGGGGGACTGGTCTGGTCTCCGCCCCCTTCTGCAGTTTTCTATAGTGGGTGGGGCCTACTGGGTCCCTCCCACAGCTCTGCTCTCTCTCCTTGTTCAGGGAGACTGGTCTGGTCTCCGCCCCCTCCTGCAGTTTTCTGTAGTGGGTGGGGCCTACTGGGTCCCGCCCCCAGCTCTGCTCTCTCTCCTTGTGCAGGGAGACTGGACTGGTCTCCCGCCCCCTCCGGCAGTTTTCTGTAGTGGGTGGGGCCTACTGGGTCCCTCCCCCAGCCCTGCTCTCTCTCCTTGTGCAGGGAGACTGGTCTGGTCTCCGCCCCCTTCCGGCAGTTTTCTGTAGTGGGTGGGGCCTACTGGGTCCCTCTCACAGCTCTACTCTCTCTCCTTGTGCAGGGAGACTGGTCTTGTCTCTGCCCCTTCCTTTTTTTTTCTGTAGTGGGTGGAGACTACCAGGCCCTTCCCACAGTTCTGCTCTCTCCTTGTGCATGGTGACTGGTCTTGTCTCCACCCCTCCTGTAGTTTTCTGGAGTGGGTGGAGCCTACCGGGCCCCTCCCATAGCTCTCTCCTTGTGCAGGGGGACTGGTCTTGTCTCCACCCCCTCCTGTAGTTTCCTGTAGTGGGTGGAGCCTGCTGGACCCCTCCCACAGCTCTCTCCTTGTGCAGGGTGACTGGTCTTGTCTCCGCCCCCTCCTGTATATTCCTGCAGGCAGCCTGTAGTGGGTGAGGTCTTCTGTTCCCCTCCCACGGCTCAGCCCTCTGCACAGGCTATGTACAGCCCAATGATGATGTCACTGCTATGCTTACAAGGTAATATCTGGGTTTGTAAGGACATTCGGTGCTCACAAAGTGGATCGATAACTTTTGTGGCTACAGAGGAATACATTTCAATAAACGTTACTTTGTGCCCGGAGTTCGACTCCTAATGAGAGCGGGCCGAGCGGCTAATTGGCCACCGGATCGCTTTCAGTAGCAGCGGGAGGGACGCCGTCCCCCTCCCGCCACTCACCGGCGCTTACCATCAAAAACCGGCGCACCTTAGAAACGATCCGATCGTGCGGCCAGCTGATCCCAGAGAAGATGAGAGACTCGGTGGTCTCTGATCGCCTCTATGGCATTGGAGGACCAGAGCAAAGACAAGATGTCACTTCCGGCCCGGGGAGACATCAGGACGTCACTTCCGGCCTGGGGCGGCATCAGGACGTCACTTCCGGCCCGGGGCGGCATCAGGACGTCACTTCCGGCCCGGGGCGGCATCAGGACGTCACTTCCGGCCCGGGGTGGAATCAGGACGTCACTTCCGGCCCGGGGCGGCAGCAGGACATCACTTCCGGTCCGGGGCGGCATCAGGACGTCACTTCCGGTCCGGGGCGACATCAGGACGTCACTTCCCGGCCCGGGGCGACATCAGGAAGTCACTTCCGGCCCGGGGGCGACATCAGGACCTCACTTCCGGCCCGGGGCGACATCAGGAAGTCACTTCCAGCCCGGGGCGACATCAGGACGTCACTTCCGGCCCGGGGCGACATCAGGACGTCACTTCTGGCCCAGGCCAGATGCAAACAATTTTTTTACTTTTAAAAAACAAAAGATCAAAAGAAATCTTTTTTGAATCTTTTGCTTTAAAGATAAAGGAGAGATCTGGGGACTTTTTGACCCCAAATTTCTCCTTGAAGAGGACCTGTCATCCTTATATCTATTACAAGGGATGTTATATATTAGGGACCTTAGATTGTACGCTCCTCGGGGGCGGAGACTGATGTGAATGTACAATATATATGTAAAGTGCTGCGTAAATTGACGGAGCTATATAAGTATCTGAAATAAATAAATAAATAAATATTCCTTGTAATAGGAATAAAACATCCGTTAATGTCCACATCCGTGATCATCTTCCGCAAAACCCCGGAACGGACGAAACACAGATGTCAAAGGATGTAAACAGACCAAAAATTGATGGAAAGGGTTTAAAAGACATCAGTGGATGAAAAAACGGATGTAAACAGATTTAAACAGACCAAAATTGGATGTAAAAGCATGAAAACCGGATGTAAACGCACCAAAAATGGATGTAAATGGATGAAAATGGACCAAAAACTGATGTAAATGGATGGAAACGGATGTAGATGGATCTAAACGTATGTAAAATGGATGGAAACGGACAAAAAATGGATGTGAATGGTTGAAAACGGATGAAAACTGGATATAAACCGATATGAACAGATGTAAACGGATGAAAAACTGATTAAAAAATGGATGTAAACGGATCTATACAGATGAAAAACGGATGTAAACCGATGTAAACAAATGAAGAATGGATGAAAAACGGACATAAATGGATAAAAAAACGGATGTAAACAAATGTAAACAGAACAAAAACAGGTGTAAGTGGATGAAAACGGATGTCAACAGATGTAAGCAGACCAATAACGGATGTAATAGGATGAAAAAGAATGTAAAATGAATGTAAATAGTTGTAAACGGACCAAAAACGGATGTAAATGGATGAAAACGGATGTAAAACTAATGTGAACAGATGTAAATGGACCAAAAACTGATGTAAATGGATGAAAACAGATGTAGACGGATGTAAAATGTATGTAAACGATTTCTATACGGATGAAAAGCGGATGTAAAGTGATATAAATGGATGTAAAGGGATTAAAAGACATCAATGGATGAAAAAAAGGATGTAAACAGATTTAAACGGACCAAAATTGGATGTAAAAGCATGAAAACGGATGTAAACGCACCAAAAATGGATGTAAACGGATGAAAATGGACCAGAAACTGATGTAAATGGACGGAAAAGGATGTAGACGGATCTAAACGCATGTAAAATGGATGTAAACGGACAAAAATGGATGTAAATGGTTGAAAACGGATGAAAACCGAATGTAAACCGATATAAACAGATGTAAACAGATGAAAAACGGATGTAAAGGGATCTATACAGATGAAAAATGGATGTAAACTGATGTAAACAAATGAAAAATGGATGAAAAACGGACATAAATGGATAAAAAAGGATGTAAACAACAAAAACGGATGTAAGTGGATGAAAACGGATTTCAACAGATATAAACAGACCAATAACGGATGTAATTGGATGAAAAAGAATGTAAAACTAATGTGAACAGACGTAAACGGACCAAAAACTGATGTAAATAGATGAAAACGGATGTAGACGGATGTAAAATGGATGTAAACAGACCAAAAACGGATGTAAATGGTTGAAAAAGGATGAAAAACAGATGTAAACCAATATAAACAGATGTAAACGGATGAAAAACGTATTAAAAAATGGATGTAAATGGATCTATACGGATGAAAAACGGATGTAAACCGATATAAATGGATGTAAACAAATTATTATTATTATTATTATTATACAGTATTTATAAAGCGCCAATAGTTCGCTCAGCGCTGTACATTACAAAGGGGGACAGAACATGTGACAGAACAATACCAATACAATGCGATACATGAGGGGATCGAGGGCCCTGCTCTTTCAAGCTTACAATCTAGGAGAATGAAAAACGGATGAAAAAATTGACATAAATGGATAAAAAAAAAGGATGTAAACAAATGTAAACGGACCAAAAACGGATGTAAGTGTATGAAAACAGATGTCAACGAATGTAAAACAAATGTAAATGGATGTAAACAGACCAAAAACAGATGTAAGTGGATGAAAACAGATGTCAACGGATGTAAATGAACCAAAACCAGATGTAAGTGGATGAAAACGGATGTAAAACGAATATCAACAGACCAAAAACGGATGTTAATTGTTTAAAATCGGATGTAAAAACGAATGTCAACGGACCAAAAACGGATGTAAATGGATGAAAACGGATGTAGACGGATTTAAAATGGATGTTAATGGACCAAAAATGAATGTAAATGGATGAAAATGGATGAAAAACGGATGAAAAAATGGATGTAAGTGGATCTAAACGGATGTAAACCGATATAAACGGATATAAACAGCTGAAGAAACTGATGTAAACTCTGTTTTTTTTCTTCGAAAAACATGACTGAACTGATGAAAAAAAAAACGGAACGCCCGTGTAAAAGGACCCTTAGCCCGGGTTGACATACATGTGCACGTCACATGCGATTTGTGTGCGGTGCGATCGGAGTCGTACATTATGTATGGCTCTAATCGCACCGCACCAAAAAGGCGCAGGAGCCTTTTTTTGGGTCCGCACTAGAATCGGATCACTCGGGTATTCACACCTATGTGATCCGATTCTGTCCATCGCACCCGTTTTGCGGACCACTTTCGGGGGGTTGTTTACATACACACCCTCAGCGCTTCACATGAATGGGGTGCGATTTTGATGCGGTGCGGAATTCGCACTGAAAACACTGCCAATTCTGCACCGCATCAGTGTGACCCCGTACTTGTAAATAAAACGCGTGGGAAAATGTTCGTTCATCACGCCGTTCTGCCGCGGTGTATAAACGCCTGTGCATTGACATGCTGTGTGTGCCGCATTCGTGAACATTGTGTTGGGACAGCTTGGTCATCTCCATGGGCTGCCCGACGCACTACAACCAGGGGCGGACTGACCATTCAGTCAATCGGGCACTGCCTGAGGGCCCGGGGTCAGTAGGGGGCCCCATGAGATGCCCCTGGTACCTTTTTCATAGGCTTTTTTGAGTTTGGGCAAGGACACAGGGGCCCCATGATCACCTATTGCCCGGGGGCCCCATGAGTTGTCAGTCCACCCCTGACTACAACTGACCAAAAGTCGTGCATTCGGCATTTTTGGCGGCACTCCGCAACTTAACGCATGCTGGTGCATTGCCGCACACTCCGCATCCGTCAGCATTGGCGCACCAATCATGAGTGGCACCGCATTGCAACTATGTAACGCGCATCTCTATGTGTTGCAGCAGCGTTACCGCAATGCGATTGGGCCCACTTAACGGAGCCCCTCTCACGCACGCCGGGTCCCTGGAGCGTAGCCATGGCACCTCCTAATGTCACAGAACGGCGCTCTTCTGCGCGCACAGATTATTTGTATCCGGCGCAGGCGTTTGTTCGCTGTTTTTTCGGCGTTTTCGTAGACACAACAAAGCTCCGTTTTCCTCGCTGCGCTCCTAGCCAAGCTGGACGAGCCGCCTTGGCTGACAACGGGCCAACTTGCTGAACATCTTATTTAAGGCCGGGGGCGGCGTGAACAGGAGCGATCCCCGGAGATGATGAGCCGGATAATATAACCTCGGGGTTTTAGCGGCGTGACGGCGATGCTGGAAACACGCAGAAAATGGCAAATTAAAGAGGCTGAGTGGTCGTTATCCGCTGTCAGATCCCATGTATTATATCCCTGTCCAGAAAACGTTCGATCGGCCAGCTTGGCGGGTCCGAGGCTACCAGCGGCCTCTACAAGGGACAGGATTTCCTTCTAAACAAAATGCTTGTTTATGAAGGAAAAGGCTGAGCGTGCGCCCGCATTGTCTGCCGCCGGAGATGGGGGGGGCCCTATTAATAGTCGCCCCCTATCCAGCCTGGCCGGGTTATTCCTGGACTCGTTGGAAATGTTCGGCTCCCGGACTGGCAGACGGAGGCTTGGCACCACCTCTGAGCAGAAAATACCGTTTATAAAAAGATGGATCTTCCTCTATGGAGCTGCCAGAGACGATCGTACGTACCCAGGACGCCGCGTTGCGCTTGGAAGACGCTCGATCGCTCCCCCCCCCCCCCCCATTAAATCATTATTTCAGCGTCTTGAAACAGGTTGGAGTCTCCTCTTGATTAGGATCTGTAATGTGGAGCCGCCGTATCTGATAAAGAGAACGACCTCATTTATCATTAAGGTGATGTGACGTCCGCCTTCGTTTTCTTACCTTTTATGTTCACCTAGTGATCCGGCCAGTAAGTCCGTTGTTTTGTTTTTTTTTTTCAAAAGAACAAGTTCTCCTGCAGATGTAGCAGTTACAGGGATGAGACAAACCATTTATCACTGACGGGGCGCTCACAACGATCAGCTTTTTTTTTTTTCTTATCGATGTAAAACCTTCATCTCAAAAGGAATGAAAACTGTAACTGATTATAAAGTGCGAGCTGGAGTTTGATTTGGTTTTGTTAGTGTATGTAAATCTGCTAGTCCATCTAACACTCCCCCCCCCCCCCCCCCCAGACTAACAATGCAGCTGTTCGTGTCACTTTAAAAGTCTCCTTCAATGTTGTTACATTTGTATCTCTTCGTCTTTCCTATTATGATGGTCTTTGTTCAGGCACTTCCTGTTATAGGGTGACAACGCTTCGTCCCTGTGTCTCAGTTGTGTCTCTGTGTTGTCACCCTGGTGATCCTGCCATGAAGGTCCTTGTTTAGGCACTTCCTGTTATAGGGTGACAACACTCCGCCCCTGTGTCTCTGTGTTGTCACCCTGGTGATCCTGCCATAAAGGCCCTTCTTCAGACACTTCCTGTTATAGAGTAACAACGCTCCGTCCCTGTGTCTCAGTTGTGTCTCTGTGTTGTCACCCTGGTGATCCTGCCATGGAGGTCCTTGTTCAGGCACTTCCTGTTATAGGGTGACAACGCTTCATCCCTGTGTCTCATTTGATGCTCTGTGTTGTCACCCTGGTGATCCTGCCATAAAGGCCCTTCCTTAGACACTTCCTATTATAGAGTGACAACGCTCCGTCCCTGTGTCTTAGTTGTGTCTCTGTGTTGTCACCCTGGTGATCCTGCCATGAAGGTCCTTGTTTAGGCACTTCCTGTTATAGGGTGACAACACTCTGCCCCGTGTCTCAATTGTGTCTCTGTGTTGTCACCCTGGCTTCTGATAGAATGAAGGTTTGTAAGGGTTGTTTGCAAGGGTTGTCTGCAGTCCTAACACACTTCCTGTCCTAGGGTGACAACGCTGCCGCTCTATGGAGACAGTACAGTAAGCGTTGTCACCCTAGGACAGGAAGTGTGTTAGCGGCAGGATCATCAGGTGAAAACAAAGGAATGGAAACTCCGAGAAAAGAAAACTAAGGCAGCCACCGCATCTAAAGACTGATCCGACGTTGCTGTTCTCAGGGCTTTCCATTAGGTGAGATGTTCTATGCCTGCCTGCAGCAGAGAGCCCTGCGGGGGTTAATTTTTCAGGGTTTTTTTTCTTGCCCCGTCGCAGGTCGCCGAGGCGCGGCGCAGACAATTTATGTGCGGTGGGGTTGCAGGCTGCACCACACGGCTAGCATTAAGAACAGCATTGTTTGACAATAAACATCTTAATTAGGAACGATTTGCATTTTTACGGCACCCTTCCATCATTGTGTGCCGCGGATAATTCTCGCCTCCTGTCACGCCGCTCCTGCCTGAGTACCGCCGCGACGGCTTATATTAGCGCCCCGTACGCCATGATAATGGATGACCGCCGAGGCGTCAGTCTGCACACCGCACTGCTGCGACTACCCATGGGGGGGGGGGGAGGGGCGCTTCTACTTCATCAGATCAGAATGTTAGTGAATACGACCCCAACCACCTCACTCTGACAGCACTGGCGTCAGGGCCGCTTCACACGACATGCAAAAACGTATCCAGAACGCATCTGAACTGCATTTCTATGGTGTGAACCGGCCCTATAAGGCACCAAAAACGCACAGGAATGCACATGTCCCTGTTTAACCCCTTCACGTCGAATCGTCCTGGTGTGAAGAGGAGTTCCTGCACCGGGAGGTGGGCGGGACGGGGCGTGGCTTAGTGTCATGTGGCCGCCGTGATGTCACGTCAAGGCCCGGTCACATGATCGGGAAAGGTCCCGATTGAAAGAGCGCAGGGCGCGCAGTCTCAGCACATATGTTTTTTGTTACATGAACGCAAATGTGCGGCCGCTCAGCGTCTAGGCCCAGACACCGGGAGGCTGCACATTTGCGTGCAGCCGGCGTGAAGGGGTTAAATTGAAGAAAAAGAGGGGAAAAAATAATCCAGAAAGCATAAAAAATGCACCAGGACGCGTCAAAAACTCACCGGAATGCGCCAAAAATGTTCATGCAAAAACGCATCCAGACCGCATCTGGAATGCGTTTCTATGGTGTGAACCGGCCCTAAAAGGAATGAGAAACGCACCGGAACGCACATTTCCCTATTTAAACTGAAGAAAAAATGAACCCGAAAGTATAAAAAATGCACCGGAACATGTCAAAAACACGTGACTGTCAGTCTGCTCATATTTAGAGGTGGGGTCTGGGCGGGGCCAGCCTGTAAAAGGGGTGTGATTGGCAGTCTGCTCATATTTAGAGGTGGGGTCTGGGCAGGGCCAGCCTGTAAAGGGGGTGTGATTGGCAGTCTGCTCATATTTCAAGGTGGGGTCTGGGTGGGACCAGCCTGAAAGGGGGCGTGACTGGCACTCTTCTCATATTTAGAAGTGGGATCTGGGCGGGGCCAGCCTGAAAGGGGGCGTGACTGGCACTCTTCTCATATTTAGAAGTGGGATCTGGGCGGGGCCAGCCTGTAAAAGGGGTGTGACTGGCAGTCTGCTCATATTTAGAGGTGGGGTCTGGGCGGGGCCAGCCTGTAAAAGGGGTGTGACTGGCAGTCTGCTCATATTTAGAGGTGGGGTCTGGGCGGGGCCAGCCTGTAAAAGGGTGTGACTGGCAGTCTGCTCATATTTAGAGGTGGGGTCTGGGCGGGGCCATCCCGTAAAAGGGGTGTGACTGGCAGTCTGCTCATATTTAGAGGTGGGGTCTGGGCGGGGCCAGCCTGTAAAAGGGGTGTGATTGGCAGTCTGCTCATATTTCGAGATGGGGTCCCGGTTGGACCAGCCTGAAAGGGGGCGTGACTGGCTCACTGCTCATATTTATAAGTGGGATCTGGGCGGGCCAGTCTGTAAAGGGGGCGTAACCGGCACTCTGCTCATATTTAGAAGTGGGATCTGGGCGGGGCCAGCCTGTAATGGGGGTGGGACTAGCAGTCTGCTCATATTTAGAAGTGGGATCTGGGCGGGAGAGAAATGTTGTTTTTTTTAATAGTGAAAAACATTGTTCTATACCAAATTCTGTACATAGCACCCCCAGAATATACAACACGCCCAACAAACCCGCAGCAACCATTTTGGAATATTGGGACCACTGGCCAGTACTGGGGGGGCTTTGCTGGGGGTTGGGCAGCCTTTCTGGTGATGTGCAGAAATTGCCGATTGCCCGGCCGGGTGTATTGGAGATATCTGTCATGTGGGCTCCGTATTCATCTATTGTTTTCCTGTTTCTTCTCAGGTAAGAAGAAGGTCGCGCTGTTTGACAGCCAGGCCCCGATCTGTCCGATATGTCAGGTGCTGCTGCGTCCCGGAGAGTTACAGGAGCACATGGAGCAGGAGCTGGAGAAACTAATGCAGGTCAACATCAGGTAAGACGATTGGAGGACCAAGAAAGACAAATTCCTCGGTATTCAGTGTCTGGATGGGGCTCAGCCTTCAGAAGGACTACTTTACTATACATCATGTGAACTGGTGGGACATCCCACTCCAAACCAGGGCTAATAATATGGAGTTGTCCTCCCCGTATGAACACTAACATGGAATTGCCCCCCCCCTTCCCCCATGGCCATTAACATGGAGTTGTCCCCCATGGCCATTAACATGGATTTGCCCCCATACCCATTAACATGGAGTTGCCCCCATGGTCATTAACATGGAGTTGTCCCCCATACCCATTAACATGGAGTTGCCCCATGGCCATTAACATGGAGTTGTCCCCCATGGCCATTAACATGGAGTTGTCCCCCATGGTCATTAACATGGAGTTGTTCCCCATGGCCATTAACATGGAGTTGTCCCCCATGGTCATTAACATGGAGTTGTCTCCCATGGCCATTAACATGGAGTTGTTCCCCATGGCCATTAACATGGAGTTGTCCCCCATGGCCATTAACATGGAGTTGTTCCCCATGGCCATTAACATGGAGTTGTCCCCCATGGTCATTAACATGGAGTTGCCCGCCACACCCCATGGCTATTAATGTCCCCCCCCGTATGGGCATTAATATGGTGTTACGTGTCCTTTAATATGGAGTTTCCCCCCCACCCCAATTGCACTAATATGCAGTTACCCCCCCCCCCCCATGGGAATCCCACCTACAGTATATGAGCTGGTTGGACATACCATTCCAAAATCATGACCATTGATATGGAGATGCCCCCAAGGCCCATTCATTTGCCCCCCCCCCCCAATCCCTTGGGCATTGATATGGATTTGAATGCCAGTATTATGGAGTCCCTCCCCCATTGGACATTAACATGGAGTTGCCCACTCTGCCTCATGGCTATCAATGTGCCTCCTATGGGCATTAATATGATGTTATATGACCATCAATATGGAGTTGCCTCTGGTACCTTTCATAGGCTTTTTTGGGTGTGGTTTGACTGTGGGCGAGGACACAGGGGCCCCATGATCCCCTATTGCCCGGGGGCCTCATGAGTTGTCAGTCTGCCCCTGCACCCAGGAACTGCCAGGAGGGTTGAGCGCAGCGCGAGCCTCCGCCGTTGTAATGCGCCCTGTTGGGTGGGAGGTGGCGCTGCAGCGGCTGAAGGCATAAAACAGCCAGCTCCAAGGTCACAAGGATGGAGGTGCTATGGGGGTCCCAGGGGCGGACTGACAACTCATGGGGCCCCCGGGCAATAGGGGATCATGGGGCCCCTGTGTCCTTGCCCAAACTCAAAAAAGCCTATGAAAAAGGTACCAGGGGCATCTCATGGGGCCCCCTACTGACCCCCGGGCCCTCGGGCAGCGCCCGAGTTTCCAAATGGTCAGTCCGCCCCTGGGGGGTCCTTGCAATATTTTTTGGGGTCCATTAGCATACCCAATCACCCCCGCGCTGTAGGGTGTGGCAGTAACACACATGTCAATGCGTGCCGTTCACGTGTTAACATGCGTTGGGCAGCCCATTCATATTATTTGATAAATTCTGTATTTATACATTTTTATATATATTTTTTTTTTCCTTTGAAAGCAGAATTTGCCTTTCTAATGCAGTTTGGGGGGGGGGGGGGGGGGGGGGGGGGGGTCCAGGTTTCCTTCGTTCTCACCCCATTGACACCTCCTATGAGCGCCGCAGACAGAACGGGTGTAATTGATGGTATCATTTGGGTCCCTTCCAACCTAATAAAGAGCCGCTGCAAATTAGCGCAGTGGCTTAAATGAAGAGAAGCAATTAGCGCCGCCAGGAAAGCCATCAAAGGAAGTGAGGGGGCCGCGTGCGAGCCGCTGCGGAATGGACGGTACGGGTAGCAGAGCTCGGTCGGGGGGGGGGGGGGTGCGCCTGGGGTTTAATGGGAAACAGGGCAACGTGTAAATCATACACCCTGACAGGCGGCCATTGTCATCCTGCTGACAGATGAGGAAGGATGGGGTGATTCTTGAGCCCGGCCGTTAAAGGGGGGACAGACAGGCTCTCTTGGAGCGGCCGGGGCCCCGCCGCCATCGCGCCCTCAGCGAGCGCGGGGAAGAATAAGAAGTCTCTATTAATTATTAAATAACGACCCCGGCCGCGCGGTGATAGATAACATCCAATCTATTCCAGGCATCCAGGCAATTCCAGCTAATCTGCAGCAAAGGCCAAAGCTCTTTGTCACCCTTATGGGGCCATTTGAAGTCGTCCTCTCCGGGGCCCCTGATGCCACCATTGTAGGATGAGGGCTCCGCTCGCACCTCTACAGCTTCCATCTGCGGTGTGGCGGGGAAGGCAGATGAGTGGTCAAAAGGAACCTTTCATTTGCAGATCTATTCATAAACATTACATCTTTGTTTTTGTTGTAATAGTTTATGATGTGAAATACGGCGGAGAATGCGCCAATTATAGGGTCATCGGGCCGCTGATGGGGGGGGGTACAACTGGCCCTTCTGTACTGGGCCCGGACCCCATTGTTCCTGTACGGGGTATTAATTGAGGCCATGGCTCCCAGCAATTATAGTATAGGTCCCACTAGTTCACCAGGAGGGCCCAAGGTTTTTGTATTTTTTTGCTTTCGGGAACATCTGCACTCTATATGTCACATACTCCTGACACCTGCACCCTGTACAATACATACTCCTGACACCTGCACCCTGTACAATACATACTCCTGACACCTGCACCCTGTACAATACATACCCATGGTACCTGCACTCTGTATGTTACATACTCCTGACACCTGCACCCTGTACAATACATACTCCTGACACCTGCACTTTGTACAATACATACTCCTGACACCTGCACCCTGTACAATACATACCCATGGTACCTGCACTCTGTATGTTACATACTCCTGACACCTGCACCCTGTACAATACATACTCCTGACACCTGCACTTTGTACAATACATACTCCTGACACCTGCACCCTGTACAATACATACTCCTGACACCTGCACCCTGTACAATACATACTCCTGACACCTGCACTTTGTACAATACATACCCATGGTACCTGCACTCTGTATGTTACATACTCCTGACACCTGCACCCTGTACAATACATACTCCTGACACCTGCACCCTGTACAATACATACTCCTGACACCTGCACCCTGTACAATACATACCCATGGCACCTGCACTCTGTACGTTACATACCCATGGCACCTGCACTCTGTACATTACATACTCCTGACACCAGCATTTTGTATGATACATACTCCTGACATCTGAACTCTATAGGATACATACTCCTGACACCTGCACCCTGTACAATATATACCCATGGCACCTGCACTCTGTACGTTACACACTCCTGACACCTGCACTTTGTACATTACATACTCCTGACTCCTGCACTCTGTACCATACATACTCCTGACACCTGCACTCTGTACCATACATACTCCTGACACCTGCACTCTGTACCATACATACTCCTGACACCTGCACTCTGTACGTTACATATGCCTGACACCTGCGCTCTTTACATTACATACTCCTGACACCTGCACTTTGTACGATACATACTCCTGACACCTGCACTCTGTACGATACATACTCCTGACACCTGCACTTTGTACGATACGTACTCCTGACACCTGCACTCTGTATGATACATACTCTTTACATCTGCACTCTGTACGATACATACTCCTGACACCTGCACTTTGTACGATACATACTCCTGACACCTGCACTCTGTATGATACATACTCCTTACATCTGCACTCTGTACGATACATACTCCTGACACCTGCACTTTGTACGATACATACTCCTGACACCTGCACTCTGTACGATACATACTCCTGACACCTGCACTCTGTACGATACATACTCCTGACACCTGCACTTTGTACGATACATACTCCTGACACCTGCACTCTGTACGATACATACTCCTGACACCTGCACTTTGTACGATACATACTCCTGACACCTGCACTCTGTATGATACATACTCCTTACATCTGCACTCTATACGATACATACTCCTGACACCTGCACTCTGTATGATACGTACTCCTGACACCTGCACTTTGTACGATACATACTCCTGACACCTGCACTTTGTACGATACATACTCCTGACACCTGCACTGTGTACGATACATACTCCTGACACCTGCACTCTGTATAATACATACTCCTGACACCTGCACTCTGTATAATACATACTCCTGACACCTGCACTCTGTACGATACATACTCCTGACACCTGCACTGTGTATGATACATACTCCTGACACCTGCACTTTGTACGATACATACTCCTGACACCTGCACTGTGTATGATACATACTCCTGACTTCTGCATTCCATAGGTTACATACTCCTCCAGACACCTGCACTCTGTAGGTTAAATTTTTAAGCCCCACCCACAATTTACTATGGCATCTTGGCTTGCTGATTCTTTATTGCTCTCTGATATTCAAGGGGCCCCTGTCCGGTAGGCCGATGAATTCTAATGGGAGCCGTGAACAAAGCTGTAGACCATCTCAGTTCTGGACGCTGATTGATGGTCATTGCTGCCCAGCGATTGGTTTTATCTCAGCGGCGGGATTCTGTATCTCTCGCACACGTTGCGGTTGGGTCCGGTTTGCACGGCGCCAACAAAAGGTTCATCTAGTGGAAATGACCGCCCAATACTCGGCAGATCCGGAACACAATTCCAGGATCCAATCAAATCTCAGGAAGTCATTGTTAATTATTGATCCTTCCAGACTCCCATCCCCCCCGCGGCTTAGGAGTCCCCGACTTTATTCCAAATCCTGATTGCTGTGCGGGGCGTGGAATGGAAACGAGGAATTCTGGGGGATTGCGGCTTCCGCACTCCACTGATCGACTTTTGGTGGTTTAATTGATAACTTCAATGATGAGGGATCTCCATCTCGTCGCCCATTGTCCTCGCCACGAGACACTGGACGGGGGTTGGATGTGTATGTGGTATAGAATGTCTGCGTGAACCTGGAACATGGCAGCTCTTCTCATGGCGCCTCAAATGCACATCTTTCAAGAAAACGCGTGTAAATGCATGAAAACGCAGATTTCCCACCAATGGGAAACCTGAGCCTGGGGCAATGCACACAACCACCATGATAAAATGAAACTCAGAGATCCCCTCCTTCACGTCAGAGCCCCCCATATGTGAGAGCCGCCCACCACATCAGAATATCCATTTTCCGTCCATTTACATCCGTTTACGTTCATTTACATCCATTTTTTCGTCCATTTGCATCCGTTTACGTCCATTTACATCCATTTTTTCATCACTTTACATCCGTTTACGTCCATTTACATCCATTTTTCATCAATTTACATCCGTTTACGTCCATTTACATCCATTTTTTTCGTCCATTTACATCCATTTTAGTCCATTTACGTCCACTTACATCCATTTTTCAGCCATTTACATCCGTTTACGTCCATTTACATCCATTTTCCATTCATTTACATCCATTTATGTCCATTTACATCCATTTTTCATCCATTTACATCCGTTTATGCCATTTGCATCCATTTTTCATCCATTTTCATCCGTTTATGTCCATTTACATCTATTTTTTTAAAAAAGCGGATGTTAACGGATGCGGACATTAATGGATGTAAACAGCTGATCCTCTGTTTACACCCGCTAGTCCACAGAAATACATGGATGTCCTTTTTCATCCGTAAACGGACAGATGAAAAACGGACATACGGAACGGCCGGGTGAGAAAGGCCATACCGGCTCCACCAACCAACAAAGACCCTTATATATATATATATATATATATATATATATATATATATATATACACTATATTGCCCAAGTATTGGCCCCGCCCGCCGTGTGAAAGGGGCCTGAGTGGCGTCCCGAGGCAGGTGCGGGGGGTGCGGTCCGCACTGCATGGGGTGATACCGGACCCACTCCACAAAAAGGTAAGTTGTAAAGCAAGCCGATGATCCCCGCAGAATGGATCGAATCTGCAGATTGAGCATAATGGATCGGAGTCCGATCCATTATCCTCCCCAATCCGCAGATCCGATCCATTCTGTGAGGATCGTCGGAGGGGGGTGTCACCAAGTGTTATCCATGTTCATCCATTTTCATCCGTTTTTCATCCATTTATGTCCGTGTTCATCCACTTTCATCCATTTACATCCATTTTTCATCCGTTTATGTCCGTGTTAATCCATTTTCATCCAGTTACATCCGTTTTTCATCCGTTTATGTCCATGTTCATTTATTTTCTTCTGTTTACATCCGTTTTTCATCTGTTTATGTCCGTGTTCATCCATTTTAATCCATTTACATCCATTTTTCATCCATTTATGTCCGTGTTCATCCATTTTCATCCAGTTACATCCGTTTTTTCATCCATTTATGCCTGTGTTCATCCATTTTCATCCGTTTACATCCGTTTTTCATCCGTTTATGTCCGTGTTCATCCATTTTCATCCGTTTCCATCCGTTTTCCATCCGTTTATGTCCGTGTTCATCCATTTTCATCCGTTTACAGCCATTTATGCCCGTGTTCATCCATTTTCATCCGTTTACATCCGTTTTTCATTCTTTTATGCCCGTGTTCATCCATTTTCATCCGTTTACATCCGCTTATGTCCGCGTTCATCCATTTTCATCCTTTTACGTCCGTTTAGGGTTTTTTTGCGGAAGAAAAATAGGGTTTTCTTCCGTTCAAAAAAAAACGGATATTAACAGATGCGGACATTAACGGATGTAAAAAGATGTTCAACTGTTTATCGCACCGGGTGACACCAACCCTAGGGACGCCTCTGAGGGACCTCATAGTGTGTTGACGGGGGAGGGGGGCAAAATATCAGCAGATTAAGCTTCAACTCCCCCATTAATGTATCATTCGGCTTCTGGAAGGAGAATTGAAGATGAATTTTTCCTGATCCGGGATGGGAAGAGGGAAGTGGTACTGAGCTGGACGTTGGGGGAGCGAAGAGCGAGGCGGGGGGGGAGGAGGGGGAGCGAAGGACGCCGGGAACGCAGCATGCAAATTTAATTTCAGAATCAGGGACTTTCTCTCCGAAGAGGTTTGTCGCCTTTGAGCCCTTCTCCTCGTTACATATGTAGCAGCCTCATTGAAGCTGACATGTCAAATTCGAGCCATTTGTGCAAAATCTCCCTTTAATAATACCGTTTCATTTCCCTCAAATGAGACTTGAATGCATGTAAAATGGAAGTGGATATTTAAACTGTAACATTAGGCAGATGTGTTAGCCAGGGGCCCCGCGAATATATGAGATTCTCGAGTGCTTAACAGGTTGTAACTGCGCTCCCTTCCAATATGTCACCCGCGGATCGCCGCGCTCGCCGCGTTCGCACACTCTCACTTTAAGCCAAAAATGTAAATTGAAAAGAAAAAAAAAGAGAAAAGAAAAAAAAAAAGAAAGGGGAAATTCACGGAATGATTTTCTTTAACCCTTTATTAGGGAACGGGAAGGAACGCGACGCGTCCGAGCGCGCGAATCGCCAGATGATTCAGGGCCGGGAGGGTTCCAGATTTAATACCGCGAAAAAATTCTCGCCGCTTAACGAATGTTCAATCATCGGGGATGAGCGCTGAGAAATCGTTTCCGACGTTCCTCTCTTCTCTTCTAAAATTGGAAAAAGTTTTACATCGAGCGTTATGAACGTGAGGATTAAAAAAGAAACTCGCGGCGGCGTAGAGGCGCGATTATCTCCGGGGACGGGCGTAGAAGATTCGTCTGTCTGCGGGGATCTGTCGGTCTGCAAAATCTTTCGTTAGTAGTTTTTGTTTCTTTCGATAATTTGTATTCATTTCGAAGGAAGCGATCCTTGTATCGGATATGCAATGTATCGGATCGATTGTCTGACAGCGAGCAGCAAATACAAGAAGGCAACGATGTGACATAAAGTCCATGGGGTCCAAACACGGGCGGTCTGGTTTTTTTCTTCAGCTTTAAAAAAAAAAAAAAAAAAACGGACGAGTTTACATCCGTTTTTCATCCGTATATGTCCGTGTTCATCCATTTTCATCCATTTTTCATCCGTATATGTCCGTGTTCATCCATTTTCATCCATTTTTCATCCGTATATGTCCGTGTTCATCCATTTTCATCCATTTTTCATCTGTTTATGTCCGTGTTCATCTATTTTCACCCGTTTACATCTGTTTTTCATCCATTTATGTCCGTGTTCATCCATTTTCATCCGTTTATATCTGTTGTTCATCCGTATATGTCCGTGTTCATCCCATTTTCATCCATTTTTCATCCGTATATGTCCGTGTTCATCCATTTTCATCCATTTTTCATCTGTTTATATCCGTGTTCATCCATTTTCATCCGTTTACATCAGTTTTTCATCCATTTATATCCGTGTTCATCCATTTTCATCCGTTTATATCTGTTTTGCATCCGTATATGTCCGTGTTCATCCATTTTCATCAATTTTTCATCCATATATGTCCGTGTTCATCCATTTTCATCCATTTTTCATCCGTATATGTCCGTGTTCATCCATTTTCAACCATTTTTTCATCTGTTTATGTTCATGTTCATCCATTTTCATCCGTTTACATCTGTTGTTCATCCGTTTATGTCCGTGTTCATCCATTTTCATCCATGTACATCCGTTTTTCATCCGTTTATGTCCGTGTTCATCCATTTTCATCCATTTACATCTATTTTTTATCAATTTATGTCCGTGTTTATCCATTTTCATCCGTTTACATCTGTGTTTCATCCATTTATGTCCGTGTTTATCCATTTTCATCCATTTTTTCATCCGTTTATGTCCGTGTTCATCCATTTTCATCCACTTTTCATCCGTTTATGTCCGTGTTCATCCATTTTCATCCGTTTTTCATCCGTTTATGTCCATGTTCATCCATTTTCATCTGTTTATGTCCGTGTTCATCCATTTTCATCCGTTTTTCATCTGTTTATGTCTGTGTTCATCCATTTTCATCCGTTTTTTCATCCGTTTATGTCCATGTTCATCCATTTTCATCCGTGTACATCCGTTTTTCATCCGTTTATGTCCGTGTTCATTAATTTTTTATTCGTTTACATCTGTTTTGGGTTTTTTTGCAGCAGAAAAATAGGGTTTTCTTCTGTTCAAAAAAAGATATTAACAGATTAACATTAACGGATGTAAAAAGATGTTCAACTGTTTACATCCGCAAGTCCATAGGAATACATGGAGATATACAGAACGCCCGTGTGAAAGAGGCCATACCATGGAAACTGGATCCACCAACCAACGAAGACCCTTATATATACACTATATTGCCACAAGTATTGGCCCCGCCCTCCTAATCATGTGATTCAGGTGTTCCAATCCCCTCCATATCATGTGATTCAGGTGTTCCAATCCCCTCCATGGACACAGGTGTATACAATCACGCCCCTAGGCATGCAGACTGCTTCTACAAACATTGGTGAAAGAATGGGTCGCTCTCAGGAGCTCAGTGACTCCAAGCGTGGTCCCGTGATAGGTGGCCACCTGGGCAATAAGTCCATCCGTGACATTTCCTGGCTACTAAATATTCCACGCTCAACTGTTAGTGGGATTATAACAAAGTGGAAGCAACTGAGAACAACAGTCACTCTGCCACCAAGTGGTAGGGAAACTATTCCTCCCACTGATACCAATGATGGGACACTATTCCTCCCACTGACACCAATGATGGGGCACTATTCCTCCCACTGATACCAATGATGGGACACTATTCCTCCCACTGACACCAATGATAGGACACTATTCCTCCCACTGACACCAATGATGGGACACTATTCCTACCACTGATACCAATGATGGGGCACTATTCCTCCCACTGACACCAATGATGGGGCAGTATTCCTCCCGCTGACACCAATGATGGGACACTATTCCCCCCACTGACACCAATTACGGGGCACTATTCCTCCCACTAACACCAATGATGGGGCACTATTCCTCCCACTGACACCAATGATGGGGCACTATTCCTCCCACTGATACCAATGATGGGGCACTATTCCTCCCACTGACACCAATGATGGGGCACTATTCCTCCCACTGACACCAATGAGGAGGCGCTATTCCTCCCACTGACACCAACGATGGGGCACTATTCCTCCCACTAACACCAATGATGGGGCACTATTCCTCCCACTGACACCAATGATGGGGCACTATTCCTCCCACTGACACCAATGATGGGGCACTATTCCTCCCACTGACACCAATGATGGGGCACTATTCCTCCCACTGACACCAATGAGGGGGCACTATTCCTCCCACTGACACCAATGACGGGGCACTATTCCTCCCACTGACACCAATGATGGGGCACTATTCCCCCCACTGACACCAATGACGGGGCACTATTCCTCCCACTGACACCAATGATGGGGCACTATTCCCACTGACACCAATGATGGGGCACTATTCCTCCCACTGACACCAATGAGGGGGCACTATTCCTCCCACTGACACCAATGACGGGGCACTATTCCTTCCACTGACACCAATGACGGGGCACTATTCCTCCCACTGACACCAATGACGGGGCACTATTCCCCCCACTGACACCAATGACGGGGCACTATTCCTCCCACTGACACCAATGATGGGACACTATTCCTTCCACTGACACCAATGACGGGGCACTATTCCTCCCACTGACACCAATGATGGGGCACTATTCCTCCCACTGACACCAATGATGGGGCACTATTCCTTCCTAGATGAAGTCGAGGCTTGGTACTGCCCCCTCCTCACTATTGGTAGATGAGGTGGCATGTTATTTATTTCATTGTAATGCAGGAGACACATTATATGTTTAAAGTCGACCCATCTCTAACAATACCCCCAGTCTGTATCCCCCTCCCCCCCCGGTAAGGGATTCTCCTCCCCCGTTCGCAGTTCTTCGTTCTGCACGGCATGTTCTGTGATTTCATACAAGGATGAAGTAGCAGGCCGGGAGGCGTCCGTGGATCCCTCATATCACGCTCTCTCTAATTCCTGCTTGATGATTAAATGTATAGAAAGACGATGATTGTGCTGCAGCCCCCCTAATCCCCCATACTCCGGGGAGGAATATTTATCCTCGCCCCCCCCCTACGCCATGCCCCCCCCCCCCCCCCCCCCGCCATGCCTTTAAGAAGCAGCCAACGCATGTCAGCCGGCGAGCTGCGAGCGGAAAGTGCTGCCTAAGGTTCTTGGCACGCCTTCCCAACTGTGAGTGGCAAAAGGAAGCACCTGACAGAGGCGGTGAGAGAAGACTTGGCTGGGGGCCCCTCCGGGCCATGAATCTTACCCCCCCCCCCCCTCCGGCACGAGGAGCTGGAAGGAAAGCTGAGTCCGCTGGCTGGGTCAGAGGGTGAGAAGAGGACTAAAGAGGACCTGTCTACGAGCGAGCCTTTGTACTCCATCACTGGGAGCGAACAACACCAACTCATATACTAGGGGGCCACACCTCATATACTAGGGGGCCATGCCTCATATACTAGGGGGCCACATGTCATATACTAGGGGGCCGCACATCATATACTAGGGGGCCACATGTCATATACTAGGGGGCCATGCCTCATATACTAGGGGGCCACATGTCATATACTAGGGGGCCATGCCTCATATACTAGGGGGCCATGCCTCATATACTAGGGGGCCATGCCTCATATACTAGGGGGCCATGCCTCATATACTAGGGGGCCACATGTCATATACTAGGGGGCCGCACATCATATACTAGGGGGCCACATGTCATATACTAGGGGGCCATGCCTCATATACTAGGGGGCCATGCCTCATATACTAGGGGGCCATGCCTCATATACTAGGGGGCCATGCCTCATATACTAGGGGGCCACATGTCATATACTAGGGGGCCGCACATCATATACTAGGGGGCCACACATCTATACTAGGGACCACACGTCATATACTAGGGGGCCACATGTCATATACTAGGGGGCCGCACGTCATATACTAGGGGGCCGCACGTCATATACTAGGGGGCCACACGTCATATACTAGGGGGCCACAAATCATATTCTAGGGGGCCACACGTCATATACTAGAGGGCCACACATCATATACTAGGGGGCCGCACGTCATGTACTAGGGGGCCACACGTCATGTACTAGGGGGCCACACGTCATATACTAGGGGGCCACACGTCATATACTAGAGGGCCACACGTCATATACTAGGGGGCCGCATGTCATATACTAGGGGGCCACACGTCATATACTAGGGGGCCACACGTCATATACTAGGGGGCCACACGTCATATACTAGGGGGCCGCCAGTCATATACTATTTTCAACCCCTTGACACAGAGCGGCCACATATTTGTGTACATGTGCTGAGAGCGCACGCCCATCACACATCCAGCACGTATGTTGGTGTCTCACGGAAAGGTCCCGATCTCCCTTTGTGATCGGGACCTTTTCCGATTATGTGACCGCCGTGATGGCGAATCACGGCGGTCACATGACCCTAAAATCCCGCCCTACCTCCCGGCTTCTGAAACCCCTTAAAGGGCCGGGAGGCACCGGCGTGAAGAGGTTAAAAATCCGAAAGCATTCAAAAATATCGATCTTGGTGTAGGGATGGGGAGGGAGGGATTTGGGGTCTTCTAGATCCCTCCATAAAGAGGACCTGTCTACATTCTTTGTGACAGCAATAACAGCGGTTACAAAAAAAAATTAAAGTTCCCCCCTGCACAAAGGCAAACGTACGCGTCGCTCCCGCACGCAAACAGCGATCATCCCACACATGTGAAGGATCGCCGTGATCGTCTGATCACGGGCAGTAATTCCAGCACCAGACCTCCTCTGTGAATCTAAAGGGGTCACCTGTAAAGGATTTTAAAGCATCGCCTATAGATAGTAACATTTACGCCGTTTGTCGCCGTTGCGCGGGCGTGCGCAGCTTTAAGGTGTTCCATGTTTGGTATCTGCTTACTACTTACCAATACCCATGTACACTGCTATATACTATGGGGGGGGCAGGGAATAGAACAATCCGGATTGTATTCCGGGATCTGCGGGGAGATGGGAGGATAAAGCCGGAGTTCCCTCTGGGATCGCCACGCTGTGTGCTGCCATCTTGTGGATGAAGTCATAGCACAGGAGATCCAACGAGTGTTTGTTCTGTGACTTTTTGTTCTCTTGTTAGATTGTATCATGTGGATAGAAAAGAAGGATACAAAAAATCCATAGAACCATAGAAGATTCCATCCACTCCACTCATAGAACATTCCATGCAGTCCACTCATAGAACATTCCATGCAGTCCACTCATAGAACATTCCATCCAGTCCACTCATAGAACATTCCATGCAGTCCACTCATAGAACATTCCATGCAGTCCACTCATAGAACATTCCATCCAGTCCACTCATAGAACATTCCATGCAGTCCACTCATAGAACATTCCATGCAGTCCACTCATAGAAGATTCCATGCAGTCCACTCATAGAACATTCCATGCAGTCCACTCATAGAACATTCCATCCAGTCCACTCATAGAACATTCCATGCAGTCCACTCATAGAACATTCCATGCAGTCCACTCATAGAAGATTCCATGCAGTCCACTCATAGAACATTCCATGCAGTCCACTCATAGAACATTCCATCCAGTCCACTCATAGAACATTCCATGCAGTCCACTCATAGAACATTCCATGCAGTCCACTCATAGAACATTCCATCCAGTCCACTCATAGAACATTCCATGCAGTCCACTCATAGAACATTCCATGCAGTCCACTCATAGAAGATTCCATGCAGTCCACTCATAGAACATTCCATGCAGTCCACTCATAGAACATTCCATCCAGTCCACTCATAGAACATTCCATGCAGTCCACTCATAGAACATTCCATGCAGTCCACTCATAGAAGATTCCATGCAGTCCACTCATAGAACATTCCATGCAGTCCACTCATAGAACATTCCATCCAGTCCACTCATAGAACATTCCATGCAGTCCACTTATAGAACATTCCATGCAGTCCACTCATAGAACATTCCATCCAGTCCACTCATAGAACATTCCATGCAGTCCACTCATAGAACATTGCATGCAGTCCACTCATAGAACATTCCATGCAGTCCACTCATAGAACATTCCATGCAGTCCACTCATAGAAGATTCAATGCAGTCCACTCATAGAACATTCCATGCAGTCCACTCATAGAACATTCCATCCAGTCCACTCATAGAACATTCCATGCAGTCCACTCATAAAAGATTCCATGCAGTCCACTCATAGAACATTCCATGTAGTCCACTCATAGAACATTCCATGCAGTCCACTACGGAACATTCCATGCAGTCCACTACGGAACATCCCATGCAGTCCACTCACAGAAAATTCCATGCAGTCCACTCATAAAAGATTCCATGCAGTCACTTTAGTGTGGTGAATAGACATGTGCAGAATGAAAACATTTGTTTTCTTTCATTTCGGATCGATGCGTTAAGCTACTCATTTTCGTTGCATTCATAACAAAATTTGTGTAGTTTTGTTTGAATTTCGGAAGACGGCTATATTATCCTTTTCTGTTCTATTCTTTTATGTCTTTATGGACCTTGCTTTGTGCACTGGTGGGCAGTCATGTTGGAACAGGAAGGGGCATCCTCAAACTCCTCCCACAAAGTTGGGAGCATGAAATTGTCCAAAATGTCGCTTTAAGAGTTCCCTTCACTGGAACTAGGGGGCAAGCCCAACCCCTGAAAAACACCCCCACACCATAATCCCCCCTCCACCAAACTTTACACTTGGCACAATGCAGTCAGGCAAGTACCGTTCTCCTGGCCATCACCAAACCCAGACATGTCCATCAGATTGCCAGACAGAGAAGTGTGATTGGTCCCTCCAGAGAACACGCCTCCACTGCTCTGGAGTCGAGTGGCGGCGTGCTTTACACCATGGCATCTGACGCTTTGGTGATGGAAGGCTTGGATGCAGCTGCTCGGCCATGGAAACCCATTCCATGAAGCTCTCTACACACTGTTGTTGGGCTCATCTGAAGGCCACACCAAGTTTGGAGGTCTTTAGCTATTGACTCTGCAGACAGTTGGCGACTTCTGCGCACTGTGCGCTTCAGCATGCGCTGACCCCCCCCGCCCTGTCATGTGACGTGGCCTACCACTTGGTGGCTGAGTGGCTGTTGTTCCCAGTTGCTTCCACTTTGTTATAATCCCACTAACAGTTGAGCGTGGAATATTTAGTAGCCAGGAAATGTCACGGATGGACTTATTGCCCAGGTGACCACCTATCACAGGACCACGCTTGGAGTCACTGAGCTCCTGAGAGCGAACCATTCTTTCACCAATGTTTGTAGAAGCAGTCTGCATGCCTAGGGGCTTGATTGTATACACCTGTGTCCATGGAGGGGATTGGAGCACCTGAATCACATGATATGGAGGGGATTGGAACACCTGAATCACATGATATGGACGGGATTGGAACACCAGAATCACATGATATGGAGGGGATTGGAACACCAGAATCACATGATATGGAGGGGATTGGAACACCTGAATCACAAGATATGGAGGGGATTGGAACACCTGAATCATATGATATGGAGGGGATTGGAACACCTGAATTACAGGATATGGAGGGGATTGGAACAGCTGAATCACATGATTTGGAGGGGATTGGAACACCTGAATCACATGATTTGGAGGGGATTGGAACGCCTGAATCACATGATTGGGAGGGGATTAGAACACCTGAATCACATGATATGGAGGGGATTGGAACACCTGAATCACATGATTGGGGGTGATTGGAACACCTGAATCACATGATTTGGAGGGGATTGGAACGCCTGAATCACATGATTGGGAGGGGATTGGAACACCTGAATCACATAATTGGGGGGGTTCAGAACCCCCGAATCACATGATTTGGAGGGGATTGGAACGCCTGAATCACATGATTGGGAGGGGATTAGAACACCTGAATCACATGATTGGGGGGGATTGGAAGACATGAATCACATGATTGAGGGGGATTGGAACACCTGAATCACATGATATGGAGGGGATTGGAACACCTGAATCACATGATATGGAGGGGATTGGAACACCTGAATCACATGATGTGGAGGGGATTGGAACACCTGAATCACATGATTGGGAGGGTGGGGACAATACTTGGGGCAATATAGTGTGTGTGTATATATATAAAGGGTCTTCGTTGGTTGGTGAAGCCAGTTTCCACGGTATGGCCTCTTTCACACCTGTGGCCACAGAGGGGATTGGAACACCTGAATCACATGATTGGGAGGGGATTGGAACACCTGAATCACATGATTGGGAGGGGATTGGAACACCTGAATCACATGATTGGGAGGGGATTGGGACACCTGAATCACATGATATGGAGGGGATTGGAACACCTGAATCACATGATTGGGAGGGGATTGGAACACCTGAATCACATGATATGGAGGGGATTGGAACACCTGAATCACATGATTGGGAGGGCGAGGACAATATTTTGGGCAATATAGGGTATTTGTCCGGGACACAATGATGGGGTCTCTTGTCTCCATTCTGCCCGTGCTCCCCCGCCCCCCGGCTCCCCTTTAAGGCGCGCTCCTGTGATATCCGCCGCGTCCCCTCCCTCCCCTCCTATGTCAAAGTGACACCTCGGGAGCTGACTGCTTGTAAAATGCCCCCTGGCACTTGCTGACAGTGAGGATATGCACAGCAAGTTAAAATCCTACCTGATCAATAAAGGAGAGGAGGCCGTCCGCCCCAACAGTCGATATTTTTTTATCTGTCTTCAGCCCAGTCCTGCGGATGACATCTCCCCCCCCCCCCCTCCGCCTCCGCCTCCACCGCTCTTCCGCCAGCAATGACACTCAAGGGCGTGAGCCCCCCGGCCACCGGCGATTTCATTTTGTAAAAATTCACATCCTCGGGAGAAAGAGAGAGAAAAAAATAAATAAAGTTGACTGGCTTGGCCTTTCCTTAATAAGATCTTTATGATTTATATCAATTTTTAATTGAAAAAATTTGCGAATTAATTGATTTTTGGGACTTGCCAATTAAAGGCTGTAATTGGGCGCATGATGAATTCAGCCGGATTCCTGCAGGCCGACCCCCTTTTTTTTTTCCGCGGCTCCCTCCTCCGTGCGGTGCGGGGATGACGGGTGAATGTCGGGTGATGTGCAGGCGGGGGGGGGGGGAGGTGGTGGAAAGGCCACCGGTTCTGTCCTCTATAATTTAAGAGGAGAGGACGTGAAAGTTAATAAGGACGGCGGGGACAGGGGGGGACGGGGGGGGGGGGGGGCGCGGCATAAATTAGACGCAAAGTCCAGATCGTTAACTCTTTCCTTGCTGAGGACCCCCGGCGTGTATGCCGTATATGAAAGGCTCCTCTCCTGGACTGGAATGGCTGCCTCTGATTTCACTGCACACTGGGAGCTTCTCACAGTGTGCATTAGAAGCCTGACTGTCCCTGGCTCCGCCCCTTTCATTCATTAGAGCTCCGCCTCCTTTCCTGGCAGGAGGACGTCCAGCACCCTGTAGTTCTTTCCTCCCCAGCCTGACTGTCCCTGGCTCCGCCCCTTTCATTCATTAGAGCTCCACCTCCTTTCCTGGCAGGATAAAGTCCAGCACCCTGCAGTCCTTTCCTCCCCAGTCTGACTGTCCCTGGTTCCGCCCCTTTCATTTATTATAGCTCCGCCTCCTTTCCTGGCAGGAGGACGTCCAGCACACTGTAGTGCTTTCCTCCCCAGCCTGACTGTCCCTGGCTCCGCCCCTTTCATTCATTAGAGCTCTGCCTCCTTTCCTGGCAGGAGGACGTCCAGCGCCCTGTAGTGCTTTCCTCCCTAGCCTGACTGTCCCTGGCTCCACCCCTTTCATTCATTAGATCTCCGCCTCCTTTCCTGGCAGGAGGACGTCCAGCACCCTGCAAGGTTTTCCTCCCCAGCCTGACTGTCTCTGGCCCCGCCTCTTTTCATTCATTGGATTTCAGTTCTTTCCACCATGGAGGCTCAGCATCACACGTGGGCGTCACCTGCCTAGGAACGCCCACTACTTCAGACTGACATCCACCTATCAATGCATTTTGATATTTGCATAACTCCTCCCACTGCTTGCATCAGGCTCTTGGGAGGAGTGCTGAGGCAGGGTGCTGTGATGTTTTCAGCCAGCTCCTCCACCCAGCCATGATCTGCCTGCATTGCATAGAGAACCTCAGAGACCCAGCGGTGATGTCACTGGGTCTAAACTAAGATTTTGTCATGAAAACAAAAAGGGTTTTTTTGAGAAATGTCATTTGATTCTCCGACACCGAATTCTGACTATTGGCGGCCCCAAGATATGGTATAAACCAGCGAGTGGCGTAACCCATCAGGCTCCGCCCATAGCTGAAAAATCACTTTTATATAGGCCTCTTATAATGTGAATTTTGTAGAATGTAGAAAAAAAGTGGAATTTTGATCTTTATTAACCTATTTATGTCTTAAAGTGTAACTCTGTAGAAGGGGGAGGAGGCATTTCCTCAGTCTTTCCTCCCCCAGTGATCAGACTGTACATTGTAACTTTGTAGAAGGAGGCATTTCCTCAGTCTCCCCTCCCCCAGTGATCAGACTGTACATTGTAACTTTGTAGAAGGAGGAGGCAGCATTTCCTCAGTCTCCCCTCCCCCAGTGATCAAACCAGGGGCAGACTGACTATTTGGAAACTTGGGCACTGCCCGAGGGCCCGGGATCAGTAGGGGGCCCCATGAGATGCCCCTGTTACCTTTTTCATAGGCTTTTTTGAGTTTGAGCAAGGACACAGGGGCCCCATGATCCCCTATTGCCCGGGGGCCCATGAGTTGTCAGTCCACCCCTGGATCAGACTGTACATTGTAACCTTGTAGACGAAGAAGGGGGTCATTCCCTCAGTCTCCCCTCCCCCAGTGAGCAGACTGTACAGTGTACCTTTGTAGAAGAAGGAGGCGGCATTTCTTCAGTCTCCCCTCCCCCGGTGATCAGACTGTACATTGTAACTTTGTAGAAGGAGGAGGTGGCATTTGCTCAGTCTCCTCCCCCAGTGATCAGACTGCACATTGTAACCTTGTAGAAGGAGGAGGAGGCATTTCCTAGGTCTCCCCTCCCCCAGAGATCAGACTGTATATTGTAACTTTATAGAAGGAGGAGGAGGCATTTCCTCAGTCTCCCCTCCCCCGGTGATCAGACTGTACATTGTAACCTTGTAGAAGGAGGAGGAGGCATTCCCGCAGTCTCCCCTCCCCCAGTGATCAGACTGTACATTGAAACTTTGTAGCCAGTCACAAAGGGGCAGATCTGTGTCAGACATTTGTGAACACAGCCAAGAACTGCACATGCACCAGGATTTACATTAAAGTGTCATCTCTGAGCCGGGAACCTCAGTCCAGGAAGTCGATGTGGAAGATGACGTTGTCCTTCTGGAAAGAAAACCAGACAAGGACATTGTTCGGGGGACACCTGGAAGTGTCACACTTACATATCATGGAGCATGCTCAGTCCACTTCAAAAAGAGACCCCCCCCCCCCCCCCCCCATCTGACTGTATGGGATTTATGGAACAAAATCGTTATCAGACATGTCCTAGCAGCAGGTAATTTGGAACGAATTGTCACCACCACCCCGGCCTCTTCCCTCCGGTTCCGGCACCACGAAGCCTACAGACTTATTATCTGATAACAAGGCAGCAGGCGAGAACCTGGGCAGGTGGGGTGACAGATGTCATCTGCTGCAGGCGCATGAAGAGGTGTTTGAAGTTGGAGAGACGAGAGGGAAGGGATCTGCAGCTGCGATTTCCCTGCGAGGAGCGTCATTACACCTCCGGTTTGCAGAGGCTTGGGCAGATTTTCAGTCTGACTTAACCTAATCCCCGTGTAGGCCCTTCGTAAAGCGAGCAGATCAGGGGGGATAACGTTCGAAATCCCGCTGTCTCGTCTGCTAAATCGCTTCCATTCAAGGCCGCCGTCCCAGGAAAAGGAATGAGGACTCGTTTAGAACCTTCTGTTCTATCAACAGACAAACACTTCGCCGTTCCGGGGGAAATAAATTACGCTTCAAATCTTTCCACAAGAATTGTTTGATCAGATCTGATGCTCCAATCAATATCCCCGGCTCTCCGCGATAAGCCCGCTGCTGTTTGCACAAGTCGCTTGTTTTGTCACATAGAAAATACAAAGGGAAATCTTCATAGAAAGTCGCAGAAAAAACGAACGTCGGATAAATGGAAGATATAAAAAAATTAAATCTGCGATGTAATTTGTTGTAGCAGCTAGTTGGAGGACGCACAAATCTCAGATCTGGACATCGAAGGTCAACTTCAAAGACAAACATGGTCGTCCACCAGTGGAATTTTGTCCGGACATTCACACTGAAAACCTCTCGTTTGGCTGGGTGATCTGTGATATAATTTGTTGTAGCAGCTGATTGGAAGATGCACAAATCTCAGATCTGGACATCGAAGGTTAACTTCAAAGACAAACATGGCCGTCCACTGGTGGAATTTTGTCCGGACATTCACACTAAAGAATGTTGACCACCATGGAAAAATCTCATCATTGGATACAAAATCAAAATCTTCAGACTCTCGCTTGGTTCGGTCATCTGCGATATAATTTGTTGTAGCAGCTAGTTGGAGGACACACAAATCTCAGATCTGGACATCGAAGGTCAACTTCAAAGACAAACATGGTTGTCCAGCGGTGGAATTTTGTCTGGACATTCGCACTGAAAACCTCTCATTTGGTTCTGTCATCTGTGATATAATTTGCTGTAGCAGCTAGTAGGAGGACGCACAAATCTCAGATCTGGATATCAAAGGTCAACTTCAAAGACCAACATGGCCTTCCACCGGTAGAATTTTGTCCGAACAGTGGCACTGAAAACCTCTCGTTTCTTTCGGTCATCTGCTATATAATTTGTTGTAGCAGCTGGTTGGAGGACGCACAAATCTCAGATCTGGACATCCAAGGTCAACTTCAAAGACCAACATGGGCGTCCACCGGTGGAATTTTGTCTGGACATTTGCACTGAAAACCTCTTGTTTGGTTCGGTCATCTGCGGTATAATTTGTTGTAGGAGCTGGTTGGAGGACGCACAAATCTCAGATCTGGACATCAAAGGTCAGCTTCAAAAACAAACATGGTCGTCTACCGGTGGAATTTTGTCCGAACATTCGCTCTGAAAACCTCTCGTTTGGTTTTGTCATCCTTGGGTCAACTCACTTCTTGTTCAATATATTTATTGAATAAGATTTCCATCGTTGAGTCAATTAAATTTGTTGGAAAGCCCTTAAAATTTCTCCACACCTTCTACTTGATTGAAATTCCAGATGTATGAAATGAGTTTCCTTACAAAATTTACAATTTTTCCAAACAAAAACCGCATTCACAGTTAGAATTTCATTTGTCCAAGAACATTTTTCCATCATACTTCGAATTTCATCACAACGGTTAAAGATGATCATCAGTTTGACACCACTAACTATTCAAAATCAAGTGAACATCCCCCAAGGCAATCATTTGTTAACATAATTCTACTAGTGTGTGGCCAGATTTAGTTTTGTATGGTCTGAAGATTTTGTATCCATTGATGAGATTTTCCCATGGTGGTCAACATTTCCCCAACCCCCCGCAAAGCTATAACTAAGGTGTCACTAAGCTCCAGCTGGACTCCCCAATTTATTGTGGAGAAGACCTATTGATAGAGTGTGACACCTTTCTGCTTACTAGTGGTTTATACATTTGGACAGCACTGAAGAGGTGCAGGAGATGGAAGAAATTTGTGTGTGATTCAACGCACCAGCAAATTTGCAGAATTCAAAATCGGCTCTTGGTGGAATTGCCTTCGAACAATTGAGAAGCAGAACCATAATTTCAGCAACTTGACTAAAAGTCCTGTGTGTGGGCTGCTAGAAGGAGGTGATGGGAAACCCACCCAACATGAGATTTCAAGTGACCAACTTTGGATTCCACATCAATAGGAACGGATAATTCTCAATATTGGATTCTACATTGATAGGAACTGAGACTCCTCAACATTGTATTCTACATCAATAGAAACTGAGACCCCTCAACACTGGACTCTTCATCAATAGTAACTGAGACTCCTCAACACTGGATTCTACATCAAAATGAACTGAGACCCCTCAACATTGGATTCTGCATTGATAGAAACTGAGACCCCTTAACATTGTAATCTACATTGATAGGAACTGAGACCCCTGGACACTGGACTCTTCATCAATAGTAACTGAGATCCCTTAACATTGTATTCTACATTGATAGGAACTGAGACCCCTCAACACTGGACTCTTCATCAATAGTAACTGAGACTCCTCAACACTGGATTCTACATCAAAATGAACTGAGACCCCTCAACGTTGGATTCTGCACTGATAGAAACTGAGACCCTTGACACTGGATTCTACATTGATAGAAACTGAGACTCCTCAACATTGGATTCTACATCTATAGGAGCTCTGACTCCTCAACGTTGAATTCTCCAACAATAGGAATTGAGACTCCTCAACATTGGATTCTTCATCAATAGAAACTGAGACTCCTCAACACTGGGTTCTTCATCGAAAGGAACTGGCACCCCTCAACATTGGATTCTGCATTGATAGAGACTAAGACCCCTTGACACTGGATTCTACATCTATAGGAGCTCTGACTCCTCAACGCTGGATTCTCCAATAATAGAAACTGAGACTTCTCAACATTGGATTCTTCATCAATAGTAACTGAGACTCCTCAACACTGGATTCTACATCGAAATGAATTGAGACCCCTCAACATTGGATTCTCCATTGATAGTAACTGAGACTCCTCAACATTGGATTCTCCATCGATAGTAACTGAGACCCCTCAACATTGGATTCTCCATCGATAGTAACTGAGACCCTTCAACATTGGATTCTCCATCGCTAATAACTGAGACTCCTCAACATTGGATTTTACATCAGTAGAAACTGAGATTTCTCAACATTGGATTCTCCATCGAAAGGAGCTGAGACCCTTCAACATTGGATTCTCCATTGATAGTAACTGAGACCCCTTGACATTGTATTCTATGCTGATAGGAACTGAGACCCCTCGACACTGGATTCTGCATTGATAGAAACTGAGACCCCTTGACACTGGACTCTACATTGATAGAAACTGAGACTCCTCAACATTGGATTCTACATCTATAGGAGCTCTGACTCCTTAACGTTGAATTCTCCAACAATAGGAATTGAGACTCCTCAACATTGGATTCTTCATCAATAGGAACTGAGACTCCTCAACACTGGGTTCTACATCGAAAGGAACTGGGACCCCTCAACATTGGATTCTGCATTGATAGAGACTGAGACCCCTTGACACTGGATTCTACATCTGTAGGAGCTCTGACTCCTCAAAGCTGGATTCTCCAACAATAGAAACGGAGACTCCTCAACATTGGATTCTCCATCGATAGTAACTGAGACTTCTTAACATTATGTTCTACATAGAAAGGAACTGAAACCCCTCAACATTGGATTCTATATCGAAAGAAACTGAGACCCCTCAACATTAGATTCTCCATCAATAGTAACAGACTCCTCAACATTGTATTCTACATCAGTAGAAACTGAGATTGCTCAACATTGGATTCTCCTTCGATAGGTACTGAAACTCCTCAACATTGGATTCTCCTTCAATAAGTACTGAGACTCCTCAACATTGGATTCTCCATTGATAGTAACTGAGACTCCTCAACATTAGATTCTCCTTCGATAGGTACTGAGACTCCTCAACATTGGATTCTCCATTGATAGTAACTGAGACTCCTCAACATTAGATTCTCCTTCGATAGGTACTGAGACTCCTCAACATTGGATTCTTTATCAAATGAACTGAGACCCCTCAACATTGGATTCTCCTTCGATAGGTACTGAGACTCCTCAACATTAGATTCTCCTTCGATAGGTACTGAGACTCCTCAACAATGGATTCTTCATCAAATGAACTGAGACTCCTCAACAATGGATTCTCCAACGATAGTAACTGAGACTCCTCAACATTGGATTCTCCTTCAATAGGTACTGAGACTCCTCAACATTGGATTCTCCTTCAATAGGTACTGAGACTCCTCAACATTGGATTCTCCTTCAATAGGTACTGAGACTCCTCAACATTGGATTCTCCTTCAATAGGTACTGAGACTCCTCAACATTGGATTCTCCTTCAATAGGTACTGAGACTCCTCAACATTGGATTCTCCTTCAATAGGTACTGAGACTCCTCAACATTGGATTCTCCTTCAATAGGTACTGAGACTCCTCAACATTGGATTCTCCTTCGATAGGTACTGAAACTCCTCAACATTGGATTCTCCTTCGATAGGTACTGAGACTCCTCAACATTGGATTCTCCTTCGATAGGTACAGAGACTCCTCAACATTAGATTCTCCTTCGATGGGTACTGAGACTCCTCAGCATTGGACTCTACAACTGTGCAAGACTGAAGGGAAGATGGGAGTTCTCCATTAAATCCGGATCTATTTTTCTGAAGAACAGACACAGATTTTCCAGCATAGTGAATTGTCTGGCAATGAACACATCACGATTATCTCTGCGAGGGGTCTTCAAAAAGTTTCTACACTTTTATATTTATAATAGAGTTTTAAAAAAATTGTGGAAACTTTTTGAAGAACCCCCGTCTATGTGTTAAGAAAATATCTCCAGAGATGTTCACACTCTTGTCCATAACATAGGAGGTACAGAGGTTCTACTGGCAGATCTGAGGCCCCAATAACGATTGTCCTCCCTCTGTTCCCAGCTGTGTGTTTCTATTATGTTCGGTTCCCATCAATTCACTTTCTTGTAAATCTCTGCCATCCGCCGGTAGAATCTCTTATAAAACAAACCTCCCTTTTTAGTGAAATAGCTGAACAAGACCATCCAAGTTCCTTCCCTGAGATGAAAGGTCTGTGTTAGGATTTGACATCACGGCCCAGCGACTTTTTCCTCTAATCGCTCACAGATCAGTCCCGTTGTATTGAAGATTGGATAATATATGGCTTGTTCCGGAACACTGCGGAGGTTGTTCTGCATAATTATGGAGGAGTATGAAGGAGCGAGCGTTTTGTCTTTAAACATGAGCGTCTAATCAGCTGATTTTACAGCGAAGGGGAGGGAAATGGATTAATTTCTAACACTTCCTATTGTCACAATCTGATTATCCGAAAAACGCCCCTGATAGCAGGAAGCAGCTCTTGTGGAAATCAGTTATTCGCCGTTGGAAAAAAAAAAAATAAAAAACCGCGGCGTGCTGGTAACGGCGTCTTGATACATTGACATAATAAGGCCCTGTGTGAAACGGATAATCTTATATCCCTTTATTGCCCATTTGTGACTCTTGATAAATAGCCTCATGCAAGCGTAAGTGCCACTTTGCAGCGCGCGGCCCGGGCCTCCCGCTAACAGGGCTCCGGCACATGTGTACCAACAAATTGCTCTAACCGCATTTGTGCCCATTATGGATGGGAACGGCGGTGGCGGTTGACGTTAAGTGGATTCTTCAATTTTGTATGTTTTCTTTATTATTATGTTATAATTGAATTACATGAATTTGTACAGCGCTCACTCAGAGGCAGGGGCGGCCGCGGCTCATCAGTTATCGGCGGATGACATGAATGCCCACAGTTTGGCGCCGGTTAAAGTTGTTATAAGTTTTACACGGAAACGCTGCGCCTCCTCTGTCGTGCCTGGTTGCCGCACAACTGCTGTCTGCATCGGAATTTCTGCATTTCTTTTCCCCTCAGAATTTCAGCATTTCTTTTCCCCTCTTTCCCTCAGAATTTCAGCATTTCTTTTCCCCTCTTTCCCTCAGAATTTCTGCATTTCTTTTCCCCTCTTTCCTTAGAATTTCTGCATTTCTTTTCCCCTCAGAATTTCTGCATTTCTTTTCCCCTCTTTCCTTAAAATTTCTGCATTTCTTTTCCCCTCAGAATTTCTGCATTTCTTTTCCCCTCAGAATTTCTGCATTTCTTTTCCCCTCTTTCCCTCAGAATTTCTGCATTTCTTTTCCCCTCTTTTCCTCAGAATTTCAGCATTTCTTTTCCCCTCAGAATTTCTGCATTTCTTTCCCCTCTTTCCCTCAGAATTTCTGCATTTCTTTTCCCCTCTTTCCCTCAGAATTTCTGCATTTCTTTTCCCCTCTTTCCCTCAGAATTTCAGCATTTCTTTCCCCTCTTTCCCTCAGAATTTCTGCATTTCTTTTCCCCTCTTTTCCTCAGAATTTCTGCATTTCTTTTCAACTCTTTCCCTCAGAATTTCTGCATTTCTTTTCCCCTTTTTCCCTCAGAATTTCAGCATTTCCTTTCCCCTCAGAATTTCTGCATTTCTTTCCCTCAGAATTTCTGCATTTCTTTTCCCCTCTTTCCCTCAGAATGTCAGCATTTCTTTTCCTCTCTTTTCCTCAGAATTTCTGCATTTCTTTTCAACTCTTTCCCTCAGAATTTCTGCATTTCTTTTCCCCTCTTTTCCTCAGAATTTCTGCATTTCTTTTGCTTGAGGTGATTGTAGCCGTATTAGTGCATTTGCGACAGAAACAATTGAGTACTGTCCGTGATACTTTTTTTATTTGCACTAACATACAATTTTGAGGACAAGCTTTCGGGGTATGTCCCCTTCTTCAAGGTCCAAGCAGTACTATACAAATCACAAACATTCTGCTTAAACTTTGTGATTTGTATAGTACTGCTTGGACCTTGAAGAAGGGGACATACCCCGAAAGCTTGTCCTCAAAATTGTATGTTAGTGCAAATAAAAAAAGTATCACGGACAGTACTCAATTGTTTCTGTTGCATTTCTTTTCAACTCTTTCCCTCAGATTTTCAGCATTTCTTTTGCCCTCTTTCCTTATATTTTCTACATTTCTTTTCCCTCTTTTCCTCAGAATTTCTGCATTTCTTTCCCTCAGAATTTCTGCATTTCTTTTCCCCTCTTTCCTTAGAATTTCAGCATTTCTTTTCCCCTCTTTTCCTCAGAATTTCAGCATTTCTTTTCCCCTCTTTTCCTCAGAATTTCAGCATTTCTTTTCCCCTCTTTCCTTAGAATTTCAGCATTTCTTTTCCCCTCTTTTCCTCAGAATTTCAGCATTTCTTTTCCCCTCTTTCCTTAGATTTTCAGCATTTCTTTTCCCCTCTTTCCTTAGATTTTCAGCATTTCTTTTTCCCTCTTTCCTTAGATTTTCAGCATTTATTTTCCCCTCTTTTCCTCAGAATTTCTGCATTTCTTTTCCCCTCTTTTCCTCAGAATTTCTGCATTTCTTTTCCCCTCTTTCCTTAGATTTTCAGCATTTCTTTTTCCCTCTTTCCTTAGATTTTCAGCATTTCTTTTCCCTTCTTTTCCTCAGAATTTCTGCATTTCTTTTCCTCAGAATTTCTGCATTTCTTTTCCCCTCTTTCCTCCTACATCCCTAACATTTCCCCTTTCCTTTAAGCCGGGGGTAAGGGGGAAAAAAAAAAGAAGGAGTTTCAGTCCTCTTCTTCCAGAACAGGTCCAACTCCCATGTTTCTGTAGTGACTCCGATCCACTATATATGTAGTCATTCTGTGTCTATCAAAAAATACCCAATGCACAATTCACATAGCATTTCAGTAGTATTTATTGCCAAATTTCAATGTGCTCCCTTACATCATGTATCCCCATCAGAGTCCCCCCTTACATCATGTATCCCCATCAGAGTCCCCCCTTACATCAGGTGTCCCCATCAGCGTGCTCTCATACATCAGCAGTCACCATCAGAGTGCCCCCTTATATCAAGCGTCCCCATCAGAGTCCCCCTACATCAGGCATCCCCATCAGAGTCCCCCTTACATCAGATGTCCACATGAGAGTCCCCCATACATCAGGTGTCCCCATCAGAGTGCCCCCTTACATCAGGCATCCCCATCAGAGTCCCCTTTATATCAGATGTCCACATGAGAGTCCCCCCTTACATCAAGTGTCCCATCAGAGATCAGAGTGCCCCCTTATATCAAATGTCCCCTTCAGAGCCCCCTTTACATCAGGTGTCCCAATCAGGGCCCCCCTTATATCAAATTTCCCCAACAGAGTCCCCCTTACATCAGGTGTCCCCGTCAGCATCCCCCTTACATCAGGTGTCCCCATCAGAGTACCCCCTTACATCAGGTGTCCCCATAAGAGTCTCCCCTTATATCGTGTCCCCATCAGAGTCCCCTTGCATCAAGTGTCCCCATAAGAGTGCCCCTTTATATAAGGTGTCCGCATCAGGTTCCCTCTTACATCAAGTGTCTCTATCAGAGTGCCCCCTTACATCAGGTGTCCCCATCAGAGTCTTCCCTCGCATCGAGTGTCCCCATCAGAGTCCCCCTTACATCAGGTGTCCCCATCAGGGTCCCTCTTACATCGGGTGTTCCCATCAGAGTCCCCCTTACATCGGGTGTTCCCATCAGTGTCCCTTTTACATCAGGTGTCCTCATCAGAGTCTTCCCTCGCATCAAGTGTCTCCATCAGAGTCCCTCCTTATATTAGGTGTCCCCATCAGAGTCCCCCATTACATCAAATGTCCCATAAGAATTCCCCCTTATATCAGGTGTCCCCATTAAAGTCCATTGGGTGTGCCCCTCAGAGCGCCTCTTTAATCAGGTGTCCCGACCATAGTCCCGGCTTAGATCAGGTGTCCCCATCAGAGTGTTCTCCTTACATCAGGCGTCCCCATCCAAGTCTTCTCCTTACATCGGGTGTCCCCATCAGAGTCTTCTCCTTACATCGGGTGTCCCCATCAGAGTCTTCTCCTTACATCGGGTGTCCCCATCAGAGTGTTCTCCTTACATCAGGCGTCCCCATCAGAGTGTCCTCCTTACATCGGGTGTCCCCATCAGAGTGTTCTCCTTACATCGGGTGTCCCCATCAGAGTCTTCTCCTTACATCGGGTGTCCCCATCAGAGTGTTCTCCTTACATCAGGCGTCCCCATCAGAGTCTTCTCCTTACATCAGGTGTCCCCATCAGAGTCTTCTCCTTACATCGGGTGTCCCCATCAGAGTGTTCTCCTTACATCAGGCGTCCCCATCCGAGTCTTCTCCTTACATCAGGTGTCCCCATCAGAGTCTTCTCCTTACATCAGGCGTCCCCATCAGTGTGTTCTCCTTACATCAGACGTCCCCATCAGTCTTCTCCTTACATCAGGTGTCCCCATCAGAGTGTTCTCCTTACATCAGGCGTCCCCATCAGAGTGTTCTCCTTACATCAGGCGTCCCCATCAGAGTCTTCTCCTTACATCAGACGTCCCCATCAGAGTCTTCTCCTTACATCAGACGTCCCCATCAGTCTTCTCCTTACATCAGGCGTCCCCATCAGAGTCTTCTCCTTACATCAGGCGTCCCCATCAGAGTCTTCTCCTTACATCGGGTGTCCCCATCAGAGTGTTCTCCTTACATCAGGTGTCCCCATCAGAGTCTTCTCCTTACATCAGGCGTCCCCATTAGAGTCTTCTCCTTACATCGGGTGTCCCCATCAGAGTCTTCTCCTTACATCAGACGTCCCCATCAGTCTTCTCCTTACATCAGGCATCCCCATCAGAGTCTTCTCCTTACATCGGGTGTCCCCATCAGAGTGTTCTCCTTACATCAGGTGTCCCCATCAGAGTGTTCTCCTTACATCAGGCGTCCCCATCAGAGTGTCCTCCTTACATCGGGTGTCCCCATCAGAGTGTTCTCCTTACATCGGGTGTCCCCATCAGAGTCTTCTCCTTACATCGGGTGTCCCCATCAGAGTGTTCTCCTTACATCAGGCGTCCCCATCAGAGTCTTCTCCTTACATCAGGCGTCCCCATCAGAGTCTTCTCCTTACATCGGGTGTCCCCCATCAGAGTGTTCTCCTTACATCAGGTGTCCCCATCAGAGTCTTCTCTTTACATCAGGTCCCCATTAGAGTCTTCTCCTTACATCGGGTGTCCCCATCAGAGTGTTCTCCTTACATCAGGCGTCCCCATCCGAGTCTTCTCCTTACATCAGGTGTCCCCATCAGAGTCTTCTCCTTACATCAGGTGTTCCCATCAGAGTCTTCTCCTTACATCAGGTGTCCCCATCAGAGTCTTCTCCTTACATCAGGTGTCCCCATCAGAGTCTTCTCCTTACATCAGGCGTCCCCATCAGTGTGTTCTCCTTACATCAGGCGTCCCCATCAGAGTCTTCTCCTTACATCAGGCGTCCCCATCAGTCTTCTCCTTACATCAGACGTCCCCATCAGTCTTCTCCTTACATCAGGTGTCCCCATCAGAGTGTTCTCCTTACATCAGGCGTCCCCATCAGAGTGTTCTCCTTACATCAGGCGTCCCCATCCGAGTCTTCTCCTTACATCAGGTGTCCCCATCAGAGTCTTCTCCTTACATCAGGTGTTCCCATCAGAGTCTTCTCCTTACATCAGGTGTCCCCATCAGAGTCTTCTCCTTACATCAGGTGTCCCCATCAGAGTCTTCTCCTTACATCAGGTGTCCCCATCAGAGTCTTCTCCTTACATCAGGTGTTCCCATTCGATCCCTGCTGAACCTCTACATGTGATCACGCTGAACTTGGTTGATGTAACTCTGGATGACATGTTGTAACTGATAGAATGACTGGCGGTTTTTATTGTAGTGATCGATGTTTATCAGAAATAAATCGGTCGTAATCTGCAGTCTTCTTTCATTTTTGTCATAGAACTATTTGCAATGTTATGTAAAAAAATGTATCCAAAAATTGTTACTTTGCTGTTTCTTCAATATAACAGAATTTCCATTTTCAAAAACCGCAATTCAATTCCTCCGAAGCATCGAAATGTAAGCGAACGATCGGTAAGACAAAATGTGAGATCATATAAATAGGAAGGGATTTGTCTTGTGAGTTTGTTTTTGAAATCAGGGAAAATGGCCGAAAATGAATTTTTTCGCCATCGCGGTCAGATCTGGCGACATTTTCGCTCTGCGTACCACGGATTCTATATCCGTAAACGTTCCTCTATGACGGGTGTGTGTATAAATCTCTTCTCACCCCGAATCCGCCGGATGGCCCAAGGGGCCGCGGTAACGAATGTGTCTGGGCGTCGGCCCGCACATCTATCAGGCGCTAAGGTTGCGTTCCCAGACTGTTCCAGGCCGTGTCGGAGAGGCGGAGGACAGGAGAGGGAATTTATGATGACGGCTGTCTGTTTATTATCTGCCGGCTATTGATGTTGTGAATTTATTCTTCGATGGCCATTATGTGATATCTGTCCGATCCGCGCTCTGCCGCACATTCATCACATGGAGAGGGGAGCGCCTGCTTTCTGTCATCGGGGATGACAAGACTCAAGACGCACAATCCTCCATTCCTCCTCTCTGATACACATCCCAAGCATCTTTGACCATTCCCACCCCGGTGACCATTGTGCCAGACAAAAACTTCTCCAACCACCCCTACCCTGGTGATAATTGTGCCGGGCAAACATCTATAACCATTCCCACCCCAGTGACCATTGTGCCAGACAAACATCTTCTCCCATATCCACCCCGGTGACCATTGTGCCAGAAAAAACACCTCTAACCATCTCCACCTCCATGGCCATAGTGCCAGACAAACATCTCCGACCACCCCTACCCTGGTGATCGTTGTGCCGGGCAAACATCTATAACCATTCCCACCCCAGTGACCATTGTGCCAGACAAACATTTCCTCCCATCTCCACTCCGGTGACCATTGTGCCAAACAAACATCTTTTCCCATCTCCACCCCGGTGACCATTGTGCCAGAAAAAACACCTCTAACCATCTCCACCTCGATGACCATTGTGCCAGACAAACTTCTCCAACCACCCCTACCCTGGTGATCATTGTGCCGGGCAAACATCTATAACCATTCCCACCCCAGTGACCATTGTGTCAGACAAACATCTCCTACCACCTCCACTCCGGTGACCATTGTGCCAAACAAACATCTTTGACCATCCCTACCCTGATGACCATTGTGCCGGACAAACATGTACAACCATTCCCACCCTGGTGGCCATTGAGCCAGAGAAACATCTCCGACAATCCTCACCCACCACGGTGATCATTTTGCCGGACAAACATCTACTACCATTCCCACCTCGCTGACCATTGTGCCAGACAAACATCTCTGGCCATCCCCAACTCAGTGACCATTGTGTCAGACAAACATCTCCTACCATCTCCACCCCGGTGACCACTGTGCCTGACAAATATCTCCGACCATCCTTACCCTGGTGATCATTGTGCTGGACAAACATCTACAACAATTCCCACCCCGGTGACCATTGTACCAGACAGACATCTCCGACCATCCCTAAACTGGTGACTATTGTGCCGGATAAACATCTTTGACCATTCCCACCTCAGTGACCATTGTGCCAGTCTTGCACAGGTGTACCGGCTCCTCCCCTGCAGTCTTGCACAGGTGTACCGGCTCCTCCCCTTCGGTCTTGCACAGTTGTAACGGCTCCTCCCCTTTAGTCTTGTACAGGTGTAGTGGCTCCTCCCCTTCAATCTTGCACAGGTTACCGGCTCCTCCCCTTGGGTCTTGCACAGTTGTACCGGCTCCTCTCCTTCAGTCTTGCACAGGTGTATCGGCTCCTCCCCTTCAATCTTGCACAGGTGTACGGCTCCTCCCCTTCAGTCTTGCACAGGTGTACCGGCTCCTCCCCTTCAGTCTTGCACAGGTGTACCGGCTTCTCCCCTTCAGTCTTGCACAGGTGTACCGGCTCCTCCCCTTCAGTCTTGCACAGGTGTACCGGCTTCTCCCCTTCAGTCTTGCACAGGTGTACCGGCTCCTCCCCTTCAGTCTTGCACAGGTGTACCGACTCCTCCCCTTCAGTCTTGCACAGGTGTACAGGCTCCTCCCCTTCAGTCTTGCACAGGTGTACCAGCTCCTCCCCTTCAGTCTTGCACAGGTGTACCGTCTCCTCCCCTTCAGTCTTGCACAGGTGTACCATCTCCTCCCCTTCAGTCTTGCACAGGTGTACCGGCTCCTCCCCTTCAGTCTTGCACATGTGTACCGGCCCCTCCCCTCCAGTCTTGCACAGGTGTACCGACCCCTCCCCTTCAGTCTTGCACAGGTGTACTGGCCCCTCCCCTTCAGTCTTGCACAGGTGTACTGGCTCCTCCAAAACGCTGCATGAGCTATATTGCTGCATTTGTTGCCTGTAGGCCGGTCCATTGAAATGAATGGGCTGCCTTATGTGCAGTAAAGTATCGGTCGGATGCGGGCGACTCTTCCGCGTCCGCCGGGGCTCGCCTGTCTGCGGTGAATCTTTTTAATGCCAATTATCAGGTTAATCTGGCCGGGCCCCTTTATTACACGGTGTCACTGGGTGATTCTGCGGGCAGCTGTTAATTACAGGTGAGGAGGAGAGATTAGCGAAGAGGAAGGGGAAGTTGTCTTTTGTAATAAAGTCTTTTCCGATTCCCCCAACAGAGTAAAACAAACGCTAAGTTATGGAAAAAAAAAAAAAAAGCCGCGAATACATATTTTATAAGGACGCAGGGCGGCGTTTTTTATTTTCAAGGGATAATTCGGTGTAAATCACCTTAATTAAAAGTGTCACCCGTGTGATAGTTGGTAACTCATTTCCTGTGTACATGGTGTAATTTAAAACGCATGTATCACTGGGGTGTGGAGGAGGAGGCCGAGAGAGAGCGGGACGGGCAATTACTATGGAGATGGGTCATTATCCAGTGCCCTGGCTGGGTGAGTGATTAACGGGGGACCGCGCACGCACTCGCTTTCCGTCCTGGCAGCGTTTAGGGCCGCTGAGAGATTTATTAGTGTTTTGAATAAAAAAGATATTCGAGGTAATTTAATAAGGCCGAGCACATGGTGCTGATGGTGTGCAAAGGGCCCAACTCAGAGCGACCAATCACAGCAAACCCACCTAATGATGTCTTCTCGCAGGGATGGCGGTCTCTGAACTTCTCGAACCTGCACACCCACCACGGTCATTATCAGGGCTCAGTGCCAGAGGCTGTTACATATGCAGCCGATCGACCTCCACTGTAAAGTGAAACACAAAGAAAGCGCACCAACCTTGCGCATTACCTCAGTAAAATGTGATTTTATTAAATAGAGAGTAATACTCAGAAAAAAAGAAGTATAACAAGCGTATACGGTCCTCAACGGAACTTAGGGGTGTAGAAGCGGTGCGAGTCACATCACGAGGGTAGACTCTCAAAGTAAGGCTGACGCATTTCGAAGGGGGTCCCTTCTTCTTCAGAGCTAACTATACAATGAGTGCCCTCTACCATATGTACCATGGGACTGAAACTGGACCCTCCTATCTGAGCTGGAGCGCAGGAGATGTTGTTTCTGTTTCCACTGGTCTTTTTTTAGCTTTCTGTAAAGGTGGCATTCTCATCATCAATGTAAGAAGCATTCTTCCCACTGACCCCCAATGTAAGGGACATTCTTCCCACTGACCCCCAATGTAAGGGACATTCTTCCCACTGACCCCCAATGTAAGGGACATTCTTCCCACTGACCCCCAATGTAAGGGACATTCTTCCCACTGATCACCAATGTAAGGGACATTCTTCCCACTGACCCCCAATGTAAGGGACATTCTTCCCACTGACCCCCAATGTAAGGGACATTCTTCCCACTGACCCCCAATGTAAGGGACATTCTTCCCACTGACCACCAATGTAAGGGACATTCTTCCCACTGACCCCCAATGTAAGGGACATTCTTCCCACTGACCCCCAATGTAAGGGACATTCTTCCCACTGACCTCCAATGTAAGGGACATTCTTCCCACTGACCCCCAATGTAAGGGACATTCTTCCCACTGATCACCAATGTAAGGGACATTCTTCCCACTGACCCCCAATGTAAGGGACATTCTTCCCACTGATCACCAATGTAAGGGACATTCTTCCCACTGACCCCCAATGTAAGGGGACATTCTTCCCACTGACCCCCAATGTAAGGGACATTCTTCCCAGTGATCACTAATGTAAGGGACATTCTTCCCACTGATCACCAATGTAAGGGACATTCTTCCCACTGACCCCCAATGTAAGGAACATTCTTCCCACTGACCACCAATGTAAGGGACATTCTTCCCACTGACCCCCAATGTAAGGGACATTCTTCCCACTGATCACCAATGTAAGGGACATTCTTCCCACTGATCACCAATGTAAGGGACATTCTTCCCACTGATCACCAATGTAAGGGACATTCTTCCCACTGATCACCAATGTAAGGGACATTCTTCCCACTGACCCCCAATGTAAGGGACATTCTTCCCACTGATCACCAATGTAAGGGACATTCTTCCCACTGACCCCCAATGTAAGGGACATTCTTCCCAGTGATCACCAATGTAAGGGACATTCGTCCCACTGATCCCCAATGTAAGGGACGTTCTTCCCACTGACCCCCAATGTAAGGGACATTCTTCTCACTGATCACCAATGAATTCATTTTTTGTAAGTGTTCCTTGAGACCTGAATAATATTTTTTATGGTTTCTATGGGGTAGAAATGTTGGGATCATTCTGTAATATAGAGCAGTGGTCTACAAACTGCGGCCCTTTGCTTGCCTATATCCAGCCCTTAAGGCACTATTCCTCCCACTGACACCAATGATGGGGCACTATTCCTCCCACTGACACCAATGATGGGGCACTATTCCTCCCACTGACACCAATGATGGGGCACTATTCCTCCCACTGATACCAATGATGGGCACTATTCCTCCCACTGACACCAATAATTGGGCACTCTTCCTACTACTGACACCAATGATGGGGCACTATTCCTCCCACTGACAAAAAAAAATAGGGTACCATTCTCCCACTGACACCAACTATTTCTGCCCCTAATAGCAAAGATTGGGCATTGTTTACTCCCACTAGGTACAGTCCCCCCCCCCCCCCAATGTCTGAAGGAAACCAAACTGGCCCTTTTTTTTAGGATGACTGGAGACCCCTGATATAGAGGATGCATTAGGAGGCTCCATGGTGGGCAGGAATATCCAAACGCCAAAGCAGGATCAGGTCCAGGAAGATTGGTGATGAGACCCATCAAGCTGGGTAGGGGGGGGGGGGGGGGGAGTGACTCCAGCCAACACATATGAATGGCAACTCTGATTGCTTCTTTATTTTTTTTCTTTTCACTATTATACTTTTCCTGGGTGGGGAAGTATTTTTATCAGCATTTGTTTTTCCTAACTTGAAATACAATCATTGTCGAGAGACATAGGAGCTGGGCCAGCACAGACCATAACTGTACACTCCGGAGGAGGAGATGAGGGCTATGACGTGCAAGGATGGGCCGTGCTAGGGAATAGACTGGCCCAGGCATTAAGATGCAGTTGATAAGGTTGGTGACAGGGTCTCTTTATTGATCTGATATCAGACAATGTTATTGATCAGAATCCTATTGATCAGGAAGCCGGGGGCACTCCGGGCTTTTCCACAGACGGGGGTCCATGTTCCACATTCACGGTATCAGTTGTTCATCATTATGTAAAAAAAAATCGTCACAACTTTCTAATCCCAGAAAAAGCCACTAGTTATCTGGGGCAGCCGAATAGAGCGCTAGCTCCTGGGCTCAGGCGTCTGATTGTTTCGCCTGATCGATCCCCCTGATGAAGATGGATGAGGGACGTGTCATACTTCGGAAGGCCGCGCCGCCGATCCCGGACGGGTGTAAATGATGACATTGATGTAGCGGTGTTCATGAACGTGTCAAGTCATATGCAAATCTCTGTCATTTTTATTAGCGGCGGCGGCGCAGAGGATGCGATGCGCTGATTATGGTCGGCTTACATTGCGATCCGTCTTCATAAACGTTCCGGGCGTCTGTCTGTAAATAAACGTTCGGTAATAGGACGCGGAGCCATCCATGCAGCACCCTAGACAGCGGCGCTGTCTGCCGACTGTCCATCTCTTTATATGCTCTGATCTCCCTGGCTGGTGTGCGGAGAAAAGACAAATATTTATTCGATTTGCGATCGTCCTGCCTGTGAACAGAAAGAGACGTCAGACTTCTTCAGGGGCGGCGGGATTCCTCGTGTCGGGTTTTTGGGGGTATTTATGGAAATCAAACACTTGATTTTGCTAGTTTTTCTTTTAAAACATCTTTTATTGGTGAATATTGATACTTTGTAACAGATTCCTTCTCCCAGAATACAAATCGCTATGGAAACATCTGGTACAAAGAAACGTACGTCCCTGCAATCGACTTCTATGATTGGCCCCTTTTTTGGCCCCATTGAAAATATTGTCTTATATCAGTTGAATAATATGACGTGCTGATCCTGCCAGAAATTTAATGTGCTCATAACTTCCTGTGCTCTCTGCCTGGGCGGCACTCTTTTCTTTTACATTGCTTCCAGTGAGGACTACAGAACACCTCCCTCCAGGGCCGGACTGACCATTTGGAAACTCGGGCACTGCCCGAGGGCCCAGGGTCAGTAGGGGGCCCCATGAGATGCCCCTGGTACCTTTTTCATAGGCTTTTTTGAGTTTGGGCAAGGACACAGGGGCCCCATGATCCCCTATTGCCCAGGGGCCCCATGAGTTGTCAGTCCGCCCCTGCCTCCCTCTATACTATGGCAATGAGACAGGAGGTTTCTATCGTCCTATGTTCATTCCCTACACTGAGTGAGCGTTGTCACCCCAGGACAGGAAGGCAGACCGCTCACTGCTGCTCTCTCTCCTTGTGCAGGGAGACTGGTCTTGCATCGCCCCCTCCTGTAGTTTTTTGTAGTGGGTGGAGCCTGCTAGACCCCTCCCACAGCTCTGCTCTCTCTCCTTGTGCAGGATGAATGGTCTTGCACCGCCCCCTCGTGTAGTTTTCTGCAGTGGGTGGAGCCTGCTAGACCCCTCCCACAGCTCTGCTCTCTCTCCTTGTGCAGGATGATTGGTCTTGCACCGCCCCCTCGTGTAGTTTTCTGCAGTGGGTGGAGCCTGCTAGACCCCTCCCACAGCTCTGCTCTCTCTCCTTGTGCAGGATGATTGGTCTTGCACCGCCCCCTCGTGTAGTTTTCTGCAGTGGGTGGAGCCTGCTAGACCCCTCCCACAGCTCTGCTCTCTCTCTCTCCTTGTGCAGGATGATTGGTCTTGCACCGCCCCCTCGTGTAGTTTTCTGCAGTGGGTGGAGCCTGCTAGACCCCTCCCACAGCTCTGCTCTCTCTCCTTGTGCAGGATGATTGGTCTTGCACCGCCCCCTCGTGTAGTTTTCTGCAGTGGGTGGAGCTCGGAACACAAACGTCTCTATTTAAATTGAAGAAAAAGAGAGGGGGGGGGAAATTCAGTGGAATGCTTAAAAAAACGCACCAGACCGCGTCAATAACGCGCATGCGGAAACACATCCGGACTGCATTTCTATAGTGTGAACCGGCCCTAAAACTTTTTTTTCTTTTTTTCTGAAAATGGAACGGTATAATGCAGTCCATTGTGGTTTCGTGTACGGCCTGTATTATTATTAATTATTTCAGGTACTTATATAGCGTCGTCAATTTACGCAGCACTTCACATATATATTGTACATTCACATCAGTCCCCGCCCATGAGGAGCATACAATTTAAGACCCCTAACTCACATTCATACATACACATACTATGACCAATTTAGACAGGATTAAATTCATCTCCCAGCATGTCTTTGGAGTGTGGGAGGAAACCGGAGTATCCGGAGGAAACCCACGCAGGCACAGGGAGAACATGAAAACTCCAGGCAGGTGGTGCCGTGGTTGGGATTCGAACCAACGACCCGAGTACTGCCAGGGAGAAGTGCTGACCATTTAGCCACTGTGCTCCCCATTTCACCAGGCAGGTGGTGCCATAGTTGGGATTCAAACTGATGACCCGAGTACTGCCAGGGAGAAGTGCGACCATTTAGCTGCTGTGCTCCCCATTTCACCAGGCAGGCGGTGCCATTGTTGGGATTCAAACCAACGACCCGAGTACTGCCAGGGAGAAGTGCGACCATTTAGCTGCTGTGCTCCCCATTTCACCAGGCAGGCGGTACCATGGTTGGGATTCGAACCAACGACCCGAGTACTGCCAGGTGGAAGTGAAACCATTTAGCTGCTGTGCTGCCCATTTCACCAGGCAGGCGGTGCCGTGGTTGGGATTCGACACAAGCGACCAGAGTACTGCCAGGTGGAAGTGCAACCATTTAGCTGCTGTGCTGCCCATTTCACCAGGCAGGCAGTGCCGTGGTTGGGATTCGAACCAACGACCAGAGTACTGCCAGGTGGAAGTGCGACCATTTAGCTGCTGCACTGCCCATTTCACCAAGCAGGCAGTGCCATGGTTGGGATTCGAACCAACGACTCGAGTACTGCCAGGTGGAAGTGCGACCATTTAGCTGCTGTGCTGCCCCTTTCACCAAGCAGGTGGTGCCATGGTTGGGATTCGAACCAATGACCCGAGTACTGCCAGGTGGAAGTGCTAACCATGTAGCCACTGTGCTGCCCATACCTGGAGACCACAGAGTGTCATTATAGGATCTAGGCAAACTATTACCATACAGATAACATTTCTATATTGGAAGTCAGTCCAAATCCCAGCCTGAGCCGCCACGTCACGCCGCGACGCATTGCCGCGGATCATCTTTAGGCCTCCAGCGTCTGCCGCAGACTTTTGGTGCCGTGTGACTCCTCATAGGTCAGACAAGGAGGATTCTATATCCCCCTCATCCATTCTTCCTTCAACATGCCAAATCAAGGAGCATTAAAGAGCCAAAATTCAATTTCTCCACCGCGCGGCGCGGCTGCTGCTCGGCATGTGGGACTGAAAAACGCTTTGCGCAAAGTGAACATGACAGCGACATTGCTTTTTCTGTCACATCTCATGTACCGATCTGCGAAAAAAAAAAAAAAAATTCTCATAAAAAATGTATTGTCGTCCCCAGTGCTGATTTTCAGGGGGGCGGAGGGGGGAGGGGAACGGTGCGCGGCGCGGGGTGTGCGTTTCGCGTTGTGTATGCGCGGGCGCCCCTGGATATTAATACTGACTACATCTGATTTCATATGTCTTCTTCTGTTATAAGCATCTGTTTAGCGAGAGCGCCTTCCAACACCCGCCGCCTCTTGGTCGCCTCTTGGTCGCTCATCCTTGGCTCCTGACTGCAGGCGTGCATACAAATTCCGTTATTAAATACACAACCTCCCCCCCCCCCCCCCCATCCATCGGAGCCGGGGGGCTACAAGTAGCGTGCCTGGTGTGCGCCCTCGTTAGGGGGGGGTCTGAACATATTTCACCCTTCTTTAGTGCTGCAGGTGCCGGCTGACCTGACAAATCCAATCAGGGAGACGTCGTTTATTTCCCGAGAATTTACATCGGGAAGACGACTCTAATACCCCCAAATTACCGCTCGGCCCCCGCTCAGATTTAATGCGGGATTGTTCCTAATGTAACCTGTCTTAAGGGGGAATGGCGTTATTAGATTTCGGGCCGGTTCGCGGCGGGTGGGGAGGGAAGGCCGGCGTTCATTGTCAGAGGAGATCCTCGGCACAGAGCTGACAATCCGTTATGTGTTTTCCTCCAAAATGTCACCAATTCCGTTTTATCTCGTTATCCAATTTGTTTTAATGGTCGGGGACCTGCATGTGATTTGCGGCGCGGATGCTTCCAGGCGATCCGACGCCGAAGAACATGATGGGGCTTTTTAATTACATAAAGCGAAATGTTTCCACTCTACAGATAAATGATACAATGGAACAAATCCGCTCCGGGGCGGCCATATTGAATTATGATCCGCGGGGGTCTCTGCATGCCGTACGGGAAACCAATCACGGCGCCGAGCGTGCGTCCGAAATCTTTTAATGAAACAATTTGCTTTACGTTCGCAACACACTAAACCTCCGACGCGTTTTGGGGGGTCAGGCATGCTCCCCATCTTCAGGGCTAATATATACAGGATGGGTGGAGGAGTACAATGGGACACTCAATTCTATGCTGGTCATATTCACAGCAAACGGTAGAAGTATCTATTTTATACTCTCTTAGATTGTAAGCTCCAAGGATCAGGACCCTCCTAACCCTCTTGTATCATCTCCCTTTATATTGTAAAGCGCTGAGCAAACTGTTGGCGCCATAAATCCTGTATAATAATAATAATAAACTGATCAAAACTGATCCTAAACATTAGGAAAATCGCAAAAAAAACCCCAAACTATAACCTACAATATCCAATAAAAGATCGATGATCAGCCAAACATAAACGTCAAAGTGTGAGCATGAACCAATGAAACAAATTACAGCCATGCATAGGAAAAAATACATCGACCATCAAAACATCGACCGCAACAGTCACATCAAAATACCTAACGCTGAGGAAGAAAAATATTATAGTCACTATACCTATAGAAGAAATCTGTGATATTACAATGGCGATACCTATAGGATACATCGATGATATTATAGTAACTATTCCCATAGAATAAAATTATATTACCTATATAATATAATATGATAACTGATTATATAATAATGATACCTATAGAATACATCTGTGATACAATAATAATGATTCCTATAGAATACATCTATGATACAATAATAATGATTCCTATAGAATACATCTATGAAACCGTAATAATGATTCCTATAGAATACATCTATGATACAATAATAATGTCACCTATAGAATACATCTATGATACAGTAATAATGTCACCTATAGAATACATCTATGATACAATAATAATGATTCCTATAGAATACATCTATGATACAATAATAATGATTCCTATAGAATACATCTATGAGACAATAATAATGTCACCTATAGAATACATCTATGATACAGTAATAATGTCACCTATAGAATACATCTATGATACAATAATAATGATTCCTATAGAATACATCTATGATACAATAATAATGATTCCTATAGAATACATCTATGATACAATAATAATGATTCCTATAGAATACATCTATGATACAATAATAATGTCCCTATAGAATACATCTATGATACAGTAATAATGTCACCTATAGAATACATCTATGATACAATAATAATGATTCCTATAGAATACATCTATGATACAATAATAATGATTCCTATAGAATACATCTATGATACCATAATAATGTCACCTATAGAATACATCTATGATACAGTAATAATGTCACCTATAGAATACATCTATGATACCATAATAATGATTCCTATAGAATACATCTATGATACAATAATAATGATTCCTATAGAATACATCTATGATACAGTAATAATGTCACCTATAGAATACATCTATGATACCATAATAATGATTCCTATAGAATACATCTATGATACAATAATAATGTCCCCTATAGAATACATCTATGATACAATAATAATGATTCCTATAGAATACATCTATGATACAATAATAATGTCACCTATAGAATACATCTTTGATACAATAATAATGTCACCTATAGAATACATCTATGATACCATAATATAATGATACCTATAGAATACATCTATGATACAATGATAATGTCACCTATAGAATACATCTTTGATACAATAATAATGTCACCTATAGAATACATCTATGATACAATGATAATGTCGCCTATAGAATACATCTATGATATAATAATAATGATACCTATAGAATACATCTATGATACAATAATAATGTCACCTATAGAATACATCTATGATACAATAATAATGTCACCTATAGAATACATCTATGATACAATAATAATGATACCTATAGAATACATCTATGATACAATAATAATGTCACCTATAGAATACATCTATGATACAATAATAATGTCACCTATAGAATACATCTATGATACAATAATAATGATACCTATAGAATACATCTATGATACAATAAGAATGATACCTATAGAATACATCTATGATACAATAATAATGTCACCTATAGAATAGATCTATGACACAGTAATAATGTCACCTATAGAATACATCTATGATACAAGAAAAAATGTCACCTAAAGAATACATCTATGATACAATAATAATGTCCCCTATAGAATACATCTATGATATTATAATAATGTCCCCTATAGAATACATCTATGATACAATAATAATGTCACCTATAGAATACATCTATGATACAGTAATAATGTCCCCTATAGATTACATCTATGATACAGTAATAATGTCCCCTATAGAATACATCTATGACACAATAATAATGATTCCTATAGAATACATCTATGATACAGTAATAATGTCCCCTATAGAATACATCTATGACACAATAATAATGATTCCTATAGAATACATATATGATACAATAATAATGTCACCTATAGAATACATCTATGATACAATAATAATGATACCTATAGAATACATCTATGATACAATAATAATGATACCTATAGAATACATCTATGATACAATAATAATGTCACCTATAGATTACATCTATGATACAATAATAATGTCCCCTATAGAATACATCTATGACACAATAATAATGATTCCTATAGAATACATCTATGATACAATAATAATGATACCTATAGAATACATCTATGATACAATAATAATGTCACCTATAGATTACATCTATAATACAATAATAATGTCCCCTATAGATTACATCTATGATACAGTAATAATGTCCCCTATAGATTACATCTATGATACAATAATAATGTCACCTATAGAATACATCTATAATACAATAATAATGTCACCTATAGAATACATCTATGATACAGTAATAATGATACCTATAGAATACATCTATGATATAATAATAATGATACCTATAGAATACATCTATGATACAGTAATAATGTCCCCTATAGAATACATCTATGATACAATAATAATGTCACCTATAGAATACATCTATGATACAATAATAATGTCACCTATAGAATACATCTATGATACAATAATAATGTCCCCTATAGAATACATCTATGATACAATAATAATGTCACCTATAGAATACATCTATGATACAATAATAATGTCACCTATAGAATACATCTATGACACAGTAATAATGTCCCCTATAGAATACATCTATGATACAGTAATAATGTCACCTATAGAATACATCTGTGATACAATAATAATGTCCCCTATAGAATACATCTATGATACAGTAATAATGTCACCTATAGAATACATCTGTGATACAATAATAATGATACCTATAGAATACATCTATGATACAATAATGATGTCCCCTATAGAATACATCTATGATACAATAATAATGTCCCCTATAGAATACATCTTTGATACAATAATAATGTCCCCTATAGAATACATCTATGATATTATAATAATGTCACCTATAGAATACATCTATGATACCATAATAATGTCACCTATAGAATACATCTATGACACAATAATAATGTCACCTATAGAATACATCTATGATACAATAATAATGTCCCCTATAGAATACATCTATGACACAATAATAATGTCACCTATAGAATAAGACTCGGCTATTATGGCGATTACACACGGGTGGTTTGAATACATAAAAGTTGACGTTGCCACTAAATTAATAATATCAGCAATGTCATCACACTGCAGCCATGTATGTTATATAAAAGAATAAAGCTCCATCCCACATGCAGAGTTTCAGAATTTTGGGAAAACTGAACCTCTGACATCATCATCAGGGATAATCTATAGGTGGGGAAGACTGATCTCCATGTGGCCAGCCGCTGTAGAGTCACAGTTACATAAAAGGTGCAAAATTGCTGATTTTCCACTGCTTAGTACTCGGCAATGACAGTGGGAACATACAAACCTACAGACATTTCTTAAAGATTGTGATTTAGCTGACATTGTAGCGGTTTAAGTATTTTATTGATTTATTTGCGCCCAATCTTGTTCTTACCCTCCTCTCTGTGTTTTCTCCCCTGACAGTAAGAATGCCATACAGAAGGACGGCATGGCTCCAGGCACACCAAAGGTTAGTGAGACTTATCGGTCCATATCTGTATATATATATTTTTATCCCAACCATTTGGTCGCTGCTGGAGGAAAAGTCATGTGATGCACTTGGCGCTTCTCATTTACCGTCTCCTGTAGAGGGCGCTCTGCTGTGGGTACAAATTGTATGGGTAACACTGGGCAAAATCCAAAATGGCATATTTCATGCAGTGTGCCGCTAACATTGACAGTTTTTGTTTTTTCTTACCTGTTGTTTTTTCTGCTTCCTGTAACGGTGACAACGCTGTTTGTTCTGTTGTGAAGTTACACAGCAGTGTTGTCACCCTGTGGACTGGGCAGTCCTAGATGGACATGTGCTTATAGATGGACTGAAAAACTGAACTGTGTCTGAGCACCACAAACTGGAAACACTGTTTCATTTATTTTTATTATTCAACGCAAACTCCCCCATCCATCCATCCACGCCCCCATCCCTCCATCCATCCACACCCTCATCCATCCTTCCATGCCCCCATCTATCCATGTCGCCATCCATCCATCCTTCCACGCCCCCATCCATCCATGTCTCCATCCATCCACGCCCCCATCCCTCCATGTCTCCATCCATCCATCCACACCCTCATCCATCCTTCCACGCCCCCATCTATCCATGTCTCCATCCATCCTTCCAGGCCCCCATCCATGTCTCCATCCATCCACACCCTCATCCATCCTTCCACGCCCCCATCCATCCATGTCTCCATCCATCCACGCCCCCATCCCTCCATGTCTCCATCCATCCATCCATCCACACCCTTATCCATCCTTCCATGCCCCCATCCCTCCATGTCTCCATCCACACCCTCATCCATCCTTCCACACCCCCATCTATCCATGTCTCCATCCATCCATCCATCCTTCCACGCCCCCATCCATGTCTCCATCTATCCATGTCTCCATCCATCCATCCACGCCCTCATCCATCCTTCCACGCCCCCAATTATCCATGTCGCCATTCATCCTTCCACGCCCCCATCCATCCATGTCTCCATCCATCCACGCCCCCATCCCTCCATGTCTCCATCCATCCATCCATCCACACCCTTATCCATCCTTCCATGCCCCCATCCCTCCATGTCTCCATCCACACCCTCATCCATCCTTCCACACCCCCATCTATCCATGTCTCCATCCTTCCACGCCCCCATCCATGTCTCCATCTATCCATGTCTCCATCCATCCACGCCTCCATCTATCCATGTCTCCATCCATCCATCCACGCCCTCATCCATCCTTCCACGCCCCCAATTATCCATGTCGCCATTCATCCTTCCACTCCCCCATCTATCCATGTCTCCATCCATCCTTGTCTCCATTCATCCTTCTTTTCACACCCCCATCCATCCTTCCACGCCCCAATCCATCCGTGTCTCTGTCCATCCACCCATCCTTCCACGCCCCCATCCATCCATGTCTCCATCCATCCGTCCACGCCCCCATCCATCCATCCTCCCATGCCCCCATCCATGTCTCCATCCATCCATCCTTTCATGCCCCCATCTATCCATGTCTCCATCCATCCACCTTTCCACGCCCCCCGTCCATCCACCTTTCCATGCCCCCCGTCCATCCACCTTTCCACGCCCCCCGTCCATCCACCTTTCCACGCCCCCCGTCCATCCACCTTTCCACGCCCCCGTCCATCCTTCCACGCTGCAGCAAATCGCGTATGTTAAGACACTGACATTCACATTCATTAGATCCGATTTCAGGTACGATTTAAATTCCCAAATCGCACCTGAAATCGCGGCGGTGTGACCGGAGCCTCAGGCAAGTAAAATTGTTTTTGTGGAGGTTTGTTCCAGCAGAAAAAAAATGCTAAACGCTCCTAAATGCTCCCAAATGCTACTAACAGCTTTTTCTTTTCTACGTGTACTGTAAAAACGCTGATGAAACGGTAATGCTCCTAAACACGTCTAAGCCCGGGTTCACACATGTGCGGTGCGGTATATCGCATGTGCACCGCATCTCATTCCTGTGCCAATCCCATGCGATTTGTGTGCGGTGCGATCGGAGTCGTACATTCTGTATGGCTCTATTCGCACCTCACCAAAAAACATTCAGGACCCTTTTCTTGTTCCGCATTAGAATCGCACGGGTATTCACACCTATGAGATCCGATTCTGCACATCGCACCACGTTTTGCAGACCGCTTTCGGGGTGCCGTTAACTTAACATACACACCCGCAGCGGTTCGCATGAATGGGGTGCGATTCTGATGCGGTGCGGAATTCGCTGCAAATTCTGATAAAATAGGATCCTTAGCAATGTCAGCGAACATTCCCGTACTCTGAAAGATTTATTTTTTCGTTCCATTATTTATCATTTTATTGGAGGAAAGAGGCGGATGAAAAGATGACAAAATCCTGAAGAATCATCTATTTCTGCAGATCTTATCACCCGACGGAGGGAAAGATATAAATGCAGATCTCAGATTCTCCGGCTCCTCTGTACAATATCCTAGAAAATGACACCTATTACAGAACACACGGCGGGGATTTCCCGCACTTTCCACTCAGGACGTGCAGATGCGATTTGTGACGGGTGACTTGCGCTGATGAAAGGGTTAATCCCGCGTGTTTTCTGCGCTAATATGTCATTTTCACAGATCCCGGCGTTCTTGCGGCCAGATATTCGATTTGTATCAATAAGCGGATCCGGCTGAAAGGATTGAGATAGCACTAAGTGGAATTTACTTTGAGCGCCATTTCCCAGGATATTGCTGCTTGTGGCTGCTCAGATGAGAAGAGCCGATAATCTCCCCAATCGTCTTTAAAGATCTGCCGTTTGATGGCGGAATCCGCACATCTGACCTGTTTTTTTTTTTTTTTTTTTTTTTTTATGTCCGCAAACTACAACGAAAAACCCGTAAGTGTTTCACAAAAAAGTGCAAGTGCAAAAACACCACACAAAAAAGTGCACTTAGGGGTGTTCTTTGTCCTACCCCCGAAGGGGTTGGACCACTACCCTGACCCCCCGGGGCACGAAGCTCCTGACAGGGACAAGGTTCCCATTTGGTCCTCCTGGCCAAAAGGCCTGGTGGACCACCGTTCCTTATGCCCAGCCGAAGCCGGACATCCAGTACTAGGCCAGGGGGTTCTCCCGAAGAGAAAACCCCCTAGGGATCAGGGGAGGAAGGAACCAAAAGGCCACACATCCTCCCCCTAGACTTCAGGGCAGGCCCGAGGACCCACACCCTACCATCCTGTGAGAAAAAACACACACATAAGTAAAAAGTGACAAACGTGGGGTGAGAAAAATAAATAAATAAATAATTAAATAATCTATAAAAATAATAAAAAAAAGTGTCGTGCCCAAATTGTGCACTGACCAGGCCCTGAGGCCTGTAGCAAAAAAATTGCCCAGGACTTGGCCAGAAGGCCCGGTCCTAGAGGCGCAGTGCAAAAAGTGTTTTAAACGCGGTGACCATGTGCTCATTCACAACGTGGGGTCCCACACCCAAGTGCTACTCAGAGCACCCCTGAGGCGACTACTCGGGGCACTGTGTTTTTGCGGACTTTCTGCCTCCTCAGCCCCTGGCCAGAGCAAGGTAGATCCGTCCAAATCAGGAGGTACTGGGTCCTTCCAGTTTTCCCGGAGGAATTACTCCCAGGGCCCCAGCTTAACGTGTGGCACTCCCTGGTTTCTGTCCCTCCGGTCCAGCCTTCCGGACCCCCATCATGCCAGTGAGGGTACTATACAACAGCCATCCCCGCAAAGCTAGAATGGCCGGGAGCACCCCCACTGGACACTGATAAGAACAGATACTACACTTGATCTTAGCCAAAAGGCCGAGAAGCGCTTCTGACCTGTTCTCGACGCCCATGTGGTAGGACGCGACGTATCCTGTGTTGCGATCTGATTCCTGGAGCGATCCTTCCTCCCGCTACCAGACATATAACATACGGAGACGACGTATCTAATGATTGTCTCCGTGTGTCGGCATATCCCCGATTAGTCACATGACATTGTTTCTGGAAGAAAACCAGGACTGGAGGCATCAACCGCCAAATATCCTCTGAAACAAAAGATTTGTATTGTAACAAAGTTAAAAAAAAATGTTCACAGATTGAAATCAATCTTAATTTCCACTTCTTATAATACTGTATTATCGATCAGATCCCTCCTCCTATCAACTCACCGACCAATCAATAGAGGGTTAAAACGTCTTCTGATAGGACGGTATACAATGTATCAGATTGGATCACGTGGTGGGACAACAAAACATAAAATCCTACGCGTTTCACGAATGAATAATTTGTACCTACAGGGAGGCTTATAATAAGGTGGGCACAGCCTATCGCATGAGGGCGCACAACCCCAAAGCTCAAACACATCTGCATGCTGGGTATGTAGATAGATAGATTAAAAAAAAATAAAAATATATATATATATATACACAGTTGCAAGAAAAAGTATGTGAACCCCTTGGGATTATGTGGAGTTTTGCATGAATTGGGCATAAAATGTGCTCTGAACGTCATCTAAGTCACAACAATAGAAGAACACAGTCTGCTGAACATAATACTACACAAACATTAGATGTTGCCATGGTTTAATTGCACATAACATGTAAACATTCACAGTGCAGGGAGGAAAAAGTATGTGAGGCCCTAGCTTAATGACTTCTCCCAGAGCTAATTGGAGCCAGGAGTGAGCCAACCTTGACTCCAATCAGTGTGATGATATTGGATGTGTTGCTGACACCTGTTTTGGGTTTACTGGTTTCAAGAAGCACTGTCTGATGCGAATCATGCCTCGCAGAAAAGAGCTCTCAGAAGACCTACCATCAAGAATTGTTGACTTGCATGAAGCTGGAAAAGGTTACAAAAGTATCTCCAAAAGCCTTGATGTTAACTTAACATACACATACTTAACATATAAATATATAATATACACACACACACATATATATAAAATAAATATATATATATATAGAATAAATAAATAAATATAAAAAAAATATATATATATATTCATTCAGGAAAGGAAGGGGCTGGTAAATAACATATATATACCGGCCCCTTTTACGCTCTCCATCCTGAAACATCCCCCGCAGCAGCAGGTGGAAGAGGAGAGGGGGGTAAGCCAGAAACGCTGCGGAGGAACCGATGGAGCACATAGGGGGCGCTGGTATCAGAAAGAAGAGAAGCAGGAACAGGAGGGGCAGTGGGGTTGGCATATACCGGTACCAATCCCCTGTATTTTCCTTCTTTGGCAGCAGATTGCTGGCAGGAAGGAGAGGAGAAGCCGGCTTTCGGCTGCCGCAGGAGGAAAATACAGATCGGTTCCAGTAAATGCCGACCCCCGCCGTCCCTCCTGTCCCGGTTTCAGGAGTCAGCAAGGAAGGATGGCGGTGACCTTTAGCGGGTAGATCACGACCGACCGTCCGGTTGCCGATGACTGGAATAGGGTGTGCCCAGGCACAGTCAGCACACCCCGTGCGTTGTTATAAGTCTTACTTATTAATACTGTGAATGAATATCTTCTAGACTTGCGCCATTTAGAAGATATTCACCGCAACTGCAGTTGGTGATGTCACCGGCGCATGCGCAGTTTTTCTCTGCATTCAGGACACATTGAGTGTGTTGTCAATGCAGAGAGCGCTGTGTCGTGATCGTGACCCCCGTGTGCATGTGTGGGAGTGACATCATTGCAACCTGGCCATTCAAAGAGCTGGAGAGCTTGAACCTGGAAGGAAGACCCGGTGAAGATGGAAGTGCCGGCGGTGGTGACCGCGTGCCATTGGAGGGCTTCATTTAAAAGGTAAGTCTGTCATTGTGTGCTAGTATGTGGTGCACCCTAGCAAAATATGGCATGAGGCTGCAGGGGGATCATTTAAATAAAAGAAGAATTGGACTAGCGGTATGATTCTCACTTTGGTTTCAAGAGGTCCTGGGTTCAAATCCCGGACGAGCCCCCCTCTCCCCCCTAGAAAAAATCTGAAGCTTACTACCACTTTAGTAAAAAAAACATTTTTGGAAATCTTTCAGCAGATTTTTTGTGGTTGGTGTTGGAAGATTTTTTAAAGTGGAATTAGAGTTAAAAAGGAAAAAATGCGAGCTTTTTACTGCAGAAGAGAGACGCTACCCAATAAAATGAACTCCTCGGCCTGTTCCCGGTACATTTTGTGCCGGGATGAAGGACTCATGGGGAGTCACATCATCCCCACCAATCAATGGGCTGAAATTCCGGCACCCGAAGAAGAAGTCCCAGGAGAAGATGTCTGTGGCCCCTGGAATGGAGGCGAGTATCCAAATATAACTGAAAGGAATTTTGGTTTTTTTGTTTTGGGTGGAGTGAGAGGGATGAGACCCCCCCTGTCAGGTGTTTATTGCTGTCTGTGTCTCCGTTAGGGAGATTCCCCCTCTCTATTAGTCCTGGTGACTGTTATCCCTGAGAGTGAAAGAAAAATCCCAAATTTTGGGTTGACATGAGAAAAGGAATAGAGGGGAAACCTTCCAATAGGGACACTAGTTCTGTGCCAAGCAGAGATTCCCTCACTTTGGAGGGATTTCCTCTCACTTCCTGCTGTGGCTGTGGGACAGGAAGTGAGGGGAAATCTCCCTGATAGGACACCCCTACAGAGGTTTTAACCCTTTATTACTCCATCCAAAATGAAAAGCAAAGTTTTGCCTTCAGTTCTACTATTAGTTCCACTTTAGGAGCCGCTCACACCAACTGCAATCAGATGTGTATTTTTAATGAGATCCAGCTATGAGCATGAGAGCGGCTGCTCACCCGGGTCTCTGCCTTCTCATTGGCTCCTGCTGCTGTCAGTCTTATGAACACGCAGAGCGGGGCTCGGGAGTAAGCACGAACGAGTGCCCCCATTGCAAGCAGCTTGCTATGAGGGCATTCAGAGAAGAGCCAGGAGTGCCAGCAGGGGACACCAGAAGAGGAGGATCGGGGCTACGCTGCGCAAAAACCATTACACATGATCTGCCTGGATGTTCTGTGATCAGCATGCTGGCAGATTACAACGTAACAAATCTTCCAGTGTAGAAGACGTCCATCAAGTGTCGGATTTGTCCCCTCGGCATGTTGCGTTGGACTTGTCATCTGGCCAATGTCTGGCTTTGTCCCACAGACAGATCTGAGTGTTCTTGGCATGAAGCCATTGTAAAGATACCACATTACAGGGCCCCCCCAAGAGTCTGGGGGGGGTGACTTTGTTTTTCTTGTCTGTTAATCTCTGCAGCAGATGACAGAAGTCTCGGTAATCAGGGGTGGCCGTGATCTTTGGAAGGTCCCGGTGCCCAGCAGGTCGCCACTTTAGTCGACAAACAGCCTCATCTGTTCCATAAGTGAGAATTAAGTGGGGCTGCCGAGTAAAAGACAGAGCAGCTGCCTCCGGCGGGTCCTCCTTGACGTCTGCTGAGCATCATCTTCAAGGATCCTTCATAAGAAATGGCAGCCTGTGGATCGGCGCTTTCACTGGGCCTCAGTCTAAGGCTTTGAAGCTCTTTGCTCCGGAGAACTGGCTGTGCGGTGAACTTTCTCATGTAGATGAGACGTTGTCTTTGTTTAGAGAAGGTCTGAGCTGGATTGTCTTCGTTATTTCTCTGACCCCCATCGGGCTAAATTCAGTCATTGAGAAATGTTGAGGTCTGAGCGAGGCTGAGCAATCTGTGGTCAAAATGGGGCCACCGAAAATTCCAGATTTGATATAGATGTATGTATACAGTATACACCGTGACTCTGCCGAAGTTGAGAAGACCATGTACTTCATGACTGAAGAAAGTCGATCAAGTTCATATGGAACACCACCTCCAATGATGCAGCTCTCAACTAATATCTAGGGCAGGGGTTCCCAATCTTAGTGAGCCCAGGGACCAAACAATTGCTCCAAAACCTTCCATCCCAACAGTAAAAAGAGGTTTATACCCAGAAACTATAAGTATGGAGATTCCAAATATGTATTAGATTGCTGGACAACTCTGCTTGTGGTTGGGTGTCGCCATGGAGGGATGAGGGATTTAGGGGACTCTGCAGAAGACTTGGCAGCCCTGCAGGGGATGAGGTATCTGGAGGGGGAAGCGGTCTCTCCAGAAAGCTGGGAGCTTTGCAGGGGCACTCTGGGGGATTGGAGGGCACTGCAGATGTCAGGAGGCACTGTGGGACACTGTTGGAGGTTAGGTCCTTATTGGGGCTGCAGGCCCTGCAGCAGACTAGGGAGGGCTCTGTAGGAGGCTTGGTGGTGCTGTGGTATGGAGGCTGAGGACTCTCAGGGGTCGTGGGGCAATGTGGGGGTTGAGAGGCTCTCCAGGTAATCATGGAAGGTTGGGGGGCACTGTAGTAGGTTGGGAGAACTGCAGCTTGCCGAACACCCAAGAGGATAGAGGCTGCGGTCTGGCTTCTGTGGGTTGAGAACCACTCATCAGGGATGCAGAGTACAGATCCATATTTAAAAAGTCTACTAGGAACCCCAGAACAAACCTCTAGGGGGTCTATTTATAAAAAAAAAACCATTCTGGAAAATGTCACAAATGTTCCTCATATTTTATCCAATAGGTTTATTTTCTATGATCATCGGCTCCATCTTGTGGCCATAATGTGGCATTTTTCTGATTGAGATAGTTCAGGGGAAAAAAAAACACATTATGGCCACTAGATAGAGCTGGCGATGATAGGAAATTAACCTATTAGACAAAATATTTTTATAAATAGACCACTAAAAAGAAAAGGAAAGGAAAGGAAGGGAAGGGAAGGGAAGGGAAGGGAAGGGAAGAGAAGAGAAGAGAAGAGAAGAGAAGAGAAGGGAAGAGAAGAAAGGAAAGTAGGAAGACAGGAAAGAAGGAAGAAGAGGAAAAAAAAGGCAAGAGGAAAAAGAAGGAAGGTAGAAAGAAAAAAAAAGAAGGAAGGCAGAAAGGAAGGAAGGAAAGTAAGTAGGAAGGCAGGAAGGAAGGAACGAACGAAGGAGAACAGGAAAGAAGATAGAAAGGAAATAAGGAAGGAAGGAAAGAGGGAAGGGGACAATAAAGGCAAGAGGGAAAGAAGGAAGGAAGGAAGGCAGTAAGGAAGGAAAGTAGAAAGGCAGGAAGGAAGGAAGGAAGGAAGGAAAAGAAGTTAGAAAGGAAATAAGGAAGGCATGAAAGGAGAGGCAGGAAAGAAGGAAGGAAAGAGAGAAGAAAGGCAGGAGGAAATAAAAGTTGGAAGGAAGGAAGGAAGCAACGAAGGAAAAAAAAGAAGAAAGACAGGAACAAAGGAAGGAAAGAAAGAGGGTAGACAGGAAGGAAGGAAAAAAGGAAGGCAGCCAGGATGGAAGGAAAGAAAGAAAGAAGAGAGAAGAAAGGCAGGAAAGAAGAAGAGTAAAAAAAAGGCAAGAGGAAAAGAAGGAAGGAAAAAAATAAGGAAGGAAAGTAGGAAGGAAGGAACGAAAGAGAACAGGAAAGAAGATAGAAAGGAAATAAGGAAGGAAGGGAAGAGGGAAGGAAGGAAAGAAGGAAGGAGACAAGAAAGGCAAGAGAGAAAGAAGGAAGGAAGGCAGGAAAGTAGAAAGGCAGGAAGGAAGGAAGGAAAGAAGGAGCATAGGAAAGCAGATAGATAGGAAATTAGGAAGGAAAGAAAGAAAGAAAGAAAGAAAGAAAAGTAGGAAGGAAAGAGGAAAGGCACAAAGGAAGGAAGGAAAGAGGGAAGACAGGAAGGCAGTCAGGATGGAAGGAAAGAAAGAAGAAGAGAGAAGAAAGGCAGGAAAGAAGGAAAGAAAGAAAGAAAGTTTTCCTGATTGAAATACTTCATGAAAATATCACATTCTAGCCACAAGATGGAGCCGACGATCACAGGAAATAAACTATTACACAAAAACAAAATATGGGGAGAGTTTGTTATGGCCGGGCGAATGCTTGTGACATTTGTCCAGTGAATTTCTTATAAATAGACAAGAAAGGAAGAAAGAAAGAACATGACTAAACTCTGATCCCTAACTGATCAGAAGTGTCCCCCCTCCTCCCCCTCCGGACGGCGACATTTTGGCTTTGTGGATAGCGGCGATTATCCTTCTCTTTAGGAATCCGCGGTGGCGAGTCGGTGATGCGCACAGACCGGCAGATAAATATATAGAGGAAATAAAATGAAGCAGCTGAGCTCCTGCCATCACTTATCGCTCACAGGTTCCACTTTGTAAATAATAAGAGCTATTAGTATCACTTTATATGGCGGCGGCGGGGTGCGGGAGGCGACGCGGACGGGAATGTGTCAGCTCGCCACTTGTGTGTTAAGTGATAAGTACCTATTTAGAGAGGAGAGTTAACGCTGCAACCATCAGACAGGAAACACTTTGTGCCGGAATAAAAACAGGCCGGATCGCCCCATGAAAACACCGCTATTTGTTCTGCTGACAGCCGCGGCTGATGGATGGCGACGCGGATAATATTAAAAAAGAAAAAAAAAGTGTGTGTTTGCTTTACTGTGCCGATCACAAACCTACACTCCGCGCCTAATGGTCTGAAATGACGGCCTGCCTTCCACGATGCACTTGTTTATTTATTTTTAAAGGCCGAATTTCAACACTGGAGGGAGATGATGATGATGGAGGGAGATGATGATGGAGGGAGATGATGATGGGGGGAGATGATGATGGGGGGAGATGATGATGGGGGGAGATGATGATGGAGGAGGTGATGATGGGGGGAGATGATGATGGGGGGGATGATGATGGAGGGAGATGATGATGGGGTGAGATGATGATGGAGGAGGTGATGATGGGGGGGATGATGATGGGGGGAGATGATGATGGAGGGAGATGATGATGGGAGGAGATGATGATGGGGGGAGCTGATGATGGGGGGAGCTGATGATGGGGGGGGGGTGATGATGGGGGGAGGTGATGATGGGGGGAGATGATGATGGGAGGGAGATGATGATGGGGGGAGATGATGATTGGGGGGAGATGATGATGGAGGAGGTGATGATGATGGGGGGAGATGATGATTTGGGGGAGATGATGATGGAGGGGGAGGTGATGATGGGGGGAGCTGATGATGGGGGGGGATGATGATGGGGGGAGGTGATGATGGAGGGAGATGATGATGGGGGAGATGATGATGGGGGGAGGTGATGATGGGGGGAGGTGATGATGGAGGGAGATGATGATTGGGGGGAGATGATGATGCGGGGAGATGATGATGAGGGGAGATGATGATTGGGGGGAGATGATGATGGGGGGAGATGATGATGGAGGGAGATGATGATTGGGGGGAGATGATGGGGGAGATGATGATGGGGGGAGATGATGATGGAGGGAGATGATGATGGGGGGAGATGATGATGGAGGGAGATGATGATTGGGGGGAGATGATGATGGGGGGAGATGATGATGGAGGGAGATGATGATGGGGGGAGATGATGATGGAGGGAGATGATGATTGGGGGGAGATGATGATGGGGGGAGGTGATGATGGAGGGAGATGATGATGGAGGGGAGATGATAATGGGGGGGATGATGATGGGGAGAGATGATGATGAGGGGAGATGATGATGGAGGGAGATGATGATGGGGGGAGATGATGATGATGGAGAGAGAGATGATGATGGGGGAGATGATGATGGAGAGAGATGATGATGGAGGGAGATCATGATGGGGTGTATTAGGTGTGTAGTAGGGTTGTAGTGGTGTAGTAGTAGCAGTGTAGTAGGTGTGTAGTGGGGGGGTTGTAGTGGTGTAGTAGCTGTGTAGTAGGGTTGTATTGTATGTAGTAGTAGCGATGTATTAGGTGTGTAGTAGGGTTGTATTGTAGTAGTAGCGGTGTATTGTGTGTGTAGTATGGTTGTATTGTAGTAGTAGCGGTGTATTGGGTGTGTAGTAGTAGCGGTGTATTGGGTGTGTAGTAGTAGCGGTGTATTAGTTGTGTAGTAGGGTTGTAGTGGTGTATTGGGTATGTAGTAGGGTTGTAGTGGTGTATTGGGTATGTAGTAGGGTTGTAGTGGTGTAGTAGCGGTGTATTAGGTGTGTAGTAGGGTTGTGTTGTAGTAGTAGCGGTGTATTAGGTGTGTAGTAGGGTTGTAGTGGTGTAGTAGTGATGTATTGGGTGTGTAGTAGTAGCGGTGTATTGGGTGTGTAGTAGTAGCGGTGTATTTGTTGTGTAGTAGGGTTGTATTGTAGTAGTAGCGGTGTATTTGTTGTGTAGTAGGGTTGTATTGTTAGTAGTAGCGGTGTATTGGGTGTGTAGTAGTAGCGGTGTATTGGGTGTGTAGTAGTAGCGGTGTATTTGTTGTGTAGTAGGGTTGTAGTGGTGTAGTAGCGGTGTATTAGGTGTGTAGTAGGGTTGTAGTGGTGTAGTAGCGATGTATTGGGTGTGTAGTAGGGTTGTGTTGTAGTAGTAGCGGTGTATTAGGTGTGTAGTAGGGCTGTAGTGGTGTAGTAGTGATGTATTGGGTGTGTAGTAGTAGCGGTGTATTGGGTGTGTAGTAGGGTTGTATTGTAGTAGTAGCGATGTATTGGGTGTGTAGTAGGGTTGTATTGTAGTAGTAGCGATGTATTGGGTGTGTAGTAGGGTTGTATTGTAGTAGTAGCGGTGTATTGGGTGTGTAGTAGGGCTGTAGTGGTGTAGTAGCGGTGTATTGGGTGTGTAGTGGGGGTCTGACCATTTGGAAACTTGGCCACTGCCCGAGGGCCCGGTGGCAGTAGGGGGCCCCATGAAATGCCCCTGGTACCTTTTCCATAGGCTTTTTTGAGTTTGGGCAAGGACACAGGGGCCCCATGATCCCCTATTACCCGGGGGGCCCCATGAGTTGTCAGTCCGCCCCTGCTCTGTAACAATATTCTCCTTTAGGAACCCCCCATGTTGCTCGCAGCACTCATTTCTCTCTCATGTACAATGTTCAGCGATCCCCCTGGCAGACGGTTACATCCTAAACTTTTACAGCCAGTGAGCACTGAGGGGTACCCCCTCGCCCCCATTTTTTCTGATTGGTTGCTGTGAACCCCCGGCAGCACGCATTGCGATGGCTGTCATTGGATGTCAGTAATGCGATCCAGGCGTGAGATTCACACTCATCGCTGCCAAGACAGACGGAGAAGGTGAGAACGGCGCTCGGCACGGCCAGGATTTATGGCGGAGTTGCCATTAAGGGAAGAATTAGCCGATGGCGACTCCGATATTAAAGGGTGAGGAAGCCGTGAATTATTTTTTTTAAAGATCCTATAGCGTCCAATCATCATCTTCCCTTCCAGGAGGCCATGTTTAATGAGTGAACAGAGGGGGAAGTTGTGATTTAATGCCGACTCTGGCTTTGATTTTTTAATCCTTAAACACATTTACGGCTTTTTCTTTTACACAACGTTCGGTTTTATAAAGGCGAGTGACCTTTTTCCTAGCAATCTGTCGCGGCCAGGTGCGCTGTTATAACAATTATTCATCGCTTTTGTACACTGAAAGATTGTACGCCGTGACACCGCGCCGCGCATTTCTGTGATGTATGGAGGTGGAGGGGTTTTTTTTTTCTGCTGGTGTTGGCATCGAACAGTCAGGCGTACAGTGTGATCCTCCGGAGGTACCACAAGAGCCAGCAGACCGGTCATCCATTGTCCATACATGATCTTAAAAGCAGACCTCCAGGCGAATACCTATTGTACATATCAACTGTTTTTATTGACAAAGGATTTGGAATTCTGCTCAGCCAGTTCTGTTGTTTGCACAGCTTAGAGTCATCACTCCACAGGTGGCATCTCATATTTAAATATCACCTGTGTGCCTCCAATGCATCAGCAGCTTAGATTTACCTGCTCCTCCCTCCCAGTAATGACCCACCAGCTTAGCTCAGCCCCCCATCCCCCAACATTGACTAAGCAGCTCAGCTCTCCCTGCTCCCCCTCCCAGCAGTGACTCAGCAGCCCAGCACCTTCCTCCCAGTAATGACCCACCAGCTTAGCTCAGTCCCCCATCCCCCAACATTGCCTCAGCAGCTTAGCTCTCCCTGCTTCCCCTCCCAGAAGTGACTCAGATTCTCAGCTCTCCCTGCTCCCCCCCCCCCAGAAGTGACTCAGAAGCTTAGCTCTCCCTGCTCCCCCTCCCAGAAGTGGCTCAGCAGCTCAGCTCTCCCTGCTGTCCCTCCCAGAAGTGACTCAGCATCTCAGCTCACCCTGCTCCCCTCCCAGAAGTGACTCAGAAGCTTAAATATCCCTGCTCCCCCTCCCAGAAGTGACTCAGCAGCTCAGCTCTCCCTCCCAGAAGTGACTCATCACCTTAGCTCTCCCTGCTCCCCCTCCCAGAATTGACTCATCACCTTAGCTCTCCCTGCTCCCCCTCCCGGAAGTGACTCAGCAGCTTTGCTCTCCCTGCTCCCCCTCCCGGAAGTGACTCAGCAGCTTTGCTCTCCCTGCTCCCCCTCCCAGAAGTGACTCATCAGCTCAGCTCTCCCTGCTCCCCCTCCCAGAAGTGACTCAGCAGCTTAGCTGTCCCTGTTCCCACTCCCAAGAAGTGACTCATCAGCTCAGCTCTCCCTGCTCCCCATCCCAGAAGTGACTCAGCAGCTCAACTCTCCATGTTCCCCCTCCCAGAAGTGACTCAGCAGCTCAGCTCTTCATGCTCCCCCTCCCGGAAGTAACTCAGCAGCTTTGCTCTCCCTGCTCCCCCCCCCCCAGAAGTGACTCATCAGCTCAGCTCTCCCTGCTCCCCCTCCCAGAAGTGACTCAGCAGCTCAGCTCTCCCTGCTCCCCATCCCGGAAGTGTCTCAGCAGCTCAGCTCTCCCTGCTCCCCCTCCCAGAAGTGACTCAGCAGCTCAGCTCTCCCTGCTCCCCCTCCCAGAAGTGACTCATCAGCTCAGCTCTCCCTGCTCCCCCTCCAAGCATCCAATCAGCAGCTCAGCTCTCCCTGCTCCTTCCTCCCAGCATCCAATCAGCAGGTCAGCTCTCCCTGGTCCTCCTCCTAACAGTGATAAACCAGCACAGATTAACCTGCCCCTTTCCCCAGCAGTGACTAAGCATTCTTCCCACCTTCTTATCTCCAATGTAAATGCATTTTAACTTCATTGCTTCTACTCTGAACTTTGAGGATGATTTGCTCCACAGCACCTGCAGCTACTGAGATCACTGAGGTCTTGTTTTAAAATTCATACAGGTGGCAAAGGGGTGGTTAAAATAAGCAGTTGATCTGAGGTTTTTACTTCCCCCTGACCACTCACCAAATCCTATGACAGCTGGACAAGGTGGTACACATGCTATAACCATGACTGTGCTAATCTCCTGGGCCCTTCTTCACTGACCCACCAATTTAAGGGACATTCTTCCCACTGACCCCCAGTGTAAGAGACATTCTTCCCACTGACCCCCAATGTAAGGGACATTCTTCCCACTGACCACCAAGGTAAGAGACATTCTTCCCACCGACCCCCAAGGTAAGGGACATTCTTCCCACCGACCCCCAAGGTAAGGGAAATTCTTCCCACCGACCCCCCAATGTAAGGGAAATTCTTCCCACCGACCCCCCAATGTAAGGGACATTCTTCCCACCGACCACCAATGTAAGGGACATTCTTCCCACCGATCACCAATGTAAGGGACATTCTTCCCACTGACCCCCAATGTAAGGGAAATTCTTCCCACCGACCACCAATGTAAGGGACATTCTTCCCACTGACCTCCAATGTAAGGGACATTCTTCCCACTGACCCCCAATGTAAGGGACATTCTTCCCACTGACCTCCAATGTAAGGGGCATTCTTCCCACCGACCCCCCCAATGTAAGGGACATTCTTCCCACCGACCTCCAATGTAAGGGACATTCTTCCCACCGACCTCCAATGTAAGGGACATTCTTCCCACCGACCTCCAATGTAAGGGACATTCTTCCAACTGACCCCCAATGTAAGGGACATTCTTCCCACCGATCACCAATGTAAGGGACATTATTCCCACCGACCACCAATGTAAGGGACATTCTTCCCACCGACCCCCCAATGTAAGGGACATTCTTCCCACCGACCCCCAATGTAAGGGACATTCTTCCCACCGATCACCAATGTAAGGGACATTCTTCCCACCGACCACCAATGTAAGGGACATTCTTCCCACCGACCCCCCAATGTAAGGGACATTCTTCCCACCGACCACCAATGTAAGGGACATTCTTCCCACCGATCACCAATGTACGGGACATTCTTCCTACTGACCACCAATGTAAGGGACATTCTTCCCACCGACCCCCCAATGTAAGGGACATTCTTCCCACCGACCCCCCAATGTAAGGGACATTCTTCCCACCGACCCCCCAATGTAAGGGACATTCTTCCCACTGACCACCAATGTAAGGGACATTCTTCCCACTGACCCCCAATGTAAGGGACATTCTTCCCACTGACCACCAATGTAAGGGACATTCTTCCCACCGACCCCCAATGTAAGGGACATTCTTCCCACCGACCCCCCAATGTAAGGGACATTCTTCCCACCGACCTCCAATGTAAGGGACATTCTTCCCACCGACCTCCAATGTAAGGGACATTCTTCCCACCGACCTCCAATGTAAGGGACATTCTTCCCACCGACCTCCAATGTAAGGGACATTCTTCCCACCGACCCCCAATGTAAGGGACATTCTTCCCACCGATCACCAATGTAAGGGACATTCTTCCCACCGACCACCAATGTAAGGGACATTCTTCCCACCGACCCCCCAATGTAAGGGACATTCTTCCCACCGACCACCAATGTAAGGGACATTCTTCCCACCGATCACCAATGTACGGGACATTCTTCCTACTGACCACCAATGTAAGGGACATTCTTCCCACCGACCCCCCAATGTAAGGGACATTCTTCCCACCGACCCCCCAATGTAAGGGACATTCTTCCCACCGACCCCCCAATGTAAGGGACATTCTTCCCACCGACCCCCAATGTAAGGGACATTCTTCCCACTGACCCCCAATGTAAGGGACATTCTTCCCACTGACCACCAATGTAAGGGACATTCTTCCCCACTGACCCCCAATGTAAGGGACATTCTTCCCACTGACCCCCAATGTAAGGGACATTCTTCCCACTGACCCCCAATGTAAGGGATATTCTTCCCACTGACCACCAATGTAAGGGACATTCTTCCCACCGACCCCCAATGTAAGGGACATTCTTCCCACCGACCCCCCAATGTAAGGGACATTCTTCCCACTGACCACCAATGTAAGGGACATTCTTCCCACCGATCACCAATGTACGGGACATTCTTCCTACTGACCACCAATGTAAGGGACATTCTTCCCACCGACCCCCCAATGTAAGGGACATTCTTCCCACCGACCCCCCAATGTAAGGGACATTCTTCCCACTGAAAACCAATGTAAGGGACATTCTTCCCACTGACCCCCAATGTAAGGGACATTCTTCCCACTGATCACCAATGTAAGGGACATTCTTCCCACTGACCACCAATGTAAGGGACATTCTTCCCATTGACCACCAATGTAAGGGACATTCTTCCCACTGACCACCAATGTAAGGGACATTCTTCCCACTGACCCCCAATGTAAGGGACATTCTTCCCACTGATCACCAATGTAAGGGACATTCTTCCAACTGACCCCCAATGTAAGGGACATTCTTCCCACCGACCACCAATGTAAGGGACATTCTTCCCACTGACCCCCAATGTAAGGGACATTCTTCCTACTGACCACCAATGTAAGGGACATTCTTCCCATTGATCACCAATGTAAGGGACATTCTTCCCACCGATCACCAATGTAAGGGACATTCCTCCCACTGACCCCCAATGTAAGGGACATTCTTCCCACTGACCCCCAATGTAAGGGACATTCTTCCCACTGACCCCCAATGTCAGGTAACACCACAATGGTCAGTGTCTCTGGCCAATATTAGAATGATTATTTTCATTGTATTATTGTTACTGGGTAGAATTGTGTTGTATACAGTAAGTAGCCCAATGCTTCCACTGACGTTGAGGTGTCGATATAATTACTCTCAGGGATTTCCTGAAGCCTGATAGTCAATTCCGGGGTTTTCTGAGCTGTAAGGTCAGGCCTGCAGTCTCGCCCTTTGCCTAGTGTCTCGCCCGGTCAATGGCGGTCAGCGGTGGACGCCGTTCCCGGCTGAGTCAGGGCCGGTGCGACTTGGCAGGGACCTCCCCGTACTTAGCATGCGAGCCGGGTCTTTAGAACTGAAGTGGTTTCCACACAATTTAAAAATAGACAGTTTATTAATTTGAACTGCAGGCACATGTAGACGAGGTCCGGAGATTGACATCCGCGGGATTAGTTTAGCCCCGTTTTTCTTTTTTTTTTTTTTTTTTTCTTACCAGAGGTCATCTCCATGGCGCTCGGGAAGAATGCCGGAATAATGGGCCCTCGTGCTCTTCCCAGGGCCGCTCTCAAAATAAAACCAATACATAACGTTCCACTTCCCGTCTTCCCGGCCATTTTTCACAAAACAATATTGCGCTCGGAATTTATTATCTCTTTTGTTGGATCTTTTTTTATTTCATTCTAACCCGTTCTGCTCTTTTCCTGCCCCGTGGTCGGCAGTTATGATGGAGCCGTAGTTAAACGGCGGAGAAAAGGCGAGGAGGAGAGTTTAATCTGCCTGGGACCTGTAATTACACCGCTCTGTACTGGTTAATGGCATTCAAACTAAAGATCAATTCCTTTTTATGGGTATTCTTCGGGAGAGATCACTTGGCTGGCTGATGCCCCATCGAGCCGGGAGATGCTCCATAGATGTTCCGCTCAGACAAATGATCAAAAGAGCTTTGTGTTTGGAAAAGGCGGAACGGCACAATAGCGCGCGGGGTGCACGCGAAAATAGTACATAAAAGCTTTGGGAAAATTCTGGCTTCTGTCAAATTTGTCTGACATTTTCATCGCCTCCCTTTTTACTTCTTTTTTTTTTTTTTTTTTTTTTTAATCTTCTTTTTTTTTCTCTTCCGCAGTCAATGCTGTTATCGGCTTCTATCAAGCGGGAAGGGGAATCGCCAACGGCTTCGCCGCACTCCACAGACGACATCCACCATTCGGACAGATACCAGGTGCGCAGCTATTGAAGGGACACGGTGATGCAATGCGGAAGGGCTAAAGTGATTGGCTGGTTATTAGGCAGCGGGTGCAGTCCTTTAACACGACGGGGTAGTTGGGTCTGTGAGGTGGGTCTCAGACCTTCTGTGTTATGAGGTTTGTGCGTCAGAAGGTCGGACTCTTAAATTCTCCGGGGAGATAAAAAAGATATACAGTGAAGGAAATGTGTATTTGCTCCCCTGCTGATGCTGAATGTTCGCCCCTCACAAAGAAATGATCGGTCTAACAATGGAATGTTCGGTGTAACACTGAGAGACAGAATACGACAACAAATTCAGCAGAAAGGCGTCTAACAAATGATGACTGATCTGTATGTTCATGAGGGAAATAAGCAGGGGCGGACTGACAACTCATGGGGCCCCTGAGCAATAGGGGATCATGGGGCCCCTGTCCTTGCCCACACTCAAACCACACCCAAAAAAGCCTATGCAGATACCAGGGGCATCTCATGGGGCCCCCTACTGACCCGTGCCCTTAGGCAGTGCCCGAGTTCCCAAATGGTCAGTCCGCCCCTGGAAATAAGTATTTGATCCCCTATCATTCTGCAGGATTTCTGGCTCCCAGCTGTCTCTCATACAGGTAACAAGCTGAGATTAGAAGCAGTCTCTTAAAGGGAGTGCTGCTCATCTCATTGTGTTACCTGTATAAAAGACACCTGTCCACAGGAGCCATCAAACCATCAGATTCCAAACTCTCCACCATGGCAAAGACCAAAGAGCTGTCCAAGGATGTCAGGGACAAGATGGTAGACCTACACAAGGCTGGACTGGGCTACCAAACTATGGCCAAGCAGCTTGGTGAGAAGGTGACAACAGTTGGTGCAATCATTCACAAATGGAAGAAACACAAAACAAGTGTCAGTCTCCCTAGGTCTGGTGCACCATGCAAGATCTCACCTCGTGGAGTGTCAATGATCATGAGAACAGAGAGGAATCCTTCACTGTAAATCATTGATGTGGTTGTAATCCTCAGACATGAAATATGAACAAAGCACATCCCTCTATAGTGTGTACTTGTCTCAGTCCAGAGCAATAAGGGGTTGATTAGCTGCAGCTGCAGCTTGGCATGGAAACCAATCAGCTTCCAGGTTTTATTGTCAAAGTTTCGTTGAAGAAGCTGATTGGCTGCCATGCACAACTGTACCGGATTCTGAGTGCTCCAGTTTTAGTAAATTAACTCCTAAGCCGGTTTCACACCAATGCGGTGAGGGAAACGCTGCGAATCCTGTGGGTATCAATGTATGTTCATGCGATCTGGTGCGGGTGTCAATGATAAATTAATGACACCCTGAAACAGATTGCAAAACGCGACGCAATTGCCGGAAATCGCATCTCATGGGTGAGAACACCCATTCGATGCGATTCAGGTGCGGATTTAAAAAAAGGGTCCTGCGCCTTTGTGGTGCGGATGCAATGCGATTTGAGCCATACAAAATGTATGTTGTAAATCGCACCGCACAGACGTTGGCATGTAATTGGCACAGGAATGCGGTGCAATTCCTGTGCGAATTATATGCGGTGTCCCACCCTGCATACTGTGAACCCGGGCTAATGCAGGCCATAGACGGGTCGGACATTGGCCGATTTTTCGGAGAAAAAAAAAAAAACGAAAAATTGGTCATTCGTTCGGCCGACCTTACCACCAACGGTAAAAAAAAAAAATCGGCCAACAAAATCATTGCCGGGAAAATCGGCTGATTGTCAAAATCGGACACAAATTTTCCAACATGACCGATAAAAAAACTGTGCAAAAAGCCCGAAAAACGGCCGACCAATTAACCCACTAACAGTGCGAAAATCGGCCGATTTTCGACCCGTCTATGGCCGGCATTAGTCTCATTTCTGTCTGCTGCCTCCTTCCTCTGCTATCAGCACGAGTCACTTCTGAAAAGTTTTCCTGACACCAAGAGAAAAATGGTGACGGGAGAGAGCTCCAGCAAATGGACAGCCTCAGCTCTGTTCCTGTGTGCTGTGTGGAGGGGTGTGTATCTCTTCCCTCCAATCACCTCCCAGAGCTCTCCTCACTGAGCTCTGCGGTGTGTACTTTCGGCTCTTCACTGTTTTCTGAACTCTCAGACAAGCTGTATAAAATTCAATACTTTGAAGGGATGTAAATAAGAGAAGAGTGCAGATAAACAGGTACAACTTATATAGGATTGTTTCTTCTCTGTGTATCACCTGAGGACAGTCACTTCACTGGGGATATAGAGGGTTTACAACCACTTTAAAGTAGAATTACAGCTAATTATCCTAAACCCCTTGGCGCCGGTGCCTCCCAGCCCTTTAAGGGTTTCAGAAGCCCGGAGGCGGGGTTTTAGGGTCATGTGACCGCTGTGATTCACCATCACATGATCGGGAAAGGTCACGATCGCAAGAGATCGGGACCTTTCCGTGAGTACCAGACATGTGTGCTGGGAGCGCACAGGGCGCATGCTCTCAGCACATATGTTTTTCTCAATTGCATGCAAATGTGCAGCCGCTCTGCGTCAGGGCCCAGACACCGGGAGGCCACACATTTGCATGCGGCCGGCGCCAAGAGGTTAAAAATGCACCCCACCCTGAATACCTATGCTGACTTACCTGTGTAACAAAGATACTTACCTATTCTCAGCCCGCTCCAGTCCAGTTACATGATCCCGTGTCGGCCAGCGGCTGAACCACAACCGATTGGCTCCTTGGGCTGCTTCACCATCTCCCAATCTGAGCTCTGCTATACAGGGACTACAAAAGGGTAATAGCAAATGTGGGTGCTTGCAATGCTTTCACAGTTCAAATGGGATTCCAGCTTACACTGGTCATGTGATCCCGGCTCCCCTGTGTCAGCCAGCGGCTGCTGCAGGGGAGAGGAGAGAGAGCACTCCGACAACAGCGGAGAAATCCAGGAGCGGTGGTGTCACCCATAGGCTTCAGGGGCCCATCTGCTGTTGGTACTCCCTCTTCCGCCCTGACACAGGGGAGGCGGATCATGTGACCGGACCGGAGCGGGCTGAAAATGGGTATGCAGGTTAGTCAGCATAGGTGTTAGGAGGGAGTAGATTCAGCCTCTTGTACAGCAGAGCTCAGCCTAGGAGAGGGTGACGCATCCCAAGGAGCCAGTCAGTTGTGCTTCAATGCTCACAAGGAACAACCTGATAGGAGGAAAGAACGAAGCGATAGAGATTTGAGCTCATCAGTCTGTAGCTTCTCTAGACCAACTAGTGATATTGGACTGCAGCAGAGGAAAATCAGGTCTCTCCTGCCCTGCCAGACAGATCCGTGCTGCAGAGCTGTGTAAACCTGAGGACTGGATAGACAGAAATGCAAAGCGGGTAAAGCAGCTCCGGTATATGTAGAACATCTGTGTAATCAGCTGTTTGCCTGGAGTTCATCTTGGGGGAGATCAACAAAATCAACGTTTGTACGGAAATCTAGATCAGGCCACACCCACGATGATGTCACATCAGATGACGTCACTTGCATTTGGCATCAGAATGGATCATCACACCTCATAGATATTGATACTTGGGAGTGGAGAGAAATCATGGAACTCAGATAAAGTCCGGAGACAACCTTGGTTATCTTATCTGTCCAAAATATTTTCCAATAGGAAATGAACCGGGAAAAATAAAGAGTGTTGGGCCGGAGTTCCTTGTTTGTGGCCGAATCTGCAGGTGGAACCAGAAATATTCATTCCTGAACACATTCCCATTCACTGGAACACAGAACAATGTGCATATTACTCATGACTTTATTAGCAAACAAACTAATTGGGCCTGTTTTGCAAATAGAACCCCCTCCCCCCCAACCAGGGCCGGTCTGAGGCAGAAGGGGCGACCACTGAGGCAGAAAAGGCCGGACCTGCAACCAATATTGCTGAAGCAGATTACAGCTCATGCAGGGAGGGGGCACTTTGACCTTTTTGCTTTGGAAGCCAGAGGACCTTGTCACCATCACAGTGTCCATATACATCAGGTGTCCCCATCACAGTGTCCATATACATCAGGTGTCCCAATCACAGTGTCCATATACATCAGGTGTCCCCATCACAGTGTCCATATACATCAGGTGTCCCCATCCATCAGGCGTCCCCATCACAGTGTCCATATACATCAGGTGTCCCCATCCATCAGATGTCCCCATCACAGTATCCATATACTTTAGGTGTCCCCATCCATGAGGTATCCCCATGACAGTGTCCATGTACATCAGGTGTCCCCATCCATCAGGTGTCCCCAGCACAGGGTCCATATACATCAGATGTCCCCATCACAAAGTCCATATACATCAGGTTTCCCCATCCATCAGGTGTCCCTATCACAGTGTCCATATACATCAGGTGTCCCCATTACAGTGTCCATATACATCAGGTGTCCCCATCCATCGGGTGTCCCCATTACAGTGTCCATATACATCAGGTGTCCCCATCCATCGGGTGTCCCCATTACAGTGTCCATATACATCAGGTGTCCCCATCCATCGGGTGTCCCCATTACAGTGTCCATATACATCAGGTGTCCCCATTACAGTGTCCGTATACATCAGGTGTCCCCATCCATCGGGTGTCCCCATTACAGTGTCCGTATACATCAGGTGTCCCCATCCATCGGGTGTCCCCACCACACTGTCCGTATACATCAGGTGTCCCCATTACAGTGTATACATCAGGTGTTCCCATCACAGCGTCCATATACATCAGGTGTTCCCATCACAGCGTCCATATACATCAGGTGTCCCCATCACAGTGTCCATGTACATCAGGTGTCTCCACCCATCAGGTGTCCCCATCCCTTTGGTGTCCCAATCACAGTGTCTATATACTTCAGGTGTTCCCATCACAGTGTCTCCTTACATCAGAGATGTGCCCACCCCCCCTGTACTCACAGACCACCTACAGTGAAGGCAGCTTCTCCTTCCTCTCCCATGCTGAGACTGAGGTGAGTTCTCAGTCTCAGTGCTGGCTCTCTTCCGCCCCTTCCACTCTCCAGCATCAGTCCTTCTGACAGCAGTGACATTGCAGTTGCTCCTGTCAAAGAGTGGCACAAGCAGCCAAATCCCCAGTGCTCCCCTTCCAACACAGCACCCCTTGTGCTAGCCCAGATCATGGGACCCCCATGCACCTGGGGCCCCTGGGCAGTGGCTAGGTGTGTGCATTCATTAAGACGGCCCTGGAAGGAGTCAGGACCCGATGTGACATTGGTGTTCCATACAGAACCATTGGAGGTGTGTTGAGAAGACCGGCCACGTAGTGCACAGATAACCTCCTTGGGTGACCGGTCTACACAACAGGAAATGCTGATTCATGCACAGATGGAAGATATTCCTAAAGAAGTGAGGAGAAAGGAGCATCTAAAATTTCATCCAATGTGCAAAAATAAAAAAAAAAATGTGCATGTATTAATGTTTTACAAAGAGTGAAATTTTCCTCTAAGATGCTCCCAGGTCCTACAGTACATCCCCAGTTTTTAGGAATTGCTTCCATCTGTGCTTGAGGACGCATTTCCTGTTGCGTAGACCGGTCACCCAAGGTACTTACCTGTGCACTAAGTGGCGGTCTTCTCAACACACCTCCAATGGTTGCACTGGGGCCTGCAAAGCATTGAAATCACAATCAGTGTGCAATGCAGACGGCAGACTATTGGTTGTGGAGATGGAGGAAGTAATCATTGCGCTACGCCATGTTACTCATTGTACTGATATGTAACTTTTGTTAAAAATGTTTTAATAAAAACACATTGGAAGAAAAATCAATCCAAGGACTATGAGTGCAGTGATGTCACCACGGCTGTGTTCCCGGGAGAACTACCAGTCCCTCTGCCATGGTGGCCAATAGGACTTGTGGTCTTTCCATTCATGATCTCTGTGAATGGATCTGTGAATGGATGATGTGGTTGTGTGGGCGGAGCTGAGTTCAAATATATACAGAATTCTGCAGGAAGCAGAACCACTCCCTTCTGGTAAGTGAGGGGGGTGGTTTGAGGATGAGGGGCTGCAGAATGGCATCATGTTCCCTGGTACTTCCTAAATATGAGTTTAAGGTGAAACAAATGGATGTACAAAAAGTGTCCCCTGTTGTCCTCTGCTCTGAGGGAAAACATTGGTGCTGGGAAAGGTTGCCTTGACTCAAATTGTAGAGTATACATAGATGATGTAGTCTTCTCTGGGGGCAGCTAGGAGGCCCTGGTGATGTAGCCTTATCAGGAGCAGCAGGCAGGCCCTGGTGATGTAGCCTTCCCATGGGGCAGCTAAGAGGTCCTGATGATGTACCTTCCCACAGAGCAGCAGAGAGGCACTGATGATGTAGCCTTCCCATGGGGCAGCTAAGAGGTCCTGATGATGTACCTTCCCACAGAGCAGCAGGGAGGCACTGGTGACGTAGGCTTCCAAGGGGGCAGCTAGGAGGCCTTGGTAATGTAGCCTTCCCACAGAGCATCGGGGAGGTACTGATGATGTAGCCTTTCCAGGGGGCAGCTAAGATGCACTGGTGATGTAGCCTTCCCAGGAGATAGCTTGGAGGCATTGGTGATGTAGCCTTCCTGGCAGCGGCTGAGGGGGGCCCTGGTGATATAGCCTTTTCAAGGGCAACTAGGAGGAAATGGTAATTAAGCCTTTCCAGAAGCAGCTAGAGGGTTCTGGTGATGTAGTCTGCCCAGGGGGCAGTTGGGAAGCCCTGGTGATGCATTACCTACACACAGCGGGATGTGCAGGCATCCCCAGCTATCCCCTGGAAATGCTACATCACCAGGGCCTCCCAGCCGCCCCCTGGGAAGGCTACATCACTAGGGCCTCCGAGGCGCCCCCTGGGAAGGCTACATCACCAGGGCCTCCCAGGCGCCCCCTGGGAAGGCTACATCACCAGGGCCTCCCAGGCGCCCCCTGGGAAGGCTACATCACCAGGGCCTCCCAGGCGCCCCCTGGGAAGGCTACATCACCAGGGCCTCCCAGGCGCCCCCTGGGAAGGCTACATCACCAGGGCCTCCCAGGCGCCCCCTGGAAAGGCTACATCACCAGGGCCTCCCAGCCGCCCCCTGGGAAGGCTACATCACAGGGCCTCCTAGTTGCTGGAGCCCAGCTTTTAGATGTATGCCTTTGTATGGATAAATAATTTTGTGAAACCTTGGCTCTTTCTGCACATCCCAAGCTCTTCCTGCACATCCCGTGCTTTTCCTGTACATCTTGGGCTCCTTCTGCACATCCCACGCTGTTCCTGCACATCCCGTGCATCTCGCGCTCCTTCTGCGCTCATCCTGCACATCCTACGCTCGTCCTGCACATCCCACGCATCTCGCGCTCCTTCTGCGCTCATCCTGCACATCCCACGCGCTCGTCCTGCACATCCCACACTCATCCTGCACATCCCACGCATCTCGCGCTCCTTCTGCGCTCATCCTGCACATCCCACGCTCATCCTGCACATCCCACGCATCTCGCGCTCATCCTGCACATCCCACGCTCATCCTGCACATCCCACGCATCTCGCGCTCCTTCTGCGCTCATCCTGCACATCCCGCGCTCGTCCTGCACATCCCGCGCTCGTCCTGCGCATCCCACGCTCATCCTGCACATCCCACGCATCTCGCACCCCTTCTGCGCTCATCCTGCACATCCCGCGCTCGTCCTGCACATCCCGCGCTCCTTCTGCACATCCCGCGCTCTTCCTGCACCTCCCGCGCTCCTCTCCTCCATGTCTGTATAGAACAGGGAGCTGTCACAGCCAGAGTGATTGGAGGGTGAGCTCTGGCACCCACTAGATGGATGCGGTCCAGCTCACAGAGAGTGCGGCTTTCTACACAGCGCTGTCACTGCAGAGGTACCGACACCCCCCTCTCCCCCCCCCCATCCCTTGTCTGAGAGCCATTAGTACAGACAGCCTGGCGGATCTCCACTTCTCCGCAGCTGACACGTGTGGAATTGCAAACCGCTAAATATAGAAAAGTCCCCGTCTGAGGGTGGGAAACATTTGTATCTGTTAGACAGAACGGGGAACGAGGTGTCTCTCCGAATTCTGACACAAGGATTGTCCAAGGATTGCATTCACAAGAGCGAATAATGACACCGCTGGAGGGGGTAGAACTGAACGTGGGGTCCAGGGGGGAGGGTGGGGCACACCTTCACAATGCATGGACCCCTCCCTTCTACTGCATGATGTCAAATCTAAATGGCCACTTATAAATAAATACATGATTAAAGATGTAAACTAAATAAATAAATAATACCAAACCCGCTGCTGTATTGTTTGATTATTTCCTATGAAAAACAGCTCCATCTATTGGCCATAATGAGGTATTTTCCTGAAATTAAAAAAAATAAATACTGCATTATGGCCACTAGATGGAGCTGATGATCATAGAAGATAATCATATTACAAACAATATGGCAAACCTTCATGGATCCCTGTGAATGCTGAAGACAGTACAGTGAATGTTTTAGAAGTAGACCCCCCTAAGTCACTGCAGAGACACACTAGTGATGTACTGACTGGCTGCGGGAACGCCTGGGAAGGCTACATCAGCAGGTCACCCCAGCTTCCTCCTGGGAAGGCAACATCTGAAGGTCACTCCAGCTGCCCCCTTGGAAAGCAACATCTGAAGGCCAACCCAGCTGCCCCCTGGGAAGGCAACATCTGAAGGTCACCCCAGCTGCCCCCTGGGAAGGCGACATCTGAAGGTCAACCCAGCTGCCTCCTGGGAAGGCTACATCATCAGGTCACCCCAACTTCCTCCTCGGAAGGCAACATCTGAAGGTCACCCCAGCTTCCTCCTGGGAACGCGACATCAGCAGGTCACCCCAGCTTCCTCCTGGGAAGGCGACATCAGCAGGTCACCCCAGCTGCCCCCTGGGAAGGCAACATCTGAAGTTCACCCCAGCTGCCCCCTGGGAAGGCGACATCAGCAGGTCACCCCAGCTGCCCCCTGGGAAGGCGACATCTGAAGGTCACCCCAGCTGCCCCCTGGAAGGCGACATCAGCAGGTCACCCCAGCTGCCTCCTGGGAAGGCGATATCTGAAGGTCACCACAGCTGCCTCCTGGGAAGGCGACATCAGCAGGTCACCCCAGCTGCTCCTGGGAAGGCGACATATGAAGGTCACCCCAGCTGCCCCCTTGGAAGGCGACATCAACATGTTACCCCAGCTGCCTCCTGGGAAGGCAACATCTGAAGGTCACCCCAGCTGCCTCCTGGGAAGGTGACATCTGAAGGTCACCCCAGCTGCCTCCTGGGAAGGCGACATCTGAAGGTCACCCCAGCTGCCCCCTTGGAAGGCGACATCTGAAGGTCACCCCAGCTGCCCCCTTGGAAGGCGACATCAACATGTTACCCCAGCTGCCTCCTGGGAAGGCAACATCTGAAGGTCACCCCAGCTGCCTCCTGAGAAGGCGACAGCAGCAGGTCACTTCAGCTGCCTCCTGAGAAGGCGACAGCAGCAGGTCACCCCAGCTGCCTCCTGAGAAGGCGACAGCAGCAGGTCACCCCAGCTGCCTCCTGAGAAGGCGACAGCAGCAGGTCACTTCAGCTGCCTCCTGAGAAGGCGACAGCAGCAGGTCACTTCAGCTGCCTCCTGAGAAGGCGACAGCAGCAGGTCACCCCAGCTGCCTCCTGAGAAGGCGACAGCAGCAGGTCACCCCAGCTGCCTCCTGAGAAGGCGACAGCAGCAGGTCACCCCAGCTGCCTCCCTGGAAGGCGACAGCAGTAGGTCACCCCAGCTGCCTCCTTGGAAGACAACAGCAGCAGATCACCCCAGCTGCCCCCTGGAAAGGCGACTTCTAAAGGTCACCCCAGCTGCCCCCTGGGAAGGCGACTTCTAAAGGTCACCCCGGGGCTTAAGAAAAATTCCAGGTATGTATATTATACATAGTTCCATTGTTCCAGCTTGGACCAACTATGTACTGTATATACCAGACCTGTGGGATCCCTAGAAGCTGGAAATCACTGGAGTAGACACCTCTACTACACTACTACTATACCGTTACTATAGCTGTACTAAACTATTACTATACCTGTACTACACTGCTACCCCACCCCTACTACACCTGTACAACACCGCTACTCCACCCCTACTACACACCGCTACTATACCTGTACAACACCTCTACCCCACCCCTACTACACCTGTACAACACCGCTACTCCACCCCTACTATACCTGTACAACACCGCTACTCCACCCCTACTACACCTGTACAACACCGCTACTCCACCCCTACTACACCGCTACTATACCTGTACAACACCTCTACTCCACCTGTACAACACCGCTACTCCACCTGTACAACACCGCTACTCCACCCCTACTACACTACTACTATACCGTTACTGTAGCCATACTCCACCCCTACTACACCGCTACTATACCTGTACAACACCGCTACTCCACCCCTTCTACACTACTACTATACCGTTACTGTAGCCATACTACACCACTACTCCACCCCTACTATACCTGTACAACACCGCTACTCCACCCCTTCTACACCTCTACTATAGCTGTACAACACCACTACTCCACCCCTACTACACCGCTGCTATACCTGTACAACACCGCTACTCCACCACTTCTACACCGCTATTATACCTGTACAACACCACTACTCCACCCCTACTACACTCTGGTATATACATAGCTTGTCCAAGCTGGAACAATGTAACTCTTTAAAAATATCCAATCGGACCATCCATTGTTCTCTATGGGGAGGCGGATGTAAACGGACACATATAATTCCTGCATCTGGCTGATGCGGGAGCTGTTCCCCATCCATCTAGCGGATCAAATGGCAGTCAGGTGCAGGGTTGGGACGAGGGGTGGACCGGAGGGACAGCTGCCCCAGGCACAGGTGACCAAGAGGGCAAAGAATAGACACAGGGCACTACACACATTCCAAAGCATGTTTTAACAGTGAGGGAGGGGCGGGGGGGGTGCAATTCTGAATCCTTGCCCTGTACGACCCTGTCCAGGTACTGGTTCGGTGTAAATGAACAGGCGCACCATTTACATTCTCCTTCCCATAGAGGACAGCGGGCCGCGTCTTCTTCCCGTAGAGGACAGCGGGCCGCGTCTCCTTCCCGTAGAGGACAGCGGGCCGCGTCTCCTTCCCGTAGAGGACAGCGGGCCGCGTCTCCTTCCCGTAGAGGACAGCGGGCCGCGTCTCCTTCCCGTAGAGGACAGCGGGCCGCGTCTCCTTCCCATAGAGGACAGCGGACCGTGTATCCTTCCCATAGAGGACAGCGGGCCGTGTACCCTTCCCATAGAGGACAGCGGCCTGTGTATCCTTCCCGTAGAGGACAGCGGGCCGTGCACTCTTCCCATAGAGGACAGCGGGCCGCGTCTCCTTCCCATAGAGGAAAGCGGGCCGTGTACCCTTCCCTTAGAGGAAAGCGGGCTGTGTACCCTTCCCATAGAGGAAAGCGGGCTGTGTACCCTTCCCATAGAGGAAAGCGGGCTGTGTACCCTTCCCATAGAGGACAGCGGCCTGTGTATCCTTCCCGTAGAGGACAGCGGGCCGCGTCTCCTTCCCGTAGAGGACAGCGGGCCGCGTCTCCTTCCCGTAGAGGACAGCGGGCCGCGTCTCCTTCCCGTAGAGGACAGCGGGCCGCGTCTCCTTCCCGTAGAGGACAGCGGGCCGCGTCTCCTTCCCATAGAGGACAGTGAGCCACGTCTCCTTCCCGTAGAGGACATAAAAGATTTTTTAAACGCTGATACTGTATCGCTCTGTGACTCGCTTCCCCCACAAGACTTGTGTCAGCCGGGGCTTTCCTCGTTTGTCCAGACCAAGGGTATATCTTTTGTTGAATTCTTTTCTGTAAACACCTGATCGGGGCTCTAACCCCTCCTTACTCCACCCAGAACTAAACACAGCGGATCCCCTGCCCACCTCCCTCTGTATGATGTGAGCGATGGGTGTATGATGGTTATTAGTAAAAAGGGCGAGCAGCAGGATTGATAAATACTCGGCGTTCTGACGCTGCCGCGTGGATGCGATCTGGAAAAGGTTTTAATGCCATTAACACATCCGGCAAGGACACCGGGGGCGCGCGCTGGAATAACAAGCATGTGTTCATTGAATTGCAAGCAGCTGAAATTCTAGATAATCCACTTTGTGATGTTCTGTGTTTGAGGGTCATTGTAATCCAATGCTGACTACACTCAGGAGAGGAAAAAAAAAAAAAAAGAAGGCAACGCATTGTACTTACAGAAATTAATAGATTGCAGCCTACGGGTCTTTAGATGCGATGGCTGTGCACGCTTTCTGTCCTAAGGTGACAACGCTCACTGCACTGTGTCTAGGGAGGAGCAGCGTTGCCACCCTAGGATCAGACTACAAACCACCACCCCCCATCATCTCCATTACGTACTGTAGGTCAGGTGAGCGTGGGGGCCATTCAATGGTATCAATTCCTTCATCCTCCAGGAACTGCCTCCATACTCTCACCACATGAGGCCGGGCATTGTCATGCACCAGGAGGAACTCAGGACTCTACGCACCATCACTGACCCACCACCAACACCAAAAGGGTCATGCTGAACCATGCAAGCAGGAACAAGATGAGCCCTACAAAATGACCTCCAGCAGGCCACTGGTGTGAATGTCTCTGACCAAACAATCAGAAACCGACTTCATGAGGGTGGCCTGAGGGCCCGACAACTTCTAGTGGGCCCTGTGCTCACTGCCCGGCACCATAGAGCTGGATTGGTATTTGCCATTGAACACCAGAATTGGCAGGTCCACCACTGACGTCCTGTGCTTTCCACAGATGAGAGCAGGTTCCCCCTGTGCACATGTGACAGATGGGAAAGGGTCTGGAGAAGCCATGGAGAACGTTCTGCTGCCTGTAACATGGTTCAGCATGACCGTTTTGGTGGTGGGTCAGTGATGGTCTGGGGAGGAATATCCATGGAGGGACACAAAGACCTCTACAAGATAGACAATGGCACCCTGACTGCTATTATGTATCGGGATGAAGTTCTTGGACCCATTGTCAGACCCTACACTGGTGCGTAGAGTCCTGGGTTCCTTCTGGTCCAGTGTGTCCTGGGTTCCTGCTGGTGCGGTGGGTCCTGGGTTCCTGCTGGTGCGGTGGGTCCTGGGTTCCTGCTGGTGCGGCGGGTCCTGGGTTCCTGCTGGTGCGGCGGGTCCTGGGTTCCTCCTGGCGCGGCGGGTCCTGGGTTCCTCCTGGTGCGGCGGGTCCTGGGTTCCTCCTGGTGCGGCGGGTCCTGGGGTCCTCCTGGTGCGGCGGGTCCTGGGGTCCTCCTGGTTCGGCGGGTCCTGGGTTCCTCCTGGTGCGGCGGGTCCTGGGTTCCTCCTGGTGCATGACAATGCCCGGCCTCATGTGGGGAGCGTATGCAGGCAGTTCCTGGAGGATGAAGGAATTGATACCATAGAATGGCCCCGACGCTCCCCTGACCAAAATCCAATAGAACCCCTCTGGGATGTCATATTTCGGTCCATCCAACGCCGCCAGGTTGCACCTCAGACTGTCCAGGAGCTCAGTGATGCCCTGGTCCAGATCTGGGAGGAAATCCTCCAGGAGACCATCCGTGGTCTCATTAGGATCCTCCCCCGACGTTGTCAGGCATGCATACAAGCACGAATGAGGAAAGAAAAAACAGAGGGCGCACAGGCCTAGTGTATTACCATAAAAAATGTTTAATAAAAAATAAAGTATGTGTTGTACTCACAAACGATAATATAGTCAAGGCACATCATAAAGAACAGCTGGGTCAACACCGCGCGCTGAGTAACAGTCCGTAATAGGGAGTATAGACATCCAAAAGTCTGACGCGTTTCGAGGACTTGCCTCTTCCTCAGAGCCCTCCTCCAGGAGACCATCCGTGGTCTCATTAGGAGCCTCCCCCGACATTGTCAGGCATGTATACAAGCACATGGGGGCCACACAGACTACTGAGGACCATTCTGAGTTGCTGCAATGACATTTCACCAACATGGACTCGTCTGCTGCATCATTTCTTCACTTTGATTTTCGGGGTGTCTGTGAATTCAGTCCTCTGTAGGTCGATCATTTTCATTTCCAATGAAACGATGGGGCGTCCTTACGTTCCTAACACATCACCCCGTCCATGTCAGTATAGAGATCCAACAGATTTGTCCCCATTGAGGTCTGATGGGGTTTCAAAGTCTTCCTTTAATGTTTTGGAGCAATGTATATATCATGCAGTATATGATGTACGATGTATATATTTCAGACAATGTATGATTTATGTTTATTGGTACACGAGGCAGCCATTATATGTGTGAGGTATATGAGGTGTATAGGTACATTGATATCACAGGGCAGCCATTATATGATGTGTGATCTGTATATGACGTATACATGAGCTGTATACGAGGTATATATTTCAGTCATTATATGATGTGTGAGCTGTATACGAGGTATATAGGCACATGTATTGATATCACGGGGCATCCATTATATGTGTGAGGTATATATTTCAGTCATTATGTGAGATGTATATGAGGTATATATGAGAGCAGGGGCAGACTTACAACTCATGGGGCCCCTGGGCAATAGGGGATCATGGGGCCCCTGTGTCCTTGCCCAAACTCAAAAAGCCTTTGAAAAAGGTACCAGGGGCATCTCATGGGGCCCCCTACAGACCCCAGGCCCTCGGGCAATGCCCGAGTTTCCAAATGGTCAGTCCGCCCCTGTATGAGAGGTATAGCAGTCATTATATATGTGTGCTGTATATGAGGTATATATTTCAGTCATTATATGATGTGAGTCGTATCTGAGGTATATATTTGTCATTATATGATGTGTGAGCTGTATAAGCGCCATATATGAGGTATAAATTCGTCATTATATGATATGTGGGCTGTATATGAGGTATATATTTCAGTCATTATATGATATGTGGGCTGTATATGAGGTATATATTTCAGTCATTATATGATGTGTGAGCCGTATATGAGGTATAAATTCGTCATTATATGATGTGTGAGCCGTATATGAGGTAAAAATTCGTCATTATATGATATGTGAGCCGTATATGAGGTATATATTTCAGTCATTATATGATATGTGAGCCGTATATGAGGTAAAAATTCGTCATTATATGATGTGTGAGCCGTATATGAGGTAAAAATTCGTCATTATATGATGTGTGAGCCGTATACGAGGTATATATTCGTCATTATATGATGTGTGAGCTGTATACGAGGTATATATGAGCTCTATACGAGGTATATAGGTACATGTATTGATATCACAGGGCATCCATCGCCCTCACTGCTCTCTATGTATCACGCGAGCTCCTCCCCCGTCTGCGTGAAAGTCTGGATTTCCCGCCTTGCAGTTGCCATGGTCTCGCCGCCGGCGTCGTCACGTAAACGTGCCCTCATTCCAGCGTGAGGCGGTCACATGACCGCAGTAAAGATGGCGCCCGCGGCGAGCGGCTCCTGGCTGTGAGGAGACATCGGAGAATCCGCCGCCATCCTCACGGGGCCCGGGACGGCTGCAGCGGGGCCCCGCTCAGCCCGGCTATGGCAGATTGAGGTGTGAGCCGCCATGCAGAGTGACGGCAAAGAGGAAGTGGGTTTGTTTACATGTGTGTAGTGGGGGCTGTGTGTTCTGTCCTCCGATCTCACCCCATCTCTTCTCTTCTCTGTTCCTCCGCAGACTTTCCTGAGGGTGAGAGCCAACCGACAGACCCGGCTGAATGGTGAGTGATAATATCATAGAGATCACAGGACCTGTCTGATATCACCCGGGGGAACCAATCAGGTGATAGGACTGGCCTGATGTCACCCGGGGGAACCAATCAGGTGATAGGACTGGCCTGATATCACGGGGAACTAATCAGGTGACAGGACAGGCCTGATAACACCCGGGCAACCAATCAGGTGACAGGACACGACTGAGATCACCCGGGGCAACCAGTCAGGTGACAGGACACGACTGAGATCACCCAGGGCAACCAGTCAGGTGACAGAACACGGCTGATATCACCCAGGGCAACCAGTCAGGTGACAGAACACGGCTGATATCACCCAGGGCAACCAGTCAGGTGACAGAACACGGCTGATATCACCCAGGGCAACCGATCAGGTGACAGGACGGGCCTGAGATCACCCGGGGCAACCGATCAGGTGACAGGACGGGCCTGAGATCACCCGGGGCAACCGATCAGGTGACAGGACGGGCCTGAGATCACCCGGGGCAACCGATCAGGTGACAGGACGGGCCTGAGATCACCCGGGGCAACCGATCAGGTGACAGGACGGGCTTGAGATCACCCAACCAATTGGATGACAGGACTCGGCTGATATCACCCGCGGCAACCAATCATATTACAGAACTTGCCTGATATCACCCGGAGCAACCAATCAGATGATGGACCTGGTTGATATCACTGCTAAGCCCTACTGCCAGTTCATTTCAGCTGAAACGCTTAGAGAGATCCGTGTGCCATATATAGGATTGGGGATTGGCTCAGATCCCTGGATCGGGAATACTGGGGGTGCTGCATTGTCCTAATATAGAGAGAAGTGTGTACTACGGGGCTTCACACATTTGCTTTGAATCCAGGAGCCAGCTAAAGTTAGGAGTCGGTTTCTTTTTGTAGGGGGTTGTCAACCCCAGGACTTCACGCCATGCGATTTGCCACGCGACAATCATGGCAAAACCGCACCACGTTTCATGGAGGCGTCTTTTGCCGCCGAAGCGTATGGGAGGCGTCATTTGCCGCCGAAGCGTATGGGAGGCGTCTTTTGCCGCCGAAGCGTATGGGAGGTGGTTTTTCACCCTGAAGCCTATGGTGGGGTGTTTTTTTGCCCTGAAGCCTATGGGGGGGGGGGGGGGTTTTTTTGCCCTGAAGCCTATGGGGGGGGCGTTTTTTGCCCTGAAGCCTATGGGGGGGGGGGGGGGCGTTTTTTGCCTTGAAGCCTATGGGGGGGTGTTACACTTTATATAATGTCTGTATTTATATATAATGATCTATTTTTATATTCAACTACGATTCCTGGTGTCTCCATGATGCGTATACAGTATATACAGAAGTCTGTATATTTTGTTTTTTTTGTATTAAAGTTTATCCAAAGCCAACACTTTTCTTTTTTTTTTTTTTTTTTTTTTTTTTTTTTTGGATTGCAGCAGAGAATGTTTTGAAACCTTGTTGGGTTTTTATTGCTGTACTCCCCCCCCCCCCCCCCCCCCCCCCCCCCCCCCCCCCCCCCCCCCCCTCACAACTGGGAGATCCACCCCCTCTCTTTTCATCCTGGAAATCCAAAATTTGACAGTTGTCACCAGAGCAGGAGTAGAGGGGGGGTCCTGTAGTGCGGACATGGGTTGTAGATCGGGGTTCTTCTCCTCGGTGAGGAATGTTCTATAACTTTCTGTTGCGTTTACAGGACTTGAAGAGAAATTTCCCGAATGGGACACAGATGACAAAAATTAATTCCCCGCCCCATCCAAGTGGGAGGAAACGGTTTTGGCTTTAGATACGCTTTATAGATCTGTATACCCCGAGCTCTCCGTCCTGTTATTCCTGTGTGTATAGGATTCTGTATACAGTCAGGTCCATAAATATTGGGACATCAACACAATTCTAACATTTTTGGCTCTATACACCACAATGGATTTGAAATGAAACAAACAAGATTTCTTTTAACTGCAGACTGTCAGCTTTAATTTGAGGGTATTTACATCCAAATCAGGTGAACGGTTTAGGAATTACAACAGTTTGCATATGTGCCTCCCACTTGTTAAGGGACCAAAAGTAATGGGACAATTGGCTTCTCAGCTGTTCCATGGCCAGGTGTGTGTTATTCCCTCATTATCCCAATTACAATGAGCAGATAAAAGGTCCAGAGTTCATTTCAAGTGTGCTATTTGCATTTGGAATCTGTTGCTGTCAACTCTCAAGATGAGATCCAAAGAGCTGTCACTCTCAGTGAAGCCATCATTAGGCTGAAAAAACAAAACAAACCCATCAGAGAGATAGCAAAAACATTAGGCGTGGCCAAAACAGCTGTTTGGAACATTCTTAAAAAGAAGGAACGCCCCGGTGAGCTCAGCAACACCAACAGACCCGGAAGACCACGGAAAACAACTGTGGTGGATGACCGAAGAATTTTTTCCCTGGTGAAGAAAACACCCTTCACAACAGTTGGCCAGATCAAGAACACCCTCCAGGAGGTAGGTGTATGTGTGTCAAAGTCACCAATCAAGAGAAGACTTCACCAGAGTGAATACAGAGGGTTCACCACAAGATGGAAACCATTGGTGAGCCTCAAAAACAGGAAGGCCAGATTAGAGTTTGCCAAACGACATGTAAAAAAGCCTTCACAGTTCTGGAACAACATCCTATGGACAGATGAGACCGACATCAACTTGTACCAGAGTGATGGGAAGAGAAGAGTATGGAGAAGGAACTGCTCATGGTCCTCAGCATACCACCTCATCAGTGATCATGGTGGTGGTAGTGTCATGGCGTGGGCATGTATGGCTGCCAATGGAACTGCTTCTCTTGTATTTATTGATGATGTGACGGCTGACAGAAGCAGCCGGATGAATTGTGAAGTGTTTCGGGAATATTATCGGCTCATATTCAGCCAAATGCTTCACAACTCATTGGACGCTTCACAGTGCAGATGGACAATGACCCAAAGCAGACTGCAAAAGACACCAAAGAAGTGGAATGTTCTACAATGGCCAAGTCCATCACCTGACCTGAATCCGATTGAGCATTTCACTTGCTGAAGACAAAACTGAAGGGAAAATGCCCCAAGAACAAGCAGGAACTGAAGACAGTTGCAGTAAAGGCCTGGCAGAGCATCACCAGGGATGAAACCCAGCGTCTGCTGATGTCTATGCGTTCCACACTTCAGGCTGTCATTGACTGCAAAGGATTTGCAACCAAGTATTAAAAAGTGAAAGTTTGATTTATGATTATTATTCTGTCCCATTACTTTTGGTCCCTTAACAAGTGGGAGGCACATATGCAAACTGTTGTAATTCCTACACCGTTCACCTGATTTGGATGTAAATACCCTCAAATTAAAGCTGACAGTCTGCAGTTAAAGCACATCTTGTTAGTTTCATTTCAAATCCATTGTGGTGGTGTATAGAGCCAAAAATGTTACAATTGTGTCCATGTCCCAATATTTATGGACCTGACTGTATATACAGCACGGTGCCACAAAGTGTTGTAAACAAGCCAGAGCCAGTTCTGGTGGGATATTCTATACCCAGCCTGGTATATAAGATACATCTCGTATCCCCGACTCCCAACCCCAGTACTGAGCTCCTTTCATCAAGTGGAACTAATAGAGCGATGGTTTGTATACAGTAGGGATTCACCGATACCAGATTTTTGATACTTTTTATCAGGTACTCACCGGTACCAATTACGATATTTATTTATTTATTTTTTTTTATGTGCGGTGCAATTTGAGCCTATACAAAGTGAATGGGCTCAAACTGCACCGCAAAGAATCGCATGTGATTTCACCAGGAATGCGTTTTCCCGTACCGCTCCCGTGTGATCCCGGGCTGAAGTAGTGTTATAGCGATCTAGATACGTACAGTATCTCCCAGAAGTGAGTCCACCCCTCACATTTTTGTAAATATTTGATTGTATCTTCTCATGTGACAACACTGAAGAAATGACACTTTGCTACAATGTGACGTAGTCAGTGTACAGCTTGTATAACACGTAGATTTGCTGTCCCCCCAAAATAACTCAACACACCGCCATTAATGGCGAGGCCTGTTCTGAGTGGAACCTGTCCTGTTAGACCGCTGTATGGTCTTGGCCCCCGTGCTGCAGCTCAGGTTCAGGGTCTCGGCAATCTTCTTATAGCCTCGGCCATCTTTATGTAGAGCAACAATTCTTTTTTCAGGTCCTCAGAGAGTTTTTTGCCATGAGGTGCCATGCTGAACTTCCAGTGACCAGTATGAGAGAGTGAGAGCGATAACACCAAATGTAACCCCCCCCCCCGCTCCCCATTCACACCTGAGACCTTGTAACACTAAGGAGTCACATGACATCGGGGAGGGAAAATGGCTAATTGGGCCCAATGTGGACCTTGTCACTTAGGGGCGGAGTCACTTTTGTTGCCAGCAGTTTAGACATTAATGGCGGTGTGTCGAGTTATTTTGAGGGCAAATTTCCATGTTATACAAGCTGTACACTGACTACGTCACATTGTAGCAAAGTGTCATTTCTTCAGTGTTGTCACATGAAAAGAGAGAATCAAATATTTACAAAAATGTGAGGGGGGGGGGGGGGGGGGACTCACTTCTGGGAGATACTGTGTGTATATATGTATATGTGTGTGTGTGTGTGTGTGTGTATATATATATATAATATATATATATATACACACAGTCCGAGGGAGGGGGGGGACTCACTTCTGGGGGATACTGTGTGTATGTATATAATAAATATATATATATATTATATACATACGCACGCACACACACACACAGTATCTCCCAGAAGTGAGTCCCCCCCCTCCCTCGGACTGTATGTATGTGTGTGTATGTATGTATGTATATGTGTATATGTGTGTGTATATATATATATATATATATATATATATATATATATATATATATATATATATATATATATATATTATCATATATTTTTCACTCCATAAGACGCACCTAGGTTTTAGAGGCAGAAAACAGGAAAAAAAAAATTCTGAACTAATGGACTGCGGACAGCACAGGGATGACCAGAGACTGCGGACGGCACAGGGATGACCAGAGACTGCGGACGGCACAGGGATGACCAGAGACTGCGGACGGCACAGGGATGACCAGAGACTGCGGACGGCACAGGGATGACCAGAGACTGCGGACGGCACAGGGATGACCAGAGACTGCGGACGGCACAGGGATGACCAGAGACTGCGGACGGCACAGGGATGACCAGAGACTGCGGACGGCACAGGGATGACCAGAGACTGCGGACGGCACAGGGATGACCAGAGACTGCGGACGGCACAGGGATGACCAGAGACTGCGGACGGCACAGGGATGACCAGAGACTGCGGACGGCACAGGGATGACCAGAGACTGCGGACGGCACAGGGATGACCAGAGACTGCGGACGGCACAGGGATGACCAGAGACTGCGGACGGCACAGGGATGACCAGAGACTGCGGACGGCACAGGGATGACCAGAGACTGCGGACGGCACAGGGATGACCAGAGACTGCGGACGGCACAGGGATGACCAGAGACTGCGGACGGCACAGGGATGACCAGAGACTGCGGACGGCACAGGGATGACCAGAGACTGCGGACGGCACAGGGATGACCAGAGACTGCGGACGGCACAGGGATGACCAGAGACTGCGGACGGCACAGGGATGACCAGAGACTGCGGACGGCACAGGGATGACCAGAGACTGCGGACGGCACAGGGATGACCAGAGACTGCGGACGGCACAGGGATGACCAGAGACTGCGGACGGCACAGGGATGACCAGAGACTGCGGACGGCACAGGGATGACCAGAGACTGCGGACGGCACAGGGATGACCAGAGACTGCGGACGGCACAGGGATGACCAGAGACTGCGGACGGCACAGGGATGACCAGAGACTGCGGACGGCACAGGGATGACCAGAGACTGCGGACGGCACAGGGATGACCAGAGACTGCGGACGGCACAGGGATGACCAGAGACTGCGGACGGCACAGGGATGACCAGAGACTGCGGACGGCACAGGGATGACCAGAGACTGCGGACAGCACAGGAGATGACTGCTGACCTTTGGGGAGGTGGGGAGCGGGTACCTGAATTTGACAGGTACCCGCTCTTACTTCCGCGGAGTTGTTCTTTGATCTTACCTGTTCCTCGATCCAGCGGCGCGCTGTCTTCCCGGCTTCTGTAATGGCGCTCGGCATGACAGCCGGGTGCCCAGTGCGCATGAGCGAGAAGTACTTGCGCTTTGTGATTGGTCCGGCGGCTTCTGGGATCTGTCATGTGTCCCAGGTACCGCCTTACCATTCATAAAAAGCACCGCTTCTTGCGCATGCGCACTTGGCACCCGGCTGTCATGCCCAGTGCCCACACTACAGAAGCCGGAAGACAGCACGCCGCTGGATAGAGGAACAGGTAAGATCAAAGAACAAAGAAGTAAGAGCGGGTACCTGTCCAATTCAGGTACCCGCTCCCCACCTCCCCACAGGTCAGCAGTCCTCTCCATAAGGTCCCGCTGCAGAGCTGAGCGGCCGGCCCGGTATTCTGACACGGCCGCGGTGGAAATACCGGACCGGTCGCTCCATATTCGCTCCATAAGATGCACTGACATTTTCCCCCCTTTTTTGGGGGGAAAAAAGTGCGTCTTATGGAGCGAAAAATATGATATATATAATATATTTTTTTTTTTTTCTTGTGTGTACAGTCCAGGGGAGGGGGGACTCACTTCTGGGAGATGCTGTATGATGGATTATCTCCAGTCACTGCGTGTGGCTCATCTCGAACACAAAAAAAAACAAACATCCCGAGAAAGTGGTAATGATGAATGCCTCTTCTTGGTCTTTGGGTGTAGCGGGGGTTCAGGTCTGTCACCTGGGGGGGGTGTATTGTGTGTATTCTCCAGTAGCGGAGTGATCTGGGCCAGGATTCAAAGGCAGCTCTTGCCAGATCTACTCCCTTTCGTTGGGGGTAAGGCTGCGGTCTGGTTGCTGGGAGGGATCTGCTGGGAATGCGAGTCGATGGTGGTGGGGTGGAGCCGCAGCGGAGGTCATGTAACCAGAGCCTGGCACACAGGTGAGCTCTGCTTCATTCATGAAGTGTCATTCCGCAACCCACTGACAGCCAAAGGGAGAGTGATGTCACTGGAGTTAACCCGTCATGTTCTCTGTACATGTCACTGCTGGCCGCCTCCCATCACCGCACACATGCGGTTCCGTCCCTCGTGTTAACCTCCCGCCTCCGATCGTCACTACTCATCTCACTGATGGCTCCAGGACTCGTAGTATGGGGGTCTCCCCTCCCCCTCTGGGTCCAGGCAGAAAGTTAGTCTGGATTCACACGAGAGGTGCAGAAAACTGCATGCGATTCAGACAGGAACCGCACTGCCTTCCTGTTCAAAACACATGCGATTCTTTGCAGTGAGCCCATTCATTTTGCGTGGACTCAAATTGCAGCGCGACGCACAAAAAAGTGTCAGTTTTACGCATCAAATCATTTGCACGAGTACTTGTGCAAATGCTTGGTGTCGACACCGATATCGGTGCAACCCTCGTGTTCAGTAGTGTGTATGTCGGCGTCTTTATAGACACAAGCAGAGCGGGTTTTGATGTATACTATATAGTTTTATATTTTAATTCGACGCTTACTCCTAATTGTGCGCTAAATTCCGGAGCCGGATATTCTCTTCTGTTACCTAATGCGGGAAAATGACATTAGAATTGGTTTTATATTCGCAGTATTGGCCACATCCTTTCCTTCAATTTGTGGCACAAAGATCCAGTATTAGCCCGGGACTCCGCATGTCATTCGCAGAGGAATCGCACCGCCAATTACATGTGATGTCTGTGCGGTTTGAGCCTTACACTTTGTTTGGCACAAATTGCATCGCATCCGCACCAAAAAGGTGCAGGACCCTTTTTTAAATCCACACCTGAATCGCATTGCATAGGTGCTTTCACCCATGTGCTACGATTCCTGGCAATTGCATCGCGTTTTGCGTTCTGTTTTGGGGGATGTCATTTATCATTGACCCCCGCACCAGATCGCATGAATGCAATGCGGTGCGGGAATCGCATTGGTGTGAACCGGGTCTGAGGGAAGTTAGCAATGGCATGAGGGAGAAAAAATACTCCTAATGGCATTGCATGCTGGGAATTGTAGTTGCCTTGAATTGGGATCTGGAAGGAAAAAGTTGGGGTCTGGAAGGAAAGCACAGAATGACATCCCCCCCCCCCCCCGATGTGAATTCAGCATCACAGAGCCAGCTGTTGATATTACAGGATGATTGTCACCAGAGGCGGGTGAACCCAGCACAGGTTTGTGGGATTTACCACCCCCCTATTATGTGTCACGCTGGGATTGCCTCCATTCAGTGGACTTGGATAGAAAGCAGCTAGACAGCCCAGACCTGCAGCCGGGGGGGAAATTTTCCCACTTCACAGCACTGCTTTGGCAGGAACAAGTCTCACTGACACAAATGTGTTTTTAAAGCCCATCTCCAGGTAAATGTAAACCTGTCCTCTCCACAGCGTCCCGAACACATTGTGTTTTATTCTTTCCTTACCTTGTTAGTCTAACTTAAAGCGGAGCTCCACTCAAAAGGGGAAGGTCCGCTCTAAGGCCCCTTTCACGTATGTCCGTTTACAGATGAAAAACCGACCCCCCCCCCCCCCGTGTATTTCTACGGACTAGCGGGTGTAAACGGATGATCATCTGTTAATATCCCTTAATGCCCGCATCCGCTTACATCCGTGTTTTTTTTTTTTTTTTTCCTTCCATTAACCCCTCCCAGTCTGGATACCAAAAATTTTAAAAAGTGTTTTTCTTATAAAATTTTGCAAATTTTATTTATTATTTATTTATTTATCGAGTTTATATAGCGCCAAAGGGTTTGCTCAGCGCTGTACAATAGGGGGGACAATACATGAAACAGAACAGTAACATCAAACAGCACACGAGGGGTAAGAGGGCCCTACTCTTTCGAGCTTACAATCTAGGAGGGAGGGGGTAGAGGCACAGGAGGAAACGGCTGTGGGGGATGGAGTGGTAGGAGGAGGGAAGGGCAGCGGCTGTTAGGTGAGGGTGGGGTAGGCTTCCCTGAAGAGGTGGGTTTTCAGGGAGCGCCTGAAGGTGAGGAGGGAAGGTGACAGTCTGATGGATTGGGGTAGTGAGTTCCAGAGGATGGGGGAGGACCTGGAGAAGTCTTGCAGTCGTGCGTGGGAGGAGGAGACCAGGGAGCAAGATAGAAGGAGGTCCTGTGAAGAGCGAAGGGTACAGGTAGGGTGGTACCTGGGAATCGGGTCGGTGAGGTAGTTAGGGGCAGTGTTGTGAATGGCCTTATAGGTCAGGGTGAGCAATTTAAATTTAATGCGTTGGGCAATGGGGAGCCAGTGGAGGGAGAGGCAGAGGGGGGGTGGCAGAGGTGGAGTGGCTGGTGAGGTGGATGAGTCTGGCCGCTGAGTTCAGGATGGTCTGAAGCGGGGAGAGCTTGCACTGGGGTAGGCCCGTGAGGAGGGAGTTGCAGTAGTCCAGGCGTGAGATAATCAGGGAGTGTACTAGTAGTTTAGTGGTGTCTGGGGTAAGGAAGGAGCGTATCTTGGCGATAATATTGGCAAATAAATAATATTTCATCATAAATCTTGGCCAAAAGTATTCCGTTATCTTTTTAGTAAAAAAAAAAAAAAAAAAACCCAAATTAGTTTAACCAAAAATTATAATTTAACTTTTTTTTTTACATTTTTATTTTTTTATACTATTATTATACAGTATTTATAAAGCGCCAATAGTTCGCTCAGCGCTGTACATTACAAAGGGGGACAGAACATGTGACAGAACAATACCAATACAATGCAAAACACGAGGGGATCGAGGGCCCTGCTCCTTGGAGCTTACAATCTAGGAGGGAGGGGATGGTGGCACAGGAGGAGATAGCTGTGGGGGATGGAGTGGTAGGAAGAGTGGAGGAGGTCAGCAGGTTAGGAGGGGGTGGGGTAGGCTTCCCTGAAGAGATGGGTTTTCAGGGTGCGCCTAAAGGAGAGGAGAGTAGGTGATAATCTGATGGGTTGGGGCAGGGAGTTCCAGAGGATGGGTGACACCCTGGAGAAGTCCTGGAGGCGGGCATGGGAGGAGGAGACCAGGGAACTGTTTTTTTTTTTTTTTTTTTTTTTTTTTTTTTACATACTGTCACCCTAGCAGTAGTATCACCATGGTGACACTGTACTACTTGTGGGGGGTGATGAAGATTTTTGTTTTTTTTTTTTTGTTTTTTTTTTTTACACTGATTGCTTTTACACCCATAAAGGCTGTACAATCATTTCTCCTTCTCTCTGGCTGCATTCCTTCAGCCATTGAGAAATACTGTGTGAGCTGTGATTGGTCACAGCTTGTCACATGGTACAAGGCTGTTGTGAATAGCCCTGTACCATGTGACCTCTGTGATCATTCACAGATTTCACACGTAGTAAGCAATGTCGTCAGAGTGACATCTTGCTTTCTATTCTTCATGTGATCACTGATTGGCCAATCGGTGATCACATGATCAGGACCTCGCATAGAGGTCCTGTACAGCGATCGGTGTTCTGTGTCCGGAGGACACAGCGGGCACCGGATCGCGGTGCTGCGTGCTCCCAGGGAGCGCGCACAAGCAGGGGGCAGGGAGGCCGTTTATAAACGGCCACCTGACCCTGCACTGCCACTGTCCGGTCGTTTATATACAACAGCCAGATGGGAGGTGGTTAAAAAAGATGGAATGGATGAAAAACGATGTAAACGAACATGAGGTCCGTTTTTTGCATTGGTAAGGGATGTAAAAAAAGGAAGTAAATGGATGAAAACGTGACGTGAACTGATCCGTTTTTTCTTGGTAAAACCTGACTGAACTGATGAAAAAACGTACCGCCCGTGTGAAAGGACCAAAAGGCCTCTTTCCACCCTCTTCTATAGGAAATGGCACTTTCTTCTATAGCAATGTTTCTTTTGTTGGGGGGGGGGGGGGGGGGGGGGGGGGGGGGCAGGTACCTGGGCTTGACAGGTTCCCACTTTCGTTCCAATCGTCTAGGCGATTTCTCTCCATAAAGTGCATCACGACTCGCACATGCGCAGAGAGGGCACCCGGCTGTGAAGCGGCAAGCTGTCGCCACAGTTGAGGTGCCATCACCAGGTACGGAGCACCGATGGAAAGAACGGCTCGGGTGAGTACATGGCTGGATCCTGGGACAGCAAAAAGTCAGCAGCTGCAAACACAGGAGACACAAACATGACTGGAGCTCCTCCTTAACCACTTGAGCCCCAGAGGATTTACCCCCCTTAATGACCACGCCTTTTTTTTGCTGTTTGGCGCTGCACTAATTCAAATGATAATTGCGCGGTCAATGCTGCACCCAAACGAAAATTACGTCCTTTTTTTCACACAAATAGAGCTTTCTTTTGGTGGTATTTGATCACCTGTGCGCTTTTTATTTTTTGCGCTATAAACAAAAAAAAAAAACAAAAACACAAAAATTTTGAAGAAAAACAATATTTTCTACTTTCAGCTATAAAAAATATATCGTAAACTCAAAGTTAGTCATAAATTTAAGCCAAAATGTATTCTGCTACATGTTTTTGGTAAAAAAAATCCCGTGCATTAGCGGGCAAACTGGCGCTATCTAGGAGGGGCGCTAACACTATCGGAAGTCACCAGTGACACTAATACAGTGATCAGTAAAAATCTGTTCACTGTAATCAATGACACTGGTGACAGGGCAGTGAAGGGGTTAACTGGGGGGGGGGAGGGGGGCGATCAGGGGGTTAAATGTGTCCTAGAGTGTTCTAACTGTAGTGTAGTGCTTGTGTACTCACTTTTTGGATGTCTTCTTCTCTGTCTGGAACGGAATGTGTCCAGGCAGAGAAGAATGACATCATATCCTGCCCTGTGTGTATGTCAACACAGGACAGGATAGGACAGGGACCGATCATGTGATTTCAGCCAGAAATCACTGGCTGAAATCTAATGATTGATCCCTCCTGGATCAAATAGTGTCACCCGCGGGTCGGCGGGAGCGCGCGCGCGCGCGCCCCCTGCCGGCGAAAGTGTCGGGAGCGCGGAACCCGTTTTTTTAAACGTGGTTTTGCGCTCCACTGCCGCCCTGCACACGTATATACACAGTGGCAGGGCGGCAAGCGGTTAAGTTCCCCCATCTGGGTCCCTCACCAGCACTATTTCCTGGGCCTGGGGACCTGTAATCTAATGCTACACATGTGCCAGCCAATCCCGTACAGTCCTTGTGCTGGCATCACTCTGGATCCTGAGAGAACCCCACTGCTGGTCAATAGGAAACATGCACATCATACAGGCAGTGACTTGGGCAACTAAAGAAGGACCCTGACTAATGTAAACTCCAGATTGGTGGGTCACATGACTGCCGCTTCAGGTGTGTAAAAAGGTCATTTAGATAGGGGGAGCCCAAAGTTCACCTTTATAAAGAGGTTGAAGAATTTTTTTTTATTTATTGCACATTTTATTTATTGCACAGAGCCATCCCAAACCTCCTCTTCTGGGTTCCTTTGCCGGTGCTGTAGACTCTTCTTTTTCTCTGTGCACCATCATAGCCAGCTGCATCGATCGATCCAATGCTGCATCTGTTCCCCGCCAGCTCTACTGAGAAGTGAGCGAACAAAGACCGCTGATCGCTCAGTTCTCTGCTCTGAGCAGAGAGCCTGGACTGTCGATTTCCTCTGCCTTTTCAGTGTTTACTGGAGCGCTCGGCTGTGGAGGGGGCGGGACCGGATGGCTCAGGCTCTTGGCAGATCACCCGGAGGCTGAGCCAGCTGCCAGTCTAAGCTCCATGGGTGGATCCTGACCATATGGTCGGGGTCTTTTCGGAACCTGGATCAGCTAAGGACATCAGCTGACGGCAAGCTTTAGCCGACTGTCGGATGAAAACGGATCACAGGAGTGCAGAACGAACTGCACGCCTCATCCATAGAAGTACAGCCATAAAAGCTTTGGTCATACTTCTCCTGTACCCCGGGTTCACACCTAAGCGGTTTGCAGAAACGCAGTACAGTCCATTTAACATGATTTCCTATGGGACAGGATCACATCTCCGCGTTTTCACCCGCTGCGTTTTTTGGCAAGGGTTAGGGACTTTTTTGAACCCAAAATGTTGCATTTTTGGTTCTGTAGACTTCAATGGAAATGCTGCAGAAAAGCATGTACTGCATTTGTGCTGTGTTTTGTGTTTAAAATCTGCCTAGCAACAAGAAAAATAAAAAAAAACATAAAATGCATAAAAAACGCAAGTGCAAAAACGCATCAAACGCAACCTGCATAGGTGTGAACCTAGACTTAAAGCAGGTCAGTGCAGGTGAGAAGATCAGCCACCGGTGCGCCTGCTAAATTCTGAATGATCTCGGGTGTCTTCGGATGTCAGGCTGATTCTATAGACACGGGGTGAAAAGAACTTCGGAGCTGAAGAAACTAGTATTGCTAGTCCTTTAGAAATACATAAAAAGTTCATTCAAAAAAAAATTCTTGAAGGCTCATAAAAGGTCATAAAAAGTCCTATTGTAGATCAGACATGCAAGGTACCAACATCAGCGGCAGCACCCTCCAGAGTGAATCGTGGCTCTGTATACAAGAAAACACAGAGGGGCGCCTCATTAAGTGTGGAAGAAAGAACCTGCCGGCATGTCCTCCCACCACTGACCAGTGAGGGGCTCCCCACTCCAATCTCTGCTACTTCTGTAGAATGGATAGGACCCGTGTCTATACAAGAAAACACAGAGGGGCGCCACACTAAGTGTGGAGGAAAGAACCTGCCGGCATGTCCTCCCACCACTGACCAGTGAGGGGCTCCCCACTCCAATCTCTGCTACTTTTGTAGAATGGATAGGACCCGTGTCTATACAAGAAAACACAGAGGGGCGCCTCATTAAGTGTGGAGGAAAGAACCTGCCGGCATGTCCTCCCACCATTGACCAGTGAGGGGCTCCCCACGCCAATCTCTGCTACTTTTGTAGAATGGATAGGACCCGTGTCTATACAAGAAAACACAGAGGGGCACCACACTAAGTGTGGAGGAAAGAACCTGCCGGCATGTCCTCCCACCACTGACCAGTGAGGGGCTCCCCACGCCAATCTCTGCTACTTCTGTAGAATGGATAGGACCCGTGTCTATACAAGAAAACACAGAGGGGCGCCTCATTAAGTGTGGAAGAGAGAACCTGCCGGCATGTCCTCCCACCACTGACCAGTGAGGGGCTCCCCACGCCAATCTCTGCTACTTTTGTAGAATGGATAGGACCCGTGTCTATACAAGAAAACACAGAGGGGCGCCACACTAAGTGTGGAGGAAAGAACCTGCCGGCATGTCCTCCCACCATTGACCAGTGAGGGGCTCCCCACGCCAATCTCTGCTACTTCTGTAGAATGGATAGGACCCGTGTCTATACAAGAAAACACAGAGGGGCGCCACACTAAGTGCAGTATATGTTAGTAAATTCATTTATTGGTAAAATGTGCAAATTGACAACTCACTATTACGTGAATAAGACAGGCATACATACATCCAAAGGAGGTCTTCCTGGTGGTCCGGCTGAATTCTGGTAGCCACTAGTGTCAGAATGTGGCAACAGGACAGCAGGAAGTGGCAGACCGCCGGCGGAACCAGCGTGGAACGCAAGATGGCGTCTGACCAGAAATGGCGTGGCTGTAAAGCCGTGACTCTGTGGATGTGGGCGGGTAACGCGTTTCGAAGCTTCCACTTCTTCCTCAGACCTCCTGTTGTCCTGTTGCCACATTCTGACACAAGCGGCTACCAGAATTCACCCGGACCACAAGGACTTCCTTTGGATGTATGTATGCCTGTCTCGTTCACGTAATAGTGAGTTGCCAATTTGCACGATTTTACCGGACGGGTCCTGTCCGTTGCACGGCGCGGGTCCAGTCCATTCTACAGAAGTAGCAGAGATTGGAGTGGGGAGCCCCTCACTGGCCAGCCGCGGGAGAGACAGGTTCTTTCTGCTTCTGCAGTGCTTAGTGGCTGATCTGCAACTGCGTGACGCTGGATGTCTGCTAACCCTTCTACACTTAATGAGGCCCAATAACCGCTCTCCAGCACTCCTAAAACGTTCTCGTTGGAGCTGGTCTAGGCGCCCTCAGGCACTGCAGCTGTGGAGGAACGGCAGCTCCAACCTAGGAGTGTATGGTGGGAATTGTAATTTTACCATTGCAGCTGTATTGCTCCAAGTGCGTCTTCTGATAGCGGAAACCGGTGACTAGTTGGGCCTGGAGTCATCGGATGAATTACTGCCTTCCTGATACACAAACGCTGGATTCGGCTAAAGGAAGGGATTGAAGGTTTTTACTCTTTTGCTGTGTAAAAAAAAAAAAAAAAAGCATCTACCCAGCACTGCACAGCCCATCGTTCTTCACCCCTGCTCACCGTAGGGATCTTCTGAGCTGTGCCTGCAATGGTGGAGCCTGGGGCCCCTCTTGAGCAGCGCTGGGGTCCCTCTTGAGCAGCGCTGGGGTCCCTCGCCTGAGCAGCGCTGGGGTTCCTCTCCTGAGCAGCGCTGGGGTCCTGTGCATGCTCCAGCATCTCCCGTAGAGAATAACAATACATTTTCTATATACCAAGTACACAACATGCTGATGAAACGAAGGTTCACATGGCTGCATTACTCAAAAAAAGTTACAAAAAGGGTAAAAAAAAGTCATAAAGTGAACAGTGGAGGGGCGAGGTAACCCCGCTGATGTGTTTTAAGCTAACCCTTACTGATTGCAGCATAAAAAAAAAAAAAACCTGTTGATCCTGCCAGAAATCTTGTATTTGGATAACTTCCTGTGCTTTGCACTGTTATCAGTTACATTGTTACCTAATTCTCTTCAAGAACTACATAACCCCCCTCTGGTGTTATGGAGAGGAGGAGAGGGAGGCTTCTTTCTTTCCTTTTCTTTTTTTTTTTTTTTTTTTCTTTCTTTTTCTTTTCTTTTTTTTTTTTTCTTTCTTTCCTTTTTTCTTTTCTTTCTTTCCTTTTTTTTTTTTTCTTTTCTTTTCTTTCTTTCCTTTTTTTCTTTTCTTTTCTTTCTTTCCTTTTTCCTTTTCTTTTCTTTCCTTTCCTTTTTCTTTTTTCTTTCTTTTCTTCCTTTCCTTTTCTTTTTCTTTCTTTTCTTTCTTTCCTTTTTTTCTTTTCTTTCTTTCCTCTTTCCTTTTCTTTCCTTTTCTTTTCTTTCTTTCCTCTTTCCTTTTCCTTTTCCTTTTCTTTTCTTTTCTTTTCTTTTCCTTTCCTTTTCTTTCCTTTTTCCTTTTCTTTCCTTTCCTTTTCTTTTGCTTTCCTTTTTCTTTCTTTCCTTTCCTTTTCTTTCTTTCCTTTCTTTCCTTTCCTTTCCTTTTCTTTTCTTTTTTTCCCCTGCTCACACAAAAGTCACATCATTATTTTGTATGAAAAACCCCTAAAACAAATGAGTAAATGCTGCAGAATGAATGTGAACATTATAATGGCAGATTTTTTTTGTTTTTTATCCAGAGCCTCCTTCGTGTGATTGGTTCTTGAGGGCCCTTCTCATGTTCTCCCATGCAGCCCCCCGTGTTACACATATGTGTGTGTGTCTGTCTTCTGTTCCTGGGTGTAGAAAACATGTGTTTTATGGCATGGGATAATCCATAGCTGCCATCGTGATAAAATCCGCTGACCTTTCTGTCCGTGGTGTAATTGCCTCTCCCGGCTGGTAGCCGCGCTCACACCTGAAACTTCGCGGATTAATGATGTTAGGACCTTTTTTTTAGTGTAATGTTCGCATTAAGCGCGCTCGGCTCTTCACCTGAAGGCAGAAGGTTTGAATAATAACAAAAGATCACATTAAGTAGACTTTTTCTTCCCCGCCACTTTTTTTTTTTTTTTTTTTTTTGCCGTGGCTGAATTACATTATCTTTTCCCGACCGGCGCGATTACCATTCCGCGTTTTTCTTCACTTTTGATTAGTTGGGGAAGGTGGGAAACGCGGGCCGATCCGACGACAGTAGATCAAGACTGAGGGATTAGTGAGCTAATTAGAAATGATTGCACCCATCGCTATTAATTAGTCCTCGCCCGGTCTCACTTGCCTGTTCTTTTAAGCAATTCCCCTCGCAGGATGGCGGTGCGGTCACCCCGCGCCCCCGGGAACGTGTTCTCGTTTTTTTTTTTTTCTTTTGATTGGATGTGAAAAGTGACTTTTCAAGAGGTTGTACAAATCTTTGCCGGCTTCAAGAACTTTTCTCTCTGGAGATTCTGTGTGACAACGTGACATGACACGGTTATCGAGGACTTTGCTTTGAGGTGCCTAGGAACCGATTTTCTCTTTTTTTTCCCTTTTTTTTCCCTTTTTTTTTTTTTTTTTTTTTTTTATTTCTTTTCTATATATGAAAGAATTGATTATCGCAGGGTTGTCAAACCCAATTTAATCAGCATTATTATGGTTGCCCTCAAAGGGCCAGTAGTATCTGTAGGGCTATATGTCCAAAGCACCCCCCCTTACACCCTTACATCAAGAGTAGCACGCCCCACTCCCCCCTCTTACATCAGGAGCAGCACGCCCCACTCCCCCCTCTTGCATCAGGAGCAGCACGCCCCACTCCCCCCTCTTGCATCAAGAGCAGCACGCCCCACTCCCCCCTCTTGCATCAGGAGCAGCACGCCCCACTCCCCCCTCTTGCATCAGGAGCAGCACGCCCCACTCCCCCCTCTTGCATCAGGAGCAGCACGCCCCACTCCCCCCTCTTGCATCAGGAGCAGCACGCCCCACTCCCCCCTCTTGCATCAGGAGCAGCACGCCCCACTCCCCCCTCTTGCATCAGGAGCAGCACGCCCCACTCCCCCCTCTTGCATCAGGAGCAGCACGCCCCACTCCCCCCTCTTACATCAGGAGCAGCTCGCCCCACTCCCCCCTCTTACATCAGGAGCAGCACGCCCCACTCCCCCCTCTTGCATCAGGAACAGCACACCCCCACTCCCCCCTCTTACATCAGGAGCAGCTCGCCCCACTCCCCCCTCTTACGTAATCAGGAGCAGCACGCCCCACTCCCCCCTCTTACATCAGGAGCAGCACGGCCCACTCCCCCCTCTTACATCAGGAGCAGCACGGCCCACTCCCCCCTCTTACATCAGGAGCAGCTCGCCCCACTCCCCCCTCTTACATCAGGAGCAGCTCGCCCCACTCCCCCCTCTTACATCAGGAGCAGCTCGCCCCACTCCCCCCCTCTTACATCAGGAGCAGCTCGCCCCACTCCCCCCTCTTACATCAGGAGCAGCTCGCCCCACTCCCCCCTCTTACATCAAGAGCAGCTCGCCCCACTCCCCCCTCTTACATCAAGAGCAGCTCGCCCCACTCCCCCCTCTTACATCAAGTGCAGCTCCCCCCACTCCCCCTCTTACATCAAGAGCACCCCACCCACACTTGCTTCGCAGTGCACCCTCCTTACCTTGTGTTGCTGCCTGGAAGAAGCTTGGGGGGCAGAGCTGGGAAGCAGAACATGCAGCGTCTGGAGGAGAACCAGAGGAGGGCTGGAGTCAGACTGGGGGCATGGAGACGAGGGGGTGCTGCGTCTGCACACAGAGATGCAGGATCTGTAGGAGGAGTTCTGTCTTTTTCTCTGCTGCTGGAGTCTGCTAAATTCTGAGACAGGGTGGGGGCAGAGAAAAGGGGGATCCTGCAGCTGCACAGAGGCATAGGAGGAGTTCTGTCCTTTCCGAGATGGTGGGGGCATAGACGGGGGGGGTGCCGCAGCTGCAGGAAAGATGCAAAGGCCACATGAAGTGGCCTGGTGGGCCGGATTCAGCCCAGGGACCTCGTTTTTGACACACGTGGATTAGTGTCCTCTCCCCACAGTGAGATTTCCATGCTATGTGGGGTCTTCGGGGGGCTGAGTAATCCCCTGAAGAGTCAGGATCTTCCTGGATTCCTTGCTGCTCACCTGAACTCAAGAAGTGAACATTTAGAAATGCTAAATAATGTCACCCCAGCATTTCATATCCCTGATGTGTGTGTGTGGGGGGGGGGGGTACTTGTATGTCAGTCTCCTGTTATGGCTTCCTTTGTATGAAATATCTGGTGTTCCCGTCAGCCCCCCGCTTTCCTATTCCAAACTGACCGTAAAAAACGCTTCTATCCTCAGGGTGCTTCTACTTGGGAGCACAGCCTTCCTGTCATCCATTGGTCAGCCTTGTGCTGACACGCCCCCCGTCAAACGTTTCAATGGGAAGATCAGTGTACAGTTGTTTCCACGCCTTCAGCTGACATTGAACCCGTGTGCAGTTACGGGGCGGTTGCAGTGTAGCCCCATTCTTGGTTGTGTTCCGTGGACAGTAGGGCCCGCTGAGCATGATGGGGTATAATTCCTACCGCAGCCACGAAGCGAAGCATCACAGCATGTGTACTCCTATGACCACTGCCTCTGTAGTTAAAGGGGGTGCAACTGGGGTAAAAGCGCAACTCGGCCCGCAGGGTTTTACCGCTCACCATCGGCTGCCGTAAAAAAAAAAAAGCCTTTGGAAACTGCTAATAACCGTACGCGGGTCTCCTTAAATTGGGTGCAATTGAATGGATTGTGTAGACTTAGGAGGCTGCGCAGCGATTGTACAATCGGATTGCCACCAGTACGGCCAACCTATGAGCTTGCTTGTTTCAACTGCTATTATATTCTCCATGATGGTAATAAAAAGCTCAGCAGGGATGGTGGAAGTCCCTCATAACCACAGCAGGTGACTTTTTTTCTGGAAATCAGGTATGTCCTCTGAGTCCTCTAAATTCAAAAAAACGTTTATTTCAATTTTGGGTGGATAGACCCTTTAAGATGAGAATTATTGTGTCTGTCCTAAATTCCTGGCTTGTGTTTGGTCCCTAAAGATTGACACAGTCCATTGATCTTGTATCAGTTTGTGAAATTTAGACTGTTCATTATAAGATGGGTGCTGACATATAATGTGGTTTGTTTGTTTTTTTTTTTTTTTTTTTTTCTTTTTTCCTTTTTTTTTTTCCCTCTTTCTGCATCCACCAGCCCGGATCGGGAAGATGAAACGGCGAAAGCAAGATGAGGGACAGGTATGTCCGCTCTGCAGTCGGCCGCTGTCTGGATCGGAGGAGGAGATGAGTAGACATGTGGAACTGTGTCTGGCTAAGGTAGAGGAACCGGGAGGTGATTCTGGCCGTCCGCTATCTTCTGTCACTTCCCTGTCTATCACCTCTGCTGCCTAACACTGGCCTCCCGTAGACTGTCAGCTCTGCTGCCTAACACTGGCCTCCCGTAGACTGTCAGCTCTGCTGCCTAACACTAGCCTCCCGTAGACTGTCAGCTCTGCTGCCTAACACTGGCCTCCCCCGTAGACTGTCAGCTCTGCTGCCTAACACTGGCCTCCCGTAGACTGTCGGCTCTGCTGCCTAACACTGGCCTCCCGTAGACTGTCGGCTCTGCTGCCTAACACTGGACTCCCGTAGACTGTCAGCTCTGCTGCCTAACACTGGACTCCCGTAGACTGTCGGCTCTGCTGCCTAACACTGGCCTCCCGTAGACTGTCAGCTCTGCTGCCTAACACTGGCCTCCCGTAGACTGTCAGCTCTGCTGCCTAACACTGGCCTCCCGTAGAGACTGTCAGCTCTGCTGCCTAACACTGGACTCCCGTAGACTGTCAGCTCTGCTGCCTAACACTGGACTCCCGTAGACTGTCAGCTCTGCTGCCTAACACTGGACTCCCGTAGACTGTCAGCTCTGCTGCCTAACACTGGACTCCCGTAGACTGTCAGCTCTGCTGCCTAACGCTAGACTGTCAGCTCTGCTGCCTAACGCTAGACTGTCAGCTCTGCTGCCTAACGCTAGACTGTCAGCTCTGCTGCCTAACGCTAGACTGTCAGCTCTGCTGCCTAGTAGTGGACTCCTGTAGACTGTCAGCTCTGCTGCCTAGTAGTGGACTCCTGTAGACTGTCAGCTCTGCTGCCTAGTAGTGGACTCCTGTAGACTGTCAGCTCTGCTGCCTAACACTGGACTGTCAGCTCTGCTGCCTAACACTGGACTGTCAGCTCTGCTGCCTAACACTGGACTGTCAGCTCTGCTGCCTAACACTAGACTGTCAGCTCTGCTGCCCGACACTAGGCCCCTTTAGAGGGTCAGCTCTGCTGCCTACCTCTGCATCTGCTAACCTCGCAGTTTCTGACCTCTTATTTGCGTTGACCTTCTTGATGGTCCCATTATGTGTCCATTGAGTTCCGTGTTCTGCAGATTTTGGCCAGGAAGGACTTGGTAGGATGCTCCTTAGTGATTGAAGATTCCTGACTCCCCCGGCCAGCTCTGGTCTCTGGCCTCTTCTATCCTCCTTTCAGCTCTCCTCCTCTAATGACTCTGTTTTAGTAGCACATTGTGTAGTTGTGGATGTGTCCAGCCCTTGTACTTAGCTGCCTTTTCTGCCTCCTTGTAGAGAGAGTCCAGCATGAATGAAGACGACTCTGTAGACATTGAGAATGAGAACGGCCATCGGTTCGAAGAGTACGAATGGTGCGGGCAGAAGAGGATTCGAGCCACAACCCTTCTGGAAGGTGGATTCCGCGGTAGGTACCAAGCGTGCACTTCCCTTCTGGTCTGGTGTTACCGGTCCCATTCACCTCTCGTGCTGACGCTCAATATTCAGCCTTGAGACCAGGGCCGTTCCCCGACACACACGGCAGTGGAACGTTCCTTTCATTTTCCAGATTCTTTTATGTTCTCGGCTTCCAACGGAGTTCTGTGTTGGTGGAACATTGGACCCAGAAGTCCAACTCCAACCTCCGAGGTCTGATCTCAGTCAGCCGGGTTTTCCTGGAGATCCCCAGAGCAGTCTGAAGAGTATATAATAAAGGATGAGAGCGCCACAGATTGATGGTAAAGCCAAACTGCAGGAAAAGTAAAAACCTTCCCATGCAGTGGGGTGTCCAAACTGCAAAGGTTAACCCCTGGATCACATATCCGCGTTCCTGCGGGCTGGAGAGCCCATTCATTTGAATGGACTCCCGTGACCCGTGACACGCAGGGAAGAGGTCCCTGCACTTCTGAAAACGCAGCCGAGGTTCCCAGTACGTTTGCGATTTCCAGTGCGGGAGGCGTGCCATTAGAATTAATGTCACCCGCCTGCGGGTCCGCATTCTTCTGTGCGGGCGGATTTTTGTGCGGATCCGCAGCGGCACCACCCGCACAGATGTGAACCGACCCTAAATGGCTGTTTCAGAGGTGAATTTTGTTTTTGTGTTGCTCTAGGCAACCCAAAAATCGCCACCTTTTTCCGGACAATCGGACAACTTCCAGCAGGGCACTTGGCCACCCCTCAGCAGTCCCCAGCCTGTTGCGTCGTCCTCCATTCCAGCACTTACCGGCACAGTTCGCAGAATGACATCCGCCGGCACCCCCCCGAAGCCATGAAGAATCCTGGGAAGGAGAGTCTGAGACCATCCAGCCACCTCTCGTGGATCTCCGCTCCTGTTTCTCTGCCTCCAGTGCTCCCCAGTCACCGGATGCCATTGTGTCACTTCTGCCAGGGGGCCATGCCGCCCCCCCTGAATATTATTGCCGCCCTAGGCAAATGCCATGTTTGCCTCATGGCAATTACGTCCCTTGGACTGTTTACATCTAAGGGACTGTTGTTTTACTCTTCCAGTCTTTCATTGTCGCATAGTTATGCCGGCCATACATGAGTCAAAATGCGACCGATTTTTTTTTTTTTCCCGAAAATTGGACCTAAGAATAATCAGACGATTGTCGCTCTGTTAGTGGGTCAATGGCACCGTTGCATCATTTAACAAAACAAAGCGCAATGTAAATGAACGGGCTCAAATCGCATGTGATTTGAAGAGAAATGTGCAATTCCCTCCGAATCACATGATGAACCTAAACGAATGGTTAATAGAAAGAATCCGCAGTCCAATCACTAAGAGGAAGGCTGAAGACGGCTGATTGGGGTTAAGAGGATTAATACGGGTAAAATAGCGCGGTTCATTTTTGTAACTTTCATGTTTGCTTTAACTGAAGTGGGGGGGTCACCACTTTGACCCCCATGTAGCAGCAGAAACATTGCTACATGGTAACTGTTATTATAATGCAGATTGCTTCTAGATGGTTTTTTTTTTTTTTTGTTTCTTTTTGTTTTTTGCTGTTCCCCCCCCCTCCCTTGGCGGTATGGCCGCCGGACGGTTGTGTTCCCCCCCCCCCCCCCCTCCCCTGGCGGTACGGCCGCCGGACGGTTGTGTGTCTCCGCCCCCCCCCCCCCCCCCCTGGCGGTATGGCCGCCGGACGGTTGTGTCGTGAACCCCCCCCCTCCCCTGGCGGTATGACCGCCGGACGATCATGTGTGCCCCCCGGCAGTACGGCCGCCGGACGGTTGTGTGTGTGTCCCCCCCCTCCCCTGGCGGTACGGCCGCCGGATGGGTGTGTCCGTCCCCCCCCTCCCCTGGCGGTACGGCCGCCGGATGGGTGTGTCCCCCCCCCCCCCCCCCCTCCCATGGCGGTACGGCCGCCGGATGGGTGTATGTGTCCCCCACCCCCCCTCCCCCGGCGGTATGGCCACCGGACAATTGTGTCCCCCCTCCCCCGGCGGTACGGCCGCCGGATGGTTGTGTCCCCACCCCCCCCCCCCCCTCCCCTGGCGGTACGGCCGCCGGATGGTTGTGTCCCCCCCCTCCCCTGGCGGTATGGCCGCCGGATGGTTGTGTCCCCCCCTCCCCTGGCGGTACGGCCGCCGGATGGTTGTGTCCCACCCCCCCACCACCCCCCCTGGCGGTACGGCCGCCAGATGGTTGTGTGTGTGTCTTCCCCCCCCCCCCCCCCCCCCTCCCCTGGCGGTACGGCCGCCGGATGGTTGTGTCCCCCCCTCCCCTGGCGGTACAGCCGCCGGATGGTTGTGTCCCCCCTCCCCTGGCGGTACGGCCGCCGGATGGTTGTTTCCCACCCCCCCCACCACCACCCCCCCTGGCGGTACGGCTGCCAGATGGTTGTGTGTGTGTCCCCCCCCCCCCCCCCCCTCCCCTGGCGGTACGGCCGCCGGATGGGTGTGTCCCCCTCCCTCAGCGGTACGGCCGCCGGACGGTTGTGTGTCCCCCCCCCCCCCTCTCCCGGCGGTATGGCCGCCGGACAGTTGTGTCCCCCCTCCCCCGGCGGCAAGGCCGCCGGACGGTTGTGTAAACCCCTCCCCCCCCCCCCTCCTCCCCCCGGCGGTACGGCCGCTGAGCATTCAGGTGTTTTGTATGGAGAAGCGGTTGACGTGACATTCGGTGCTCATATTCCACATTCGGAGACTTGACGTGTTGCTGAACGCCTCTTGGCGGCTCTCTGGATTCCCTGTAATGTCCTCCATTGAAGTGGAGCTTTCTTTGGAGAGAATTTTGTTTACTTTCTGCTGAAGAGAAATCCGTAAAGTGGATGTAAAACCAACAGTGTTGTCTGCGCTCCGGAGGAAAGCCCTTTAATGGCTCAACGCACATGAGAAGAAACCACATAGAGCCGTGTTCAGCACACATGCCTGCAGCTCACTGATTCTGCTTGGATCACAAGCCTGTCCGTGATTGGTGGAGCAATGGCTCCGGATCTGCGGTTTAATTCCTGGCTGGTTGCATGCGCAGCTCTGTGGTGTCATCCATGTGCAGGAATCCGTTCATCCAGAAGAAGTTGGGCCCTGTAACTACTTCTAACAGTCGGGATTTCCTCACAGCCACCAATTAGGTTGGTTCTGGTCCTCTATCCTCCTCCTCAGCACTGAGCTGGTCCTATATGTTAAATTTCGGTCTGCATTGGCTCTGCTTCTCTGTCCCCTCTTTAAAGTGTTACTAAACCTACAACAGTAAAATCTTGTCTTCTCTGATCCTCCCCTTCTTCCACAGTCCCAAATCCATCTGCTGATAGTACAGAGCTCTAAGAGGCACTCTGCACATGCTAAGTTTGGTGTGTATTGCTAGAGAGTGTTGTGTTGTTTTTTTTTTATTTGTTTTTTTTGGAGGACGCATGTGATTGGCACAGGGCCGATCAGCACTGTCCTGACAGGGTCAGGGCTCATGCAGCTTCATAGGACAGTCCAGAGGAGAATGAAAACTCCTCCTACAAGATTAACTCAGCTGGACACTGATGGAAGTCACAAGACTGCTATACACTGCTAATGAAAAAAGGTATTTAGTAGTTTTGTATGTACTAAAATAATTGCATTTCCATGTAGTGTGTACTGTGGGAGACCAGATATAGTGAATGCAGGGTCCGGGGAGACCAGATATAGTGAATGCGGGGTCCGGGGAGAGAGGATATAGTGAATGCGGGGTCCGGGGAGACCAGATATAGTGAATGCAGGGTCCGGGGAGACCGGATATAGTGAATGCAGGGTCCGGGGAGACCGGATATAGTGAATGCGGGGTCCGGAGAGAGAGGATATAGTGAATGCGGGGTCCGGGGAGAGCGGATATAGTGAATGCGGGGTCTGGGGAGAGCGGATATAGTGAATGCGGGGTCCGGGGAGACCAGATATAGTGAATGCAGGGTCCGGGGAGACCGGATATAGTGAATGCAGGGTCCGGGGAGACCGGATATAGTGAATGCGGGGTCCGGGGAGAGAGGATATAGTGAATGCGGGGTCCGGGGAGAGCGGATATAGTGAATGCGGGGTCCGGGGAGAGCGGATATAGTGAATGCGGGGTCCGGGGAGAGCGGATATAGTGAATGCGGGGTCCGGGGAGAGCGGATACAGTGAATGCGGGGTCCGGGGAGAGCGGATATAGTGAGTGCGGGGTCCGGGGAGAGCGGATATAGTGAATGCGGGGTCCAAGGAGACCGGATATAGTGAATGCGGGGTCCGGAGAGAGCGGATATAGTGAATGCGGGGTCCGGGGAGAGCGGATATAGTGAATGTGGGGTCCGGGGAGAGCGGATATAGTGAATGCGGGGTCCGGGGAGAGCGGATATAGTGAATGCGGGGTCCGGGGAGAGCGGATATAGTGAATGCGGGGTCCGGGGAGAGCGGATATAGTGAATGCGGGGTCCGGGGAGAGCGGATATAGTGAATGCGGGGTCCGGGGAGAGCGGATATAGTGAATGCGGGGTCCGGGGAGAGCGGATATAGTGAATGTGGGGTCCGTGGAGAGCGGATACTGTGAATGCGGGGTCCGGGGAGAGCGGATACGGTGAGAGCGGGGTCCAGGGAAAAGCGGATACGGTGAACGCGGGGTCCGGGGAGAGCGGATACGGTGAACGCGGGGTCCGGGGAGAGCGGATACGGTGAACGCGGGGTCCGGGGAGAGCGGATACGGTGAACGCGGGGTCCGGGGAGAGCGGATACGGTGAACGCGGGGTCCGGGGAGAGCGGATACGGTGAACGCGGGGTCCGGGGAGAGCGGATACGGTGAACGCGGGGTCCGGGGAGAGCGGATACGGTGAACGCGGGGTCCGGGGAGAGCGGATACGGTGAACGCGGGGTCCGGGGAGAGCGGATACGGTGAACGCGGGGTCCGGGGAGAGCGGATACGGTGAACGCGGGGTCCGGGGAGAGCGGATACGGTGAACGCGGGGTCCGGGGTTTAGTAACACTTTCACACTCCTGGGTATACATTCTTTGCACTGTCACTTTTTTTGCTGTGCGTGTCCATCGATGGGACAAACGTAATAAATACTATTTAGAAGTTGTCGGAGGCGTCTCGGGTGGAGGAGACACGAGTGCGAAGTGAGCAGTATGTCAGTCTATCGATCGCACCTCAGCCAGGAGCGGTGAAGGCACATGCCTCTAAGCACAGGCAGCAGCGTGCTTAATGTGATTGAAAGGCAGTTAAAATGGCGGTGACCTTTTCAGGGAAAATTAGATTGCCTGCCAAGAGTGGTTAGAAGGAGTGATCACGCCGGCTTGAGGAAACTGTCCGGTTGGATTGTAGGTGAGATCGGGACTGTGAGCCAGTGGAGAGCGCTGTGCGTGGCACCCCTCGATACGCAATACAGATGGGGGAACACGCGTGTCTCCTCCATTTCCATCCACAATGGAGGACTCCCAGTACAGGTGACGGTCGTCTGTCGGCAGATCTCAGGTCTGGGTAACCTTTGTGCAGCCATTGTTACTGAATTGTTCCAGGTTCTAGCAGTAAAAGGACAGTCAGCCTAATCTTTCCTGACACCAGAAATCCTCCTCAGGTTGCTTTCTTTGCAGAGAAGTTCACGTCAAACCCAATCTGCCTCCCACCGTCAGACGTGAGCCGCCCAAGTGTGCCGTCCGGGTTCCGTCACTCAATCACCTTTCAGCCTCGCTGCCGGCTGGATGGCAATTTAGGGGAAGGAAAGTGGATCATGAAATTGCTTTCCATTTGGAAAATCTACTTACAATTTTCACTTTGAGGGAAGGAAAGTTTGTCCCTGAGGAGCAGCGGGCTCAGAGAGAGATATACTGGAGGAGAGGACGACGTTTTCTACAATCTGTTGAACCCGATACAATTTTACAGCAGCATGCTATAAATGTATGTGGACTTGTATGGAGAGAGGACTGGCAGGAACAGACCCGAAAAAACACGTAGTTTTTATTTTCAGGCTTTTCTTGTTTTGCAATTGAAATAATTAAAGATTTATCTGATCGTACTTTACCTTCCCTGGTTCTTCCCCCCCCTCTCAGCCATCCTGCTATGGCATTTTCTTTTCTTTTTTTTTTTCTTTTTTTGAGCTCCACAATGAAAAATTAAAATCAAAGGGTACAGGAACTAGTCAAACCTGAAGAGAGAGGGCCTCTTACCCTGACAGGGGCAAGGTATGCCATGGTCTACCTAGACCTAATAGGCCTTTATCTGGCCCTTCTGGCACAGCTCCTGCCACGGACGCCAACTATTTCTCCCCCTAATACCAAAGATTGGGCATTGTTTACTCCCACTGGGCACAACTGCCCCCCCTAAAGTCTGAAGGGCCATAAACTAGCCCTTTCTATGGAAAGTCTTGAGACCCTTGACCTAGACAAGGGGACGTCAGCGGCGGGGCACAGCTCCTGCCAGGGTTGCCAGCGGCGGGGCACAACTCCTGCCATGGATGCCAGCGGCGGGGCACAACTCCTGCCACGGTTGGGCACAACTCCTGCCACGGACGCCAGCTATATCTCCTCCCTAATACCAAAGATTGGGCATTTACTCCCACTGGGCACAACTGCCCCCCCTAAAGTCTAAAGGGCCGTAAACTTGCCCTTTCTATGGAAAGTCTTGAGACCCTTGACCTAAACCAGGGGTGGGCAAACTGTTCCAGCTGTTGTGGAACTACAAGTCCCATCATGCCTCTGTGAGTCATGATGCAACTGTCAGCCTTTCAATGCCTCATGGGATATGTAGTTCCATGTGAGCTGGAGGGCCGCAGTTGCCCACCACTGACCTAGACCAAAGGTAGGTGGACCCCGCTTCCTAGGGACCAGCCAAAGCTGGTCCATCACATACTTGGTGAGGATCTCCTGAAAAGAGACCCCCCCTACAGCTGGGGAGAAGGAAAAGACACAAAGGCCACAGAACCTCCTTTCGACATCAGGAAAGACCCCTGATAAGCTGCACCCTCTGTCACCCGTTATGGCAATTTGTAAATAAATCCTTTACCTCTTTATTGCATATCTTTTTTTTTATACTAGATCTAATCGGTCTCTGCGCCTGTCTATGCAATGCAGGCAGATCATGGCTGGTGGGAGGGGCCAGCAGGGGCTGTACATAGCTTCCTGAAAACATCACAGCACCCTGCCTCAGCAGAGCCTGCAGTCCTGATTCAAGCATTGGGCCAGCTAATGGGAGGAGTTCTGCAAATATCAATGTCTTGATGGGTGGGAGTGGGCGTTTCTAGGTAAGCTTCATTTGCATAGGTAACACCTACATATGATGCTGAACCTCTATGATTGAAAGAACTGGAATTCATTTTGTAAAGCGCTGCGCAAACAGTTGGCGCGATATAAATCCTATAAAATCCAGTGGATGAAAGGGGCGGGTCAGGCTGGGGAAGAAAGAGCTAGATGGCCCCGGACGTCCTCCAGCCGGGAAATGAGGCGGAGCTCTATCTGACTTGCTGCAGATTCTAATGCACATTGTGGGAAGCTTTGTTCCCTTTTCGATAGAGCAGCCTATGCCGCCTGCACTCCTATAGGGATTCAGTAATGAAGCACTGAGTATGCAGTACATGGCACCCCAGGGATCCTCGGGGTCATCATTCAGGTCACAGCTGAGTCTTGTTTGTAGGATCTCAAGCAGCCAATTAGATGCTTCCTTTCATTTTTCAACGACTAAACCTGATTGGCCAGTTTGGCTGACTATTGGGGGCCTTATTTCCAAAATGGATCTTCTCCACTTTCCAATATCAGCCGAATATTCCTGCGGATGAGCAGACAAAGGCCGGCGGGTCCGTTAATTGCCGCTGCGTGCAGCCGACTCTCTGGTAATCACTTCTCACATTTTTTTTTTATTTTTTTTTTTTTTGCCTTTGCTCCTTTCTAAATAACTCTGGCAGGTTGTTATCCTCCTCTGCGCAAGCTGATTGGCCGTGCAGCTCTGTGACTTTTAATTAAAGAGCTGGAAATGTGTATAAAAGCTGCCAGCAATGACGGGAGCGTAACACGAGCTGTGAGGGAGAGAATTTCCCCAAGGACCGGCCCGCTCTAATGGAAAGCCTCTCTCCTCCTGCACTGCCAACCGGGGAAGCCAATGACTAAATAAACCCGATTACCAACCTGGCCTCTAAATGAAGCAGACAGCACATCTCTGTCTGCAGCCCGGCTCCAACAAAGGCGCGACCTCCCCCCCCCCCCCCCCCCGCCTGCCTCCCTCACTCATCTCTAGGAATAGTCTACATTACATTCATTTACATTTTTTTTTTCTTAATTTCCTAAATATATATTTTTTCTCTTTTGTCCTCAGTGATGACTTGGGCTACTTTCACACTGGGGAGTTTTGTAAGCGTTTTTTTCATTTAAAAAAAAAAAAAAAACCCTGAAAAGCTCAGGAAAAATGCTTCTCTATGTATGTTTCACATTGGGGCGCAACTTAAAAAAAAAAAAACCTCTTCCCATTTAAATCAATGAGTTTCTGAAACATTTCTGCATTAAAAAAAAAAAAACACCTGAAAAGCTCAGGAAAAATGCTTCTCTATGTATGTTTCACATTGGGGCGCAACTTTAAAAAAAAAAAAAAAGCCTCTTCCCAATGAAATTGAGTTTCTGAAACATTTTTGCATTTAAAAAAAAAAAAAAAAAAAAACCCCATGAAAAGCCCAGGAAAAATGCTTCTCTATGTATGTTTTTTTTACATTGGGGTGCAACTTTAAAAAAAAAAAAAAAACCTCTTCCCATTGAAATCGATAAGTTTCTGAAACATTTTTGCATTTAAAAAAAAAAAAAAAAACCTGAAAAGCCCAGGAAAAATGCTTCTCTATGTATGTTTCACATTGGGGCGCAACTTTAAAAAAAAAAAAAAAAAAAAAAGCCTCGTCCCATTGAAATCAATGAGTTTCTGAAACATTTTTGCATTTAAAAAAAAAAAAAAAAAAAAAACCCTGAAAAGCTCAGGAAAAATGCTTCTCTATGTATGTTTCACATTGGGGTGCAACTTTAAAAAAAAAAAAAAAAAAAAAGCCTCGTCCCATTGAAATCAATGAGTTTCTGAAACATTTTTGCATAAAAAAAAAAAAAAACCCCATGAAAAGCCCAGGAAAAATGCTTCTCTATGTATGTTTCACATTGGGGTGCAACTTTAAAAAAAAAAAAAAGCCTCTTCCCATTGAAATCAATGAGTTTCTGAAACATTTTTGCATTAAAAAAAAAAAAAAAAAAAAACCCTGAAAAGCTCAGGAAAAATGCTTCTCTATGTATGTTTCACATTGGGGTGCAACTTTAAAAAAAAAAAAAGCCTCTTCCCATTGAAATCGATAAGTTTCTGAAACATTTTTGCATTTAAAAAAAAAAAAAAAAAAAACCCTGAAAAGCTCAGGAAAAATGCTTCTCTATGTATGTTTTTACATTGGGGTGCAACTTTAAAAAAAAAAAAAAGCCTCTTCCCATTGAAATCGATAAGTTTCTGAAACATTTTTGCATTTAAAAAAAAAAAAAAAAAAAACCCTGAAAAGCTCAGGAAAAATGCTTCTCTATGTATGTTTTTACATTGGGGTGCAACTTTAAAAAAAAAAAAGCCTCTTCCCATTTAAATCAATGAGTTTCTGAAACATTTTTGCATTAAAAAAAAAAAAAAAAAAAACACCTGAAAAGCTTAGGAAAAATGCTTCCCTTTGTATGTCTATGTATGTTTTCACATTGGGGAATTGCGTTTCTGTTGCAGTGTAAAAAGGCCTGCTTGCAGCATCTTTGTTCAGTGAAAAAAAAAAAAAAAAAGCCTTAAAAATGCCTCTTCTCGTTGAAATCAATGCGTTTTTGAAGTCTTTTTGCATAAAAAAAAAAAAAAACAAACCCTGAAAAGCTCAAGAAAAATGCTTCTCTATGTATGTTTCACATTTTGGCGTTGCGCATCTTTGGAGCAAAAAAAAAGCCCCAAAAATGCCTCTTCCCATTGAAATCAATGAGTTTTTGAAGTGTTTTTGCATTAAAAAAAATAAAAAAAAAAAACACCTGAAAAGCTCGAGAAAAATGCTTCCCTATGTATGTTTTCACATTGGGGCATTGCGCTTCTGTTCCAGTGTAAAAACTGCAGCATCTTTGAAGCATGTTTGTTCAGTTAAAAAAAAAAAAAAAAATGCCCTAAAAGCGCCTCTTCCCATTGAAATCAATGCGTTTTTTGAAGCGTTTTTGCATTTAAAAAAAAACAAAAACCCTGAAAAGCTCAAGAAAAATGCTTCTCTATGTATGTTTCACATTGGGGCGTTGCGCATCTTTGGAGCAAAAGAAAAACGCCCCAAAAATGCCTCTTCCCATTGAAATCAATGAGTTTTTGAAGCGTTTTTGCATTAACTATAGGGAAGCATTGTTCTTGAGCTTTTCAGAAACGCTTCAAAAACTCATTGATGTCAATGGGAAGAGGCGTTTTTAGGGCATTTTTTTTTTTTTTTAACTGAACAAACATGTTCCAAAGATGCTGCAAGCAGAGGTTTTTACACCGCAACAGAAGCGCAACGCCCCAAATGTGAGACATGCATAGACATACATAGGGAAGCATTTTTGTTGAGCGTTTCAGGTGTTTTTTTTTTTTTTTTTTTTTGTCTATAGATGTTTTCACATCGGGGCATTGTGCTTCCGTTCCGGTGTAAAAACTTCTGCTTGCAGCATCTTTGGAGCATGTTTGTTCAGTTTTAAAAAAAAAAAAAAAACGCCCCCAAAAACACCTCTTCCCATTGACATCCTTCATGGGATGTCAGGCGTGGTCCAGGTGTCACATGACAGACTGACCATGTGATAATATAAGGTCCCGATGGTACCTGCAGATCAGAAGCCAGTGTGTGGGTCCTGAGAAATCCAAAGTCGGTGCAGCGGAGCCCTCCTCCCAAACAGAGACCAAGCCTGCCCTGCGGGTGTCTGTTATGCCCATTAGGCCCCATGTACACTGCAACTGATAAACTGACGTTCAGGAGCTTTTCTGCGTGTTTTTTCAGCAGCCCCTGAACTCCCCCTAATGTCCTCCTCTGTGTCCGTGTACACATCGTCCTTTACAGGCAGTTGAGTTTACAGTCGTTTTTTTGAACGTTATAAACTTGCATTCAGGAGTAGATTTTATCAGCTTCTCAAATGCTTGTAAACGCGGCTAACCACGTTTAGAAGCGTTTGCGTTTAGAAACGTTTTTTTAACTGTTCCATGTCCAGATGCTGTCCAGAGCCTTTTTTCCATCATCAGAAATGCATGCAAAGCGTTTTCTATGTATCCAAATGGACCCGGTACACCAGCGCAGTCCGTTCCAGGTTTTAGCGTGAAGGAAAAAAATGGTAGAACGCGACACATTATCCTCATGATGGGATCCATAGTGAATACAACCAGAAAAGACCGGTCATCTCCACACATACTGCTCTCTCTGCTCTCTCTGCTTTCCCTGCTCTCTCTCTGCTTTCCCTGCTCTCTCTCTGCTTTCCCTGCTCTCTCTCTGCTTTCCCTGCTCTCTCTCTGCTTTCCCTGCTCTCTCTCTGCTTTCCCTGCTCTCTCTCTGCTTTCCCTGCTCTCTCTCTGCTTTCCCTGCTCTCTCTCTGCTTTCCCTCTCTCTCTGCTTTCCCTGCTCTCTCTCTGCTTTCCCTGCTCTCTCTCTGCGCTCTCCCTGCTCTCTCTCTGCGCTCTCCCTGCTCTCTCTCTGCGCTCTCCCTGCTCTCTCTCTGCGCTCTCCCTGCTCTCTCTCTGCGCTCTCCCTGCTCTCTCTCTGCGCTCTCCCTGCTCTCTCTCTGCGCTCTCCCTGCTCTCTCTCTGCGCTCTCCCTGCTCTCTCTCTGCGCTCTCCCTGCTCTCTCTCTGCGCTCTCCCTGCTCTCTCTCTCTCTGCGCTCTCCCTGCTCTCTCTCTCTCTGCGCTCTCCCTGCTCTCTCTCTCTCTCTGCGCTCTCCCTGCTCTCTCTCTCTCTCTGCGCTCTCCCTGCTCTCTCTCTCTCTGCGCTCTCCCTGCTCTCTCTCTCTCTGCGCTCTCCCTGCTCTCTCTCTCTCTGCGCTCTCCCTGCTCTCTCTCTCTCTGCGCTCTCCCTGCTCTCTCTCTCTCTGCGCTCTCCCTGCTCTCTCTCTCTCTGCGCTCTCCCTGCTCTCTCTCTCTCTGCGCTCTCCCTGCTCTCTCTCTCTCTCTGCGCTCTCCCTGCTCTCTCTCTCTCTCTCTGCGCTCTCCCTGCTCTCTCTCTCTCTCTGCGCTCTCCCTGCTCTCTCTCTCTCTCTCTGCGCTCTCCCTGCTCTCTCTCTCTCTCTGCGCTCTCCCTCCCTGCTCTCTCTCTCTCTCTCTCTCTCTCTGCGCTCTCCCTGCTCTCTCTCTCTCTCTCTCTCTCTGCGCTCTCCCTGCTCTCTCTCTCTCTCTCTCTCTCTGCGCTCTCCCTGCTCTCTCTCTCTCTCTCTCTGCGCTCTCCCTGCTCTCTCTCTCTCTCTCTCTGCGCTCCTCTCTGCCTCTCTCTCTCTCTCTCTCTCTGCGCTCTCCCTGCTCTCTCTCTCTCTCTGCGCTCTCCCTGCTCTCTCTCTCTCTCTCTCTCTGCGCTCTCCCTGCTCTCTCTCTCTCTCTCTGCGCTCTCCCCTGCTCTCTCTCTCTCTCTCTCTGCGCTCTCCCTGCTCTCTCTCTCTCTCTCTGCGCTCTCCCTGCTCTCTCTCTCTCTGCGCTCTCTCTGCGCTCTCTCTCTCTGCGCTCTCTCTGCGCTCTCTCTCTCTCTCTCTGCGCTCTCCCTGCGCTCTCTCTCTCTCTCTCTCCTGCGCTCTCCCTGCGCTCTCCCTGCGCTCTCCCTGCGCTCTCCCTGCGCTCTCCCTGCGCTCTCCCTGCGCTCTCCCTGCGCTCTCCCTGCGCTCTCCCTGCGCTCTCCCTGCGCTCTCCCTGCGCTCTCCCTGCGCTCTCTCCCTGCGCTCCTGCGCTCTCTCTGCGCTCTCCCTGCTCTCTCTCTCTGCGCTCTCCCTGCTCTCTCTCTCTCTCTGCGCTCTCCCTGCTCTCTCTCTCGCTCTCTCCTGCTCTCTCTCTCTCTCTCTCTCCGCTCTCCCTGCTCTCTCTCTCTCTCTCTGCGCTCTCCCTGCTCTCTCTCTCTCTCTCTCTGCGCTCTCCCTGCTCTCTCTCTCTCTCTCTGCGCTCTCTCCTGCTCTCTCTCTCTCTGCGCTCTCTCTGCGCTCTCTCTCTCTGCGCTCTCTCTGCGCTCTCTCTCTCTCTCTCTGCGCTCTCCCTGCGCTCTCTCTCTCTCTCTGCGCTCTCCCTGCGCTCTCCCTGCGCTCTCCCTGCGCTCTCCCTGCGCTCTCCCTGCGCTCTCCCTGCGCTCCCTGCGCTCCCTGCGCTCTCCCTGCGCTCTCCCTGCGCTCTCCCTGCGCTCTCCCTGCGCTCTCCCTGCGCTCTCCCTGCGCTCTCTCTGCGCTCTCCCTGCTCTCCCTGCTCTCTCTGCGCTCTCCCTGCTCTCGCTCTCTCTGCGCTCTCCCTGCTCTCGCTCTCTCTGCGCTCTCCCTGCTCTCGCTCTCTCTCTCTCTCTCTCTGCGCTCTCCCTGCTCTCTCTCTCTCTCTCTCTGCGCTCTCCCTGCTCTCTCTCTCTGCGCTCTCCCTGCTCTCTCTCTCTCTGCGCTCTCCCTGCTCTCTCTCTCTCTCTCTCTCTGCGCTCTCCCCTGCTCTCTCTCTCTCTCTCTCTGCGCTCTCCCTGCTCTCTCTCTCTCTCTCTGCGCTCTCCCTGCTCTCTCTCTCTCTCTCTCTGCGCTCTCCCTGCTCTCTCTCTCTCTCTCTGCGCTCTCCCTGCTCTCTCTCTCTCTCTGCGCTCTCCCTGCTCTCCCTGCGCTCTCTCTGCGCTCTCCCTGCTCTCTCTGCTCTCTCCCTGCTCTCTCTGTGCTCTCCCTGCTCTCTCTGCGCTCTCTGCGCTCTCCCTGCTCTCTCTGCTCTCTCCCTGCTCTCTCTGCGCTCTCCCTGCTCTCTCTGCGCTCTCCCTGCTCTCTCTCTCTCTCCCTGCTCTCTCTGCGCTCTCCCTGCGCTCTCCCTGCGCTCTCTCTCTCTCTCTCTCTGCGCTCTCTCTCTCTCTGCGCTCTCTCTCTCTCTGCGCTCTCTCTCTCTCTGCGCTCTCTCTCTCTCTCTGCGCTCTCTCTCCCTCTCTGCGCTCTCCCTCTCTGCGCTCTCCCTCTCTGCGCTCTCCCTCTCTGCGCTCTCCCTGCTCTCTCTCTCTGCGCTCTCCCTGCTTTCCCTGCTCTCTGCTTTCCCTGCTCTCTGCTTTTCCTTCTTTTGCGCTCTCTCTCTCTCTCTCTCTCTCTCTCTCTCTCTCTCTCTCTCTCTCTCTCTCTCTCTCTCTCTCTCTCTCTCTCTCTCTCTCTCTCTCTCTCTCTCTCTCTCTCTCTCTCTCTCTCTCTCTCTCTCTCTCTCTCCTTTTCCTGCTTTCTCTGCTCTCCCTGCACTCTCTGCTTTTTCTGCCTCTCAAAATTTCTGAAATAGTTAATTTTTTACTGTTTTTTTTTCTGGGCATTTTGGAAGGTCTCCTGAGGTCTTATTAAAAAAAAAAAACGCTTCTACATGCAAACATGCATAAACGCGGTATGCAAATTCAGCTAAACAGACGTGTGTTTTTGTTTTTTAACCTCCGTTTCCCAGCAGTCAGGTTCCATCATGCCCCGTGTACACGGATCCTTCTCCCTTCTTGCTGCTCTTCTCAGTATTGGAATCCCTCTGTCTGCACAGCCAAGACTGCAAGTGTGTTCACATCCGCCACACGTGGCCCTTTGCCAGCCCTGCTTTGTGAATCAATATGCTGATTAATTGATTAAATTAACGGTGAATTTCATTTTTGCTGGCAGGGTCATAAAAAAAAAAAAGAAAAAAAAAATCTAGTTTGGGGTTAAAGAATTGCTTTCCCCCCCCCCCCCTCCTTAATGAAATGTAGCATTTCAACACTTGCATATTTTCACTTCTGCCCTGTAAAAGCAGAAAGCCTTTCGGTGTGTCATTAATTAGGAGCCGGCACAGGGGCCCGCTGTGTGCTCTGGGCTTGTTCTGGGATCTGGCGTATGATTTCCAGCTGTTCTCCAGGCGAGCGCCGAGTCCTCAGGTGCCGGGACATTTCCCCTCCCGCTTTAATGCTCCGGTTTGATTGCCCGAGTTGTTAAACTGCTCTGATCCCTTTCCTGTCAGCACTAGTTATTTCTCCAGAAATGTGGAGTGCCGGAGAAAATAAAGCCACTGCTTTAGGTAGAGCTTACGTTCCCTTCCTGCCTGCTCACTTAACTGGCAGCCTGCCTGCAGGTGGGAGACGGCTCTGCTCCTTGCGTCGTAAGGGACCGCCAGCGGCTCGGCAAAAGATCAGTAATGTTTCTGGTTTTGTTGTGGGGGAACCCTAAATGAAATATTATTTTGGTGGTGGAAAAAGACACTTTACCTATCGACCCGTGTGAGAGGTAAAGGGTGGAAACCATAGAATGATACCTCGCTCTATTGAGTAACCACTTCCGGTGCGGGCGCTTTCCCTCCCTTTCCGGTGCGGGCGCTTTCCCTCCCTTTCCGGTGCGGACGCTTTCCCCCCCTTTCCGGTGCGGACGCTTTCCCCCCCTTTCCGGTGCGGGCGCTTTCCCTCCCTTTCCGGTGCGGGCGCTTTCCCTCCCTTTCCGGTGCGGGCGCTTTCCCCCCCTTTCCGGTGCGGGCGCTTTTCCCCCCCTTTCCGGTGCGGGCGCTTCCCCCCCTTTCCGGTGCGGGCGCTTTCCCCCCCTTTCCGGTGCGGGCGCTTTCCCCCCCTTTCCGGTGCGGGCGCTTCCCCCCCTTTCCGGTGCGGGCGCTTTCCCCCCCTTTCCGGTGCGGACGCTTTCCCCCCCTTTCCGGTGCGGACGCTTTCCACCCCTTTCCGGTGCGGGCGCTTTCCCCCCCTTTCCAGTGCGGGCGCTTTCCCCCCCTTTCCGGTGCGGGCGCTTTCGCCCCCCCCTTTCCGGTGCGGGCGCTTTCGCCCCCCCCTTTCCGGTGCGGGCGCTTTCGCCCCCCCCTTTCCGGTGCGGGCGCTTTCGCCCCCCCCTTTCCGGTGCGGGCGCTTTCGCCCCCCCCCTTTCCGGTGCGGGCGCTTTCGCCCCCCCCCTTCCGGTGCGGGCGCTTTCGCCCCCCCCTTTCCGGTGCGGGCGCTTTCACCCCAGACCATATAGTCTCCGTATGCATGGACCGCAGTGATTTGGTCTTGAACCTTTTAGGTGATTGCAAAATAAACAAACTGGAGTGGCCAAGCAGCGGGCAAAATGAATAGAGTCCAGGGGTTCATCACAGAGGGGTCACTGGCAGGAGGAAGGAGGTCCTGATTCACCGGCAGGAGGAAGGAGGTCCTGATCCCTCTATATAGATCTTTATATCACTAGAGGGGTCACCGGCAGGAGGAAGGAGGTCCCGATTCCTCTATATAGAGCCTATCACTAGAGGGGTCCCTGGAAGGAGGAAGGAGGTCCCGATTCCTCTATATAGATCTCTATATCACTAGAGGGGTCACCGGCAGGAGGAAGGAGGTCCCGATTCCTCTATATAGATCTCTATATCACTAGAGGGGTCACCGGCAGGAGGAAGGAGGTCCGGATTCTTCTATATAGATCCTATCACTAGAGGGGTCACCGGCAGGAGGAAGGAGGTCCTGATTCCTCTATATAGATCCTATCACTAGAGGGGTCACCGGCAGGAGGAAGGAGGTCCCGATTCCTCTATATAGATCCTATCACTAGAGGGGTCACCGGCAGGAGGAAGGAGGTCCCGATTCCTCTATATAGATCTTTATATCACTAGAGGGGTCACCGGCAGGAGGAAGGAGGTCCTGATTCCTCTATATAGATCCTATCACTAGAGGGGTCACCGGCAGGAGGAAGGAGGTCCTGATTCCTCTATATAGATCCTATCAATAGTGGGGTCACCGGCAGGAGGAAGGAGGTCCCGATTCCTCTATATAGATCTCTATATCACTAGAGGGGTCACCGGCAGGAGGAAGGAGGTCCCGATTCCTCTATATAGATCTCTATATCACTAGAGGGGTCACCGGCAGGAGGAAGGAGGTCCCGATTCCTCTATATAGAGCCTATCACTAGAGGGGTCACCGGCAGGAGGAAGGAGGTCCCGATTCCTCTATATAGATCTTTATATCACTAGAGGGGTCACCGGCAGGAGGAAGGAGGTCCCGATTCCTCTATATAGAGCCTATCACTAGAGGGGTCCCTGGAAGGAGGAAGGAGGTCCCGATTCCTCTATATAGATCTCTATATCACTAGAGGGGTCACCGGCAGGAGGAAGGAGGTCCGGATTCTTCTATATAGATCCTATCACTAGAGGGGTCACCGGCAGGAGGAAGGAGGTCCCGATTCCTCTATATAGATCTTTATATCACTAGAGGGGTCACCGGCAGGAGGAAGGAGGTCCCGATTCCTCTATATAGATCTTTATATCACTAGAGGGGTCACCGGCAGGAGGAAGGAGGTCCTGATTCCTCTATATAGATCTATATATCACTAGAGGGGTCACCGGCAGGAGGAAGGAGGTCCTGATTCCTCTATATAGATCCTATCACTAGAGGGGTCACCGGCAGGAGGAAGGAGGTCCTGATTCCTCTATATAGATCCTATCACTAGAGGGGTCACCGGCAGGAGGAAGGAGATCCCGATTCCTCTATATAGACTTTTATATCACTAGAGGGGTCACCGGCGGGAGGAAGGAGGTCCCGATTCCTCTATATAGATCCTATCACTAGAGGGGTCACCGGCAGGAGGAAGGAGGTCCTGATTCCTCTATATAGATCTTTATATCACTAGAGGGGTCACCGGCAGGAGGAAGGAGGTCCTGATTCCTCTATATAGATCCTATCACTAGAGGGGTCACCAACAGGCGGAAGCCGATCAGCAGGTCAGTCATGAATCATTGTGTGCCTGAAACCCCGAAACAGTCGGCGGTGTACCAGTACATCGCTGTTCCTGTAGTTGCCGCCCCCACCTCAGTATCTGTACTGTGACAGGTCGGCAGGCGCTTCTACTGAGACAGGATTGGGTGCATGGAACAGGCTTTGATATTATGCTATTTCTATTTGTGATGCATAGAACCCGTCTAGGACATCATGTGTGTAATATGTGGCATGTATAGGAGATGGAAATGTACAATCCAAACGCACACGTTCCTGCATTAAAAATGGCGGTGTGTATAAGTGGGCGCTGCAGCGACCGTCGGCTGGAACCGAACAGAACCGGCGAGGGAGACCGTCACCAGCACACCGAGGATCACCAATACGGGTCCAAGAGTTTTAATGAACGATCACATAGTTACAGGTCCTCCCCCATCCTCTGGAACTCACTGCCCCAATCCATCAGACTGTCGCCTTCTCTATTCACATTCAGGCGCTCCCTCAAAACCCATCTCTTCAGGGAAGCCTACCCCACCCTCACCTAACGGCCATCCTCCCTCATTCCTCCTACCACTTCATCCCCCCCAGCCACTTCCTACTGTACCTTTACCCCCTCCCTCCTAGATTGTAAGCTCGTAAGAGTAGGGCCCTCTTACCCCTCGTACGCTGTCTGTCTTTGTTGTACTGTGCCATGTATTGTCCCCCCCTATTGTACAGCGCTGAGCAAACCCTTTGGCGCTATATAAACTCGTAGTAATAATAATAATAATAATAAGGCAACGTTTCTGCATCTCGCAGGACCCCTTCATCAGGCTTGCTGTAACTATTTGATCGTTCATTAAAACTTTTGGACCCGTATTGGTGGTTCTCGGTGTCCTGGTGACATTCTACCATGTGCTGGAGATGGGACACGGATGCGTATCCAACTCATTTGTTACTGGGGGGGGTTGTATTGTCCAGGCATTGAGCTGATCTTTCTCTCCGCTGGGGTCCGGTGATTATTGGGTATGTAACATCCGATTCACACCTCACTGTACAGCACAACAGAAGAAGCTTTGCTTTTCTTTTTTTTTTTTTTTCTTTTTTCTTTCTTTTTCTTTTTTCTCCAGCCCAGAATATGGGCGCTCAGTAGGATTGACGATCGTGTACCTAGTGCCCCTTCCTGAACCCGTGTGAGGAACCCTCTGAAAAGCAGCGCACTATTTGAGGACAATAAGCCATCCTTGCAGGTCGGAAATGCGGTTATGTTTAGAATCGCGTGTCCTAGATTCGGAGTTGAATAACACGCGGCTCTGCTTGTGTCCTTTCCGACTCCAACCGCGGCGGAACTATGAAATCTAAAAAGCAGCAGTAGGTCACCTTTTTTTATTTTTTTTTTTGCTTTTAAACCAAACCTGTATTTCCTTGTAGCTGCCCCCGCTCCCGGGTCCGATGATGCTTGTAGTCTGGAACCGGCACTTCGGACAAAGCGTTTTTTTTTTTTTAATTTTTTGTTTTTTTCCACATCAGAACTTGAGTAAATATCAGACTGATCGCATTGTCGGAGATGTTGCGGTAAAAGCGGCAATGTTCTCTCCGCTGGGCTACAAAGCAGTTTGTTGATTTGTGGAGAGTCGCGGCAATCCGGCGGTGTCAGAGCAGCAGTCAGAGGGCCGCGGTGTAAGTGATCCTGAAAGGTGGGCTCTGATTGATGGGAGAAGTTTGTCTCCAAAGTGACAGGAGGTTTATAGAGGTGCCACTCAACGCGAATAGCGGAATTACTTGTCGGCTCACCTGCCGAGCAGCGACGGGAAGAGGAGAGCTGCAACTCTGTGTTTTTGCAACAACTCTGCGTGTTTTTGATCAATCTTTATTAGTCGGCTTTTTCCTAACAAAGCTAAAATGTTGTGGTGTGGGGTTTTTTGTTTTTCTTAATTATTAATAGAGACTAGAATGTGGTTTTCAATTAGTGGGATGTGGTCTACAATAAACAAGGCTTTTATAGAAGAAAAAAAAAAACAATATGTGTTCCCTGTTGTGTACTTATTATCCCTTTCATGGGCAAAGTTGTGTGGGGTTTTTTTTTTTTTTTTGTTTGTTTTGTTTTTTTTTTTGGTTTTTTTTTGTTTTTTTTTTAAATGGAATGATTTTTTGAGTTGGCTTTTCCTACTTTAAACAAAAATCTAAACCTTTAAGTTATTTAGACCATACAGTGGATATTTTGCAGCGTTGTTTATGCTTGGTGATCCCATATCATGTATCAGCTTGAACCCCCTTTTTGAATTCAGAACTAACTAATTCCAAGAGTGGATCTAGCAAGAAGTTTCCTATGGAATTTGGTCCGTGTCCCATTTCATCACACAGTTCCTTCTGATCTGTTACCCACCTATTGATTGTGAACTTTCCTTTGCATCTAGTACCCATGCAGCTCACTCCCCAGTATCCATGTCACCGGTGAGATCTGCACTCCAGTACACACAGCTCACCCCCCGGTATCCATGTCACCGGTGAGATCTGCACTCCAGTACACACAGCTCACCCCCCGGTATCCATGTCACTGGTGAGATCTGCACTCCGGTACACACAGCTCACTCCCCAGTATCCCTGTCACCGGTGAGATCTGCACTCCAGTACACACAGCTCACCCCCCCCCGGTATCCATGTCACTGGTGAGATCTGCACTCCGGTACACACAGCACACAGCTCACCCCCCGGTATCCATGTCACTGGTGAGATCTGCACTCCGGTACACACAGCTCACCCCCCGGTATCCATGTCACTGGTGAGATCTGCACTCCGGTACACACAGTTCACCCCCCGGTATCCATGTCACTGGTGAGATCTGCACTCCGGTACACACAGCTCACCCCCCAGTATCCATGTCACCGGGGAGATCTGCACTCCAGTACACACAGCTCACCCCCCCAGTATCCATGTCAGCAGTGAGATCTGCACTCCAGTACACACAACTCACCCCCCAGTATCCATGTCACCGGTGAGATCTGCACTCCAGTACACACAGCTCACCCCCCAGTATCCATGTCACCGGGGAGATCTGCACTCCAGTACACACAGCTCACCCCCCAGTATCCATGTCAGCAGTGAGATCTGCACTCCAGTACACACAACTCACCCCCAGTATCCATGTCACCGGTGAGATCTGCACTCCAGTACACACAGCTCACCCCCCAGTATCCATGTCACCGGTGAGATCTGCACTCCAGTACACACAGCTCACTCCCCGGTATCCATGTCACTGGTGAGATCTGCACTCCAGTACACACAGCTCACCCCCAGTATCCATCACCCCAGTCATGTCAGCGGTGAGATCTGCACTCCAGTACACACAGCTCACCCCCCAGTATCCATGTCACCGGGGAGATCTGCACTCCAGTACACACAGCTCACCCCCCAGTATCCATGTCAGCAGTGAGATCTGCACTCCAGTACACACAGCTCACCCCCCAGTATCCATGTCACCGGTGAGATCTGCACTCCAGTACACACAGCTCACCCCCCAGTATCCATGTCACCGGGGAGATCTGCACTCCAGTACACACAGCTCACCCCCCAGTATCCATGTCAGCAGTGAGATCTGCACTCCAGTACACACAGCTCACCCCCCAGTATCCATGTCACTGGTGAGATCTGCACTCCAGTACACACAGCTCACTCCCCAGTATCCATGTCACTGGTGAGATCTGCACTCCAGTACACACAGCTCACCCCCCCAGTATCCATGTCACTGGTGAGATCTGCACTCCAGTACACACAGCTCACCCCCAGTATCCATGTCACTGGTGAGATCTGCACTCCAGTACACACAGCTCACCCCCCAGTATCCATGTCACTGTTGAGATCTGCACTCCAGTACACACAGCTCACCCCCAGTATCCATGTCACTGGTGAGATCTGCACTCCAGTACACACAGCTCACTCCCCGGTATCCATGTCACTGGTGAGATCTGCACTCCAGTACACACAGCTCACTCCCCAGTATCCATGTCAGCGGTGAGATCTGCACTCCAGTACACACAGCTCACTCCCCAGTATCCATGTCACCGGTGAGATCTGCACTCCAGTACACACAGCTCACCCCCCAGTATCCATGTCACCGGGGAGATCTGCACTCCAGTACACACAGCTCACCCCCCAGTATCCATGTCAGCAGTGAGATCTGCACTCCAGTACACACAGCTCACCCCCCAGTATCCATGTCACCGGTGAGATCTGCACTCCAGTACACACAGCTCACCCCCCAGTATCCATGTCACTGGTGAGATCTGCACTCCAGTACACACAGCTCACTCCCCCCAGTATCCATGTCACTGGTGAGATCTGCACTTTAGTACACAGTGTTCGGATACACTCACACATTACAGTCATTTTTCACTCTTGTCTTAGACTTACCATCTGCATAGTGTGAAGGCCTAAACACCGCTCAGGTCTTATCTGGCTCAGATACATCTAAATGAGAACGGGCAATCACTGGCCTGTGGGCGGCCCTCACACTGGCCTGTGGGCGGCCCTCACACTGGCCTGTGGGCGGCCCTCACACTGGCCTGTGGGCGGCCCTCACACTGGCCTGTGGGCGGCCCTCACACTGGCCTGTGGGCGGCCCTCACCCTGGCCTGTGGGCGGCCCTCACACTGGCCTGTGGGCGGCCAGCATTATTTATCTGATAAGTAACAAAAATGATGGAATGTATTCAACGTGTCCTATCCACATCTAGTTTTACCTTTCATTTACATGTATTCGATTGGACATGTTGACTAGTTCTCTCCAACAACGTTGAGATGTGAAGGTCAGATTTTGAAACCCCTAACTCCAATGTAATTCCACCGTTCCGAACAACCTTTCACGGCGCACTTGTGCTAGTAGATGAGTGAGCGAGGTTTGGTTATTTCACATGTGTAGATCATCATCCCAGGAAACGTATTTCTCTCTTCTTGTGTATTCCCCTCATCAGACATTTCATTCCAGAGCTCTTACAAAGGTCAGACTGTTTCCACCTTCTCCGGCAGCCTCGATGAGACTCCTCCGTCGCTGGGAATGGAGGTGACAGGGTGGGACACGGGGTGCAGAGTGTCACCCTCCACGTCTGCTATCCTTCATAACGGCAGAAAAACACTGGCTGGAATTGGCTTCGTGTCCAGAGCCGAGCGCTTTCAGACGTCAAATATTTGAACAGCTGCTCAACGTTTTCACTGGCGCACGCACAGAGGCGACAGCAGGAAAGCAGGGGTCATCGTCCGCAGGGACACTGTTTAAAACTGTCACCAAATGTGTAACACTGGCAGAAGGCACACCGGGTAGGCTCCTTCACCTTGATTTCTGGGAAGAGCCGTCACCTGGACATGCGAAAGCTTTTATGAGAATGTTAATCACGTTAACGATCATCTGGGTGAAGATTCGCCCTGAAACGTCACATCAATTTGTTGCTTCGTTTTGTTGGATCCCGGAGTGCAGATTATGTCTTGTCTGCTGGAAATTTCTGAATGTTCTCTATCCGCTGCTTCATACTGTTCATCTTCTATGTCTGCCGGACTGAAACTCTGTAACCACATCCAACGTGAGAGCTCCAGTCTGTACAGATCTGTGGACCTTGGGCTGTCCGTTGTTTATTAGAAGCAGCCTATGTTCTGCTGTCTGCTTCTGATTGTCAGCTTTCAAGTAGAATTCCTGCCTAAAACGAATTGGTTTTAAAAATGTGTCCCTCTACCTCTACCTGTGCCAAATTACCAAATTACCTATTTTTAGCCCGCTCCTGTTCAGTCATATGATTCTGCTCTCCTGTGTCAGCTAGCAGCAGCTGCAGGGGAGAGGAGGGGCCGCCAACAATGGATGGGTAATGGGAGAACCCGTGGTTGATGCCGCTCCAGGATTTCCCAGACGCTATCAGAGTGCGCTCTTCTCACTTCCCATTCAGGCACATGATTCCACTCCTGATTTGTCAGGCTGCTGCAGGGGAGAGGGGGGCCACCAACAATGGATGGGTAATGGGAGAACCCGTGTGTGACGGGATTCACTTTGGGTGGGGGGCCCATAGAACACAGCCCCCTTTTGGAGAGGTAGGTAGACCCCTGTCTCAGCTCCCCATATCCCTATTATGTGTAAGTCACGCTGTGCCTGTTAGGGGTACAGGGTGCAATGTCCTGCTATTGAGTAGACAGGTGGGGTGGGGGTTGTTCATTGTTTAATGCCACGTGGTTGTTCTATTGTGTGTCTTACTTGGGAGCAAACTATTATGGGATATATGTGTTTGTACTGGCTTGGTGGGGGTGTTTCCGGCAGCCCTTCCCCCTGATGGGACGGCCTGCTGATGTCTTTCCTGTCACTGGGGGTATTGCACCACCCTGTGTATATATGTGTGTGTATATATATATATATGTGTGTGTGTGTGTGTGTGTATATATGTGTGTGTGTGTGTGTGTGTGTGTATATATATATTTATTGTATCTGTGTTAAAATCAGTCTATTTCCTGTTTTACTTCAAGTCTGGTGCTGTCTTACGTTGTATGGTCAGCGGTGGTGTCCGTGGATCTGTGTTCGGACAGGGAAGCGGGAGTCTAATGGAAATACCCTAGTGCAGTCGGGGTCCGGTTCCGTTACACCGTGCTTGACGCCGCTCCAGGCTTTCCCAGACTCTGAATGGGAAGTGAGAAGAGAGCGCTCTGACAGGCACGTGATTCCACTCCGATTTGCCAGGCAGTGGCAGGGGGGCCTCCAACAATGGATGGGTAATGGGAGAACCCGTGGTTGACGCCACTCCAGACTTTCCCAGACGCTGTCAGAGCGCTCTCTTCCCACTTCCCATTCAGGCACATGATTCCACTCCCGATTTTTTTCAGGCAGCTGCAGGGGACAGGGGGGCTGCCAACAATGGATGGGAAATGGGAGAACTCATGATTGACACTGCTCCAAGTTTTCCCAGCCGTTGTCAGAGCGCTCTCTCCGCGTTCCCATTTGGGCATAATTCCGCTTCGCTTTGCCAGGCAACTGCAGTGGACGGGGGGTGCTAACAATACAGGACATGGGTGACGATGCCACTCCAGGCTTTCTCGGGTTGTCTGAGTGCTCTCTCCTCTCCCCTGCAGCTGCCTCTGGCTGATACAGGGGCGAGGAATCATGTGACCAAACAGGAGCAAGGAGAGTGCTCTGACAACAGCTTGGAATGCCTGGAGCTGTGGCTTCAACATGGGTTTTCCCACGTCCCATCTATTGTTGGCGGCCCCTCCTCTCCCCTGCAGCTGACACTGTATTACATGACCAGAATAGGCTGACAATAGGTGAATATATACATCTTTCTTACACAAGTAAGTCAGTGATAGGAGGGGAAGGAGACATTTTTAGGGTTTAAGTTTGGAATTCTTCACCCTTCCCACCCCGGGTCCCTGCTGTATTTTCCCTTCGGGGGGATGCTGAGCCTTCAGTGCACATGCAGCCTGTTTAGCAGTCTAGGGATTTGAAATTCACTCTCCTCTGAGCAGCGCTTTCGGGGACAGATCAGAGAGATGCTGATTGGTTGGTACCATCACAGAGCATCGCTTTCATGTGTCCTGGAATCGCTGCACAGAGAAGAGTGGGGATTTCAAATCCCTGGACTGGCTGCATGGGCAGAGATAGCCCAGTATACCTAGAGGTATGTACAGTGGGAACTGGGGGGGTGGGCAGGGTACTGGGGGGGGTGGGCGGGGTACTGGGGGGGTGGGCGGGGTACTGGGGGGGGGGGGTACGGGGGGTACTGGGGGGGTGGGCGGGGTTATGGGCACCTTTTTACTTTATTTTCTTTATAGGTGAGCCAACACGGTAATAGAAATTGAAAAAAGTCTGAACTGAGGCTGGATGTTTCCACCTGTATGTTAGGCTTTAGCCAGCCATAGATGATGGCATTTTTTTTCCCGTAACCACAGGTTACGCTTCATTCCTCCATCAACGCAGTCAGTGCTGATGGAGGAATCCCTCCCTTGCTGTTGTACAATCCTGGCGGAGGGGTGTGGGTGGGAGCCATCCCTGCCGGGAGAACAGTGATTGTTACTAGCGGTTATATCCACTGGCAATAATCGCATGAAAAATCAGACGTGCTGGTTGTTGGATGGATGGACTTGGCGACAGTCGGCCTGCACATAGATGGTTCGAATATCGGCCCATCCTGACTGATGACACCACTCCAGGCATGCTGGTTGTTGGATGGATGGACTTGGCGACAGTCGGCCTGCACATAGATGGTTCGAATATCAGCCCATCCCTGCTGACAACACCATTCCAGGCTTTCTCAGGGGTTGTCTGAGCGCTCGCTCTCCTCTCCCCTGCAGCTGCCTCTAGCTGACACAGGTTGTTGGATGGATGGACTTGGCGACAGTCGGCCTGCACATTGTTCGAATTTCAGCCCATCCCTGCTGGCGACGCCACTTCAGGCAACCGTTGGCCTGCACAGATGGTTTGAATCTCGGCTCATCCCTGCTGACCACACCATTCCAGGCTTTCTCAGGGGTTGTCTGAGTGCTCACTCGCCTCTCCCCTGCAGCTGCCTCTGGCTGACACAGGTTGTTGGATGGATGGACTTGGCGACTGTTGGCCTGCACATAGATGGTTCGAATCTCGGCCCATCCTGACTGATAACACCACTCCAGGCGTGCTGGTTGTTGGATGGATCAACTTGGCGACTGTTGGCCTGCACATAGATGGTTCGAATCTCGGCCCATCCTTGCTGTACCAGCCGAGTTTCTAACTATCTATGGCTGGCTTTCCACTGGTCAGCTTTGATCCGTCTTGTCAAAAGAACAAGATAACAATCTGATGAAATCGCAGATGGCGTCCAGCGTCCTGCGCAAAGTGTGATGAAATTGGGAGCCTCTTTAGGGCGGACTGTTTGGTGTCAGAGTAGCCTTCTATCCACGTGTTTGGTGTCAGAGTAGCCTTCTATCCACGTGTTTGGTGTCAGAGTAGCCTTCTATCCACGTGTTTGGTGTCAGAGTAGCATCCTATCCATGTGTTTGGTGTCAGAGTAGCCTTCTATCCATGTGTTTGGTGTCAGAGTAGCCTTCTATCCATGTGTTTGGTGTCAGAGTAGCATTCTATCCATGTGTTTGGTGTCAGAGTAGCCTTCTATCCATGTGTATGGTGTCAGAGTAGCCTTCTATCCATGTGTTTGGTGTCAGAGTAGCCTTCTATCCATGTGTTTGGTGTCAGAGTAGCCTTCTATCCATGTGTTTGGTGTCAGTAGCCTTCTATCCATGTGTATGGTGTCAGAGTAGCCTTCTATCCATGTGTTTGGTGTCAGAGTAGCATCCTATCCATGTGTTTGGTGTCAGAGTAGCCTTCTATCCATGTGTTTGGTGTCAGAGTAGCCTTCTATCCATGTGTTTGGTGTCAGAGTAGCCTTCTATCCATGTGTTTGGTGTCAGAGTAGCCTTCTATCCATGTGTTTGGTGTCAGTAGCATCCTATCCATGTGTTTGGTGTCAGAGTAGCCTTCTATCCATGTGTATGGTGTCAGTAGCATCCTATCCATGTGTTTGGTGTCAGAGTAGCCTTCTATCCATGTGTATGTCAGTGCTCATGTTTAGGAAAGTGTTCTTTACGTGATTTGATTTTCTTCCTTCCTCAGGATCCGGCTTTATCATGTGCAGCAGTAAAGAAACGCACGACAGCGACGCCGACTTGGATGTTGATGGCGATGACACACTGGAATACGGCAAAGCACAGTATCCTTTTTTTTTTTTTTTTTTTTTTGTTCTGTTATTCTGGGGGGGGGGGGGGGCTGACATCCCTCTCCTGTCTCCTCCATGTCCTGTGTCTGATCTTCCATAGGCAAACACTTCTGCTGCTGATTCTGTCCACAGCCGCTGTTTAAACAGCAGCCATATTTACTGCGCCACCTGCTGCCCTGCTGCGCCTTGCCAAAATCCATTCTGCGAGCTGTGTCATAGCATGTTGTTCTGTGACGGGGTCGCCGTCTGCCATTCTGGAGGCCAGAGCTCCCGTGAAGATTTTTTTTTTTGGAACTCAAACAATCCTCTGAGGGGCTCAGCTGTGCTCCGGGATAACCCCGATCCTATCGCCACACGACAATGGCGCTGCAGCGTGATGTTCCGTTTCAGTCGTTTCTCCAGTAGCTCAAAAGAACTGAGAGATCCTTCACCCCGACAGAACACGCGAGCAAAGTGCGGGTGCAAAACATGTCTCAGCCCAGCACTAGAGCTGCACTTGGCTGCCCCTGCAGAGGCGAAATCCAGATGGGCACCGTCTCTTCTAATGAAGGCAGACCCTCCTCCGCTTCAATACACTGTGTGTGTGTAATTCAATATCAGGGGCGGACTGGCAACTCATGGGGCCCCCGGGCAATAGGGGATCATGGGGCCCCTGTGTCCTTGCCCAAACTCAAAAAAGCCTATGAAAAAGGTACCAGGGGCATCTCATGGGGCCCTCTACTGACCCCGGGTCATCCCAAATGGTCAGTCCGCCCCTGATATTGAATTCTGCTTTTTTTCTGTGTCCCCCCCCCCCCACCAGTGTCCCTGCTTTGTGGAGAGCTAATGCACTGGAGCTTGTGTACCCATTAATAATCTGATTGACCTGCTAATTTGTATCCGTTGCTTTGCTTTCACCTTTGTTTAAAGAAAACCTGAAGAATTCGACCTTTCCCCCCTGAAAATTAATTGTGCCTGGAGTTCCGCTTCAGGGGGTGTGTATGATTTAAATCGGGGTTCCCTAGACTTTAGGGCCAGTTTATGGTCCTTCAGAATTGAAGGGGGCCAGACTGTAGAAAATGCCCAATGGGAGTAAACAATGCCTCATCCTTGGCGGCCAGTGGGAGTAAGAATTACATAGCACCTGTGCTCAGTAGGAGGAGGAATAGTGCCCCATCGTTGGTGTCAGTGGGGGGAATAGTGCCCCATCGTTGGTGTCAGTGGGAGGAATAGTGCCCTATCGTTGGTGTCAGTGGGAGGAATAGTGCCCCATCGTTGGTGTCAGTGGGGGGAATAGTGCCCCATCGTTGGTGTCAGTGGGAGGAATAGTGCTCCATCATTGGTGTCAGTGGGAGGAATAGTGCCCCATCGTTGGTGTCTGGGAGGAATAGTGCCCCATCGTTGGTGTCAGTGGGAGGAATAGTGCCCTATCATTGATATCAGTGGGAGGAATAGTGCCCCATCATTGGTGTCAGTGGGAGGAATAGTGCCCCATCCTTGGTGTAAATGGGAGGAATAGTGACCCATTGTTGGTGTCAGTGGGAGGAATAGTGTCCCATCATTGGTGTCAGTGGGAGGAATAGTGCCCCATCATTGGTATCAGTGGGAGGAATAGTGCCCCATCATTGGTATCAGTGGGAGGAATAGTGCCCCATCATTGGTGTCAGTGGGAGGAATAGTGCCCCATCATTGGTGTCAGTGGGAGGAATAGTGCCCCATCATTGGTGTCAGTGGGAGGAATAGTGCCCCATCATTGGTGTCAGTGGGAGGAATAGTGCCCCATCCTTAGTGTCAGTGGGAGGAATAGTGCCCCATCCTTAGTGTCAGTGGGAGGAATAGTGCCCCATCCTTAGTGTCAGTGGGAGGAATAGTGCCCCATCCTTGGTGTCAGTGGGAGGAATAGTGCCCCATCATTGGTGTCAGTGGGAGGAATAGAACCATATTGCTAGTTTCAGTGGGAGGAAAAGTGCCCCGTTGTAGGTGTCAGTGGGAGGAATAGAACCATATTGCTAGTGTCAGTGGGGGAATAGTGCCCCATCATTGGTGTCAGTGGGAGGAACACAACCCTATTGCTAGTGTCAGTGGGAGGAATAGTGCCCCATTGTTGGTGTCAGTGGGAGGGATAGTGCCCCATTGTTGGTGTCAGTGGGAGGGATAGTACCCAATTGTTGTCATGGGGGAGGAATAGTGCCCCATTGTGGGGTGTCATTGGGGTGGGAATAGTGCCCTATTGGGGGGGAATAGTGCCCCATTGTGGGGTGTCATTGGGGGGGAATAGTGCCCCATTGTGGGGTGTCAGTGGGAGGAATAGTGCCCCATTGTGGGTGTCAGTGGGAGGAATAGAGCCCCATTGCTGCTGTCAGCCGGAGGCATAGCGCCCCATTGTTGATGTCATGGGGGGGAATAGTGCCCCATCGTTGTTAATAGTGGGAAGGATAGTGTTTCATCCTTCCCAGTGCCAATGACAGATCCGGCCTGAGCTGCGAGCCTGCTCAGCAAAACGGCCCTGGGGGACACACTCGCCCCCATCATAATTTCTACTCGCCATTGGTGAGCAGGCGATTGGAAATTTCAAGCCCTGGCCTACAACATCGCGCCAAACCTGACTCAATATAATAAAAATCAAATTCCTATCCATCAAATATGTGATTAGAGCTGCAATTTTAAACCAATAAGAAAGCGTATAACTAAATGGAAATACCACAAACAGCGCTCTCAAATCTATGTATGCCCTTAAATAATATATAAACAAAATAAATGAATCCCTATATAAATATAAACTGCCACCAAAAAAAATATGTACCAAAAATGTGAGATATCAAAAATGTCAAGTCCATAATAAAGTGTAGTCCACATATCATTTTCTTCAAAGAATATATTCGCCAAAACCGTGAATTCCTCCGTGCTCAACACCCCATCAAAGTGCTAACTCACCAGATGCTGGTGTTTAATCAGCATTTCAATCAAATATCAGTAGATGCGGAAGATTCATCAAAAAAACAATTCATCCAGATAATCATTCATCAGATGGTTGATGCATTTAGACTCCATCAAGGTAAGTGTAATCCAATTCCATACGAAGGTAAATAAAGAACACTCGCCATAGCAGAATATCGTTTATTGTATCAAAATACCCCCCTTAACCCTTGGCACCAGAGCCTCCCGGCCCTTTTAGGGTTTCAGAAGCCGGGAGGTGGGGTTTTAGGGTCATGTGACCTCCGTGATTCACCGTCACGGTGGTCACATGATCGGGAAAGGTCCCAATCGAAAGAGGAGATTGTGACCTTTCCGTGAGTACCGGACATGTGTCCTGGGAGCTCGCAGGGCGCGCGCTCTCACACGTATGTTTTTCTTAATTGCACACAAATGTGCGGCCGCTCAGCGTCTAGGCCCAGACATCGGGAGGCCGCACATTTGTGTGTGGCTGGCGTGAAGAGGTTAAAAACAAACTCACATCTTATCGGTGCAATTGATAGCCCCTGTGGGGGCATGTTTTGTTGCCTGTTTTATACTGATTAAAACTAATAAAAACTATTGAAATACAAAAACAAACTCACAATGTGTAAGGTAAAAACCCAGCATGCAATAATATATAGCTGCAAACCATCTCCAGCTCTCACAGTGGCGTCTCACCAGCCGCTCTCAGCAACAGATGACGTAGTTGCAGTCACTTGGTCCAGCCACGTGGCAACGGTGTACGCGATGACGTCACCGCTTGATCACGACCTTACGCGTTTCGTCACACAACTTCGTGATTGTTTGGGTTTACATACACGTTACATTTCTTTGCCTCTTCAGCCCAAGTCTGTTTTCCTTAGTGACGTCATCTAGGTACACGGAAGCGGATATCATCCCATGCACCGGGGAGGAGCCTGGAGAAGCCAGGGAGCGAGAGGCACTTCGGGGAGCAGTGTTGAAGTGAGCATGTGCAGCTCTTTGTATGGTAGATGGTATTTCTAGATCTGCAGTCACAGGGGTCACCTCCTCCATAATGAAGGAATCCCTCCTCTCCACTTTTTAAAATTTCTTCTTTTTTTGTTTTTCTTTTTGTGAAGTCTTTGGGCCGGTGGTAGAAGAGATGAGGATCTCAGAAGGACAACGCTGGATCCCCTTGGTGGGTGAGTATCTGAAATGTGCAGAACACACCACCCAAGTGCTGAAAATACGCTTTAGGAATAAAACAGCGGAAGTGCAGCCTGTTTGTGTCTGAAATGTATAAAGTGCGTTTTACATCGCAACCGCTAGAAAAGAATTGACACATTTTATAGTCCTGCTCTTCTGCCGCACATTGTTCTTCCATGAGGGTCGGCTCACATCTCTGCGGTGCGTTTTTCGGTGCATTTTACAGGCTGCTATGAAACTCTAGAACATTCATTTTGATGAAAGCTCATCGAGGATGCAGCATGCACAATATTTACACGTTGCACCATACATGACCGGTGTGAACGGGGTCTAAATATTCACCACAAAGATGTGACACTGGTTTGCTCTTCACAGGGGGTATAGAAAGTTATTGCCCCCCTTTTAAAATAATCACATTTTGTTGCTTTGAAATGAAGACAGACACGGTTTTTGTTTTATCCATGAGTTGGAAAAAGGATCCCCCCTTGTGTCCGCGTTTTGTTGAAGCCCATTTTGCTGTAATTCCAGCCTTTTGTCTGTTGGGATTTCTCTGCTAACTTTTCACATCTAGACTTTGCAATATTTGCCCGATCTTCTTGGCAGAACGGCTCAGGTTCAGCGACGCTGGATGGTGACCGATTGTGGACCCGTTTGTGGACGGCAGTCTTCAAATCATTCCACAGATTTTCAATGGAGTTGAAGTCTGGGCTCTGACTAGGCCATGTGAGGACATTCCCCTTCTCCTCCAGCCACTGGGGGGTGCTGTGTGCTTCGGCTCATTGTCATGTTGGAGGGTGAATCTTCTTCCCATTGACAACTTTCTGTCTGAGGGCAGCAGATTTCCCCCCAGAATGATGTGATGGTGTTTTGCCCCATCCATTGTTCCTTCTATCCTGACAAGTGCTCTAGTCCCTGCTGCAGAGAACCCTCCCCCCAATAACAGGATGTTACCACCCACCCCCCCCCCCCATATCAGGATATTCCCCCCTCCATGCTGTACGGTAGGGATGGTGAGCTGGGTTGGATTTCCGACAGACATATCGTTGGGCGTTGAGGGCAAACCCTTCCATTTTAGTCCCATCTGACCTGAACCCCTTTCTCCATGCGTCCTCAGAATCTTCAAGGTGCGTTTTGGCAAAGCTTAGTGGTGGCGGCGGCATGTGGCCTTTCTTGAGGAGCGGTTATTTCCTGCAACCCCTCCCATACAAGCCACGTTTGTGCAGGATTGGTGATATTGGTGTCACATGCACATATAGATCCTGGTGACAGTGCTGGGCCACCCATAGTTGGTTTGTTGGCTTCAGTTGCACTACCAGGGACTGAAATGCTCCAGGAAAGCTCTTTTCATGCTGAGCTAATCAAAATGACCACAGCTGAAAGTCAAATGGCTTTGTGTGCCATTGAGAAGGTGATTATCTGCACCAGATTGAGTTTACAAGTCACTTTTTTGTAGGGGGGGGGGCGTCCTTTTTCCAACTCAGTGATTCTGTTTTTGACCTTTTTTTGTAAAGTTTCTCACATGATGGTGTTATATCTTTCACTTGGAAGTTATAAGTGATGTTATGAAGTTAGAGTCTTGGGAGTACAAAGCTGGATAAAACAAAAACTGTGTCTGTCTTCATTTCAGGCTGTCATTATTTTAAAGGGGGGGTTTTCTATACCCACTGTATATATAAATATTATTTCACACTGCTTTGAAAGTAAAGAACCCCATTGCGTCTGACATATTGATATATTGAACCTTCACTAATGAATTGCTAATCACATGTTTTTTTCTTCTTGCAGTGGTGGTACTCCCAGCACCAGAGTAACAACAGAGTTCTCGAAGTGGGCCAGTGATGGTGAGTGTCAGCTCTGTCTGTCATTTATAATATGACGAGTGATCACCGTGGACACATCTCTTTAGTATGCCGCACAGCGCGCTCCCAGCACAAAGACCAGGGTGTCACTGAGAGCCCTTGGTCCCGTTCTAACGATCGGAACCCGGACTCCCGATTCCAGGTCACATGATCTCTGTGATAGCCTCTGATTGGCTATCACAGCGATCAGTCACTGTATAGACCGCCCTCTTTTTTTTTTTTTTTTTTTTTTCCTCTCTCTCTATGAATGGAGGAGAGAGGTGCAATGTATCTCTCTAAGGCTAGGTTCACATCTCTGGGTGGTGCTGCTGCGGATCTGCACGAAAATCCGTGCAGCCACACCACCCTCGTAGTGGAATGCGGACCTGCGGACGGGTGCCATTAGTTCTATTGGCACGACGCCCACACTGGAAATTGCAACGATACTGGGAACCTCGGCTGCGTTTTCAGAAAAAGTGCAGGGACTTCTTCCCTGTGTGTCACGGGGCACTGGAGTCCATTCAAATTAATGGACTCTTGTGCCCGCACAAAACGCGTCCCGCGTGGCCGCATATATGTGAACCGGGGGTAACTCCTTGCATAGGGGGGAAAAGAAAATGTTAAAAAGAAAAGATAAATATTAAAAAAATAAAGAAAAAATACCCAGATTAAGGTTTGATCTAGTTCAGTGCCAGGGTAAGTGTTTGGGTCAAGGTCAAAAGGCCAGGGTCAAAGGTCAGGAGATATAGATAGAGAGATAGGTATATAGATAGATATACACACAGACACACACACACGTATGTATATGTGTGTGTGTATATATGTATATATATATCTGTGTGTGTGTGTGTGTGTGTGTGTGTGTGTGTATATATATATATGAGTACGAATAACATACACATAGATGGTATCGTTGCGATCGTCAAGAGCTGGAAAATTTATTTTGGGTTCTTCTTTGGTGGTAGGTTATGGTAGTAACAAGAAACAAACCGCTAAATTAAAAAAAATATATAAATTATTTTTTTTTTACTATTTTGGGCCAGTTTTCTTTTGATAAAACAAAAAAATCAGGAGATACCCATTACCATTTACCACCAGATGAAAGCCCAATTTTGTCGTGAACAAAACGCGGTATAATCCACCTGGATGTACGAAGTAGTTGTGGTGATTATGGACGGTTTTACTAACGCATGGCAATGTTGCAAAAGTTTGCAAATTTGTTTTACCCTTAGGCGTGAAGGGGTTAACCTGTCCATAAAGAGGGGGCTGTAGTGGCATCCTCCGTACCAGGGGTGGACTGACAACTCATGGGGCCCCTGTGTCCTTGCCCAAACTCAAAAACGCCTATGAAAAAGGTACCAGGGGCATCTCATGGGGCCCCCTAGTGACCCCGGGCCCTCGGGCAGTGCCCGAGTTTCCAAATGGTCAGTCGGCCCCTGCTCCGTACATATTTCATATAGATTATTGGTAATATTTGTCTCACTGTCTACTCCTAGAAATGCCATCGACGAGTAACGGGGAGAGCAGTAAACAGGAGGCCATGCAGAAAACGTGCAAGAACAGCGACATAGAAAAGTGAGTAGTGACTCTTTGCATCTTATGTGTGTGAGTACCGCCCCCGAGGGAGCTTTGTCTACCCCGCGTGTGCGAGTACCGCCCCCGAGGGAGCTTTGTCTACCCCGCGTGTGCGAGTACCGCCCCCAAGGGAGCTTTGTCTACCCTGCGTGTGCGAGTACCGCCCCCAAGGGAGCTTTGTCTACCCCGTGTGTGTGAGTACCGCCCCCGAGGGAGCTTTGTCTAACCCGCGCGTGCGAGTACCACCCCCGAGGGAGCTTTGTCTCCCCGTACAGGGTGAACGTTTTATTGTCAGATCACACACTGGCTGTATTATGAACACATCTGTCATTGTTTATAATTTCATTTTTATGAGTAAGTTAAGGTCAGCAATTGAATAAGAAAAGTATAAAGTCTCAGAACACCCCAAAAAAATGTTCATTTGTTACTGGAGTTTGACATGCATACTGTATGACACTCGTATGTGTGATCCGGAGAAAGGGAACCGTGTCTTTGTAAAGGATCTGAATGGGTAAGGCGACAGGGTCTCTTTTTAGGGCCTGTGTTTGGTGAGCTTTGGGCTCTTGACCTCCAGTTTCAGGCTCCTAGGTTAATCCGAATTCATTGACCGCCTTCTAACCTCCTTCAATTACGTTCTGCATTTTCATATGGGAATCGAAAACCTGATGGACGTGAGCATAAGGCCATTGACACGACTCTTAAAGAGAAGTATGGGTAAAGTCATACTGTGGGTCACACGGGTACACTTACTTTTGTTCTCCTGTGACCCAGAGTTAACTCATGGCAGGCTATTGCCTGGTGGCAGAGCCGCTGCAGGCTTTTAAAGGATCCCGACAATATTGTCTGGATCCTCCCAGCTTCCTGATATTTTTTTTTAATACCAAACCTGTTTTACTTACCTCCTATGTTTTACTTCGATTCTCCCAAGACCTTCTGCTCTGTAGTTCCCGTGTTACCTCCTCCCATGCTCGCCTCCAGGACTTCTCCTGAGCTTCTCCCATCCCATGGAACTCTCTACCCCAACCTCTCTGGCTGTCTCCTAATCTATCCACATTTAGACGATCCCTGAAAAAACGTTCTTTTTAAAGAAGTCTATCCTGCTTCTACCTAGTAAACCGCCATTTATTTCCTCCATTAGCTCATCCCCCCCCCCCCCCCCCACAGCTATTTACCTTTTTGTATCACTTGACCCTTCCTCCTAGATTGTAAGCTCCCAGGACCAGGGCCATCTCTTTCCTCTTGTACCAAATTGTATTGTAACTGTAATGTCTACCTTCATTTTGTACAGTGCTGGGCAAACTGTTGGCGCCATATTAATCCTGTATAATAATAATAATTGCCGAGAAAGGTTAAAAAAAAAAAAAAAAAAAACCTACCTTTTTAGCCACTTGAAATCCAATGAAAGGGGCGGGCCAGGGACATTCAGGTGGGGGGAGAAAGGACTAGATGATGCTGGATGTCCTCCTGCCAGGGAATGAGGCGGACTTTATCTGACCTGCTTCTACTGGACTGTACAGCTACATAAGACTGAAGGGAAGGCTGGAGTTCAGCTTTAATTGTATTTTTTTTTTTTTTGTATTTTTTTTTTTTTTTTTTAACACTTTCAGACGGATCCTCCACTTTTTATACAAGTTTATTTTACACTTTTTTTTTTTTTTTTTTCCCTCTAATATATTTTTTGTTTTTTTTTTGGGGGGGGGGGTTTGTTTTTGTTTTTTTTTTTTCTTTTACACTTCCAGACAGATCCTCCACATTTTATACAAGTTTGATTTTACGCTTTTTTTTTCTGTAATTTTTTTTTTTTTACACTTTTTCAGACGGATCCTCTACAATTTATACAAGTTTGATGTTACGCTTTTTTGTCTGTAATATGTTTTTTTTTTGTTTTGTTTTTTTACACTTTCAGACGGATCCTCCATATTTTATACAGTTGTGACCAAAATTATTCAACCCCCACTGAAATTGAGTGTTTTGGCCAGTTTGACATTGCTTTTGATCATTCAGTCATCTTGCTTACATTTACATTAAAGAGGCACTTGTAGGTCAGACAAATATAACATAACAGTTATAATGAAATAACCACAAATGTCTTTTCTGTGCTCACAGCATTATCAGTTTTATTCAACCCCCAAGTGACATTCAATCTTAGTACTTAGTACAGCATCCTTTTACAGTTATAACAGCTTTTAAACGTGAAGCATAGCTTGACACAAGTGTCTTGCAGCGATCTACGGGTATCTTCGCCCATTCTTCATGGGCAAAGGCCTCCAGTTCAGTCACATTCTTAGGCTTGCGCACTGCAACTGCTTTCTTTAAGTCCCACCAGAGGTTCTCAATCGGATTTAAGTCTGGTGACTGCGATGGCCACTCCAAAATGTTCCAGCCTTTCCTCTGCAACCATGCTCTAGTGGACTTGGAGGTATGCTTGGGATCATTGTCCTGTTGAAAGGTCCAACGTCTCCCAAGCCTCAGGTGTGTGACGGACTGCATCACGTTTCCATCCAATATCTCCTGGTACTGAAGAGAATTCATGGTACCTTGCACACGCTGAAGCTTCCCTGTACCTGCAGAAGCAAAACAGCCCCAAAGCATGATTGACCCTCCACCATGCTTCACAGTAGGCAAGGTGTTCTTTTCATCATAGGCCTTGTTCTTCCTCCTCCAAACATAGCGTTGATCCATGGGCCCAAACAGTTCTAATTTTGTTTCATCAGTCCACAGAACACTATCCCACAACTTTTGTGGTTTGTCCACATGGCTTTTGGCATACTGCAGTCGACTCTTCTTATTCTTTGGAGACAGCAAGGGGGTACGCCTGGGAGTTCTGGCACGGAGGCCTTCATTACGCAGTGTGCGTCTTATTGTCTGGGCTGAAACTTCTGTACCCACATCTGACAAAATCTTTTCTCAGTTCCTCAGCAGTCACACGGGGACTTCTCTCCACTCTACGCTTCAGGTAGCGCACAGCAGTCGAAGTCAGCATCTTCTTTCTGCCACGACCAGGTAGCGTTTCAACAGTGCCCTTTGCCTTGAATTTGCGAATGATGCTTCCTAAGGTGTCTCTTGGTATGTTTAACATCTTTGCAATCTTCTTATAGCCATTGCCCTTCCTGTGAAGAGAAATCACCTCTTCTCTTGTCTTCCTGGACCATTCTCTTGCCTTCACCATGTTTGTAACCACACCAGTAAATGTCTAGAAGGAGCTGAGTATCACAGTCATTTTAAAGCTGCCTAATTGGTGCTTATTATGCTTGATTGCTGCTCGGTGACATCCACAGGTGTTTTCAATACCTGATGGAAAGCACCTGTATGAACCTCTGTTCTTCAGAGTGGTAGTCTTTAAGGGGTTGAATAATTGTGGCAATGAAGAAACCACATAAGAACCATTTACTACTGTATTACATAAACAATTGATGTCATTTTAGTTGCATTTGGGTAGTTACAACGTCCTTGTAGGATTTGATTCTGAATACAATTCCAAATGTACACTATAGTCCCTAAACCCCTTTACAGCATTGGGGGTTGAATAATTTTGGTCACAACTGTACAAGTTTGATTTTAACGCTTTTTTTTTTCTCTGTAATTTGTTTTTTTACACTCTTGCAGACGGATCCTCCACATTTTATACAAGTTTATTTTACACTTTTTTTTTTTTTTTTTCTGTAATATATTTTTTGTTTTTTTTTGGGGGGGGGGGTTTTGTTTTTTTTTTGGGGGGGGGGGTTTTGTTTTTTTGTTTTTTTTTTTTACACTTTCAGACTGATCCTCCACATTTTATACAAGTTGATTTTACACTCTCTTTTTTCTGTAATATTTTTTTTTTTTTTTTACACTTTTTCAGATGGATCCGCCACAATTTGTACAAATTTGATGTTACGCTTTTTTGTCTGTAATATGGTTTTTTTTTTTTTTTTTTGTTTTGTTTTGTTTTTTTACACTTTTTCAGATGGATCCTCTATATTTTATACAAGTTTGATTTTACGCTTTTTTTTTTCTCTGTAATTTGTTTTTTTACACTTTCAGACGGATCCTCCACATTTTATACAAGTTTATTTTACCCTTTTTTTTTGGGGGGGTTTTTTTTGGGGGGGGGGGGTTTGGTTTTTTGGTTTTTTTACACTTTCAGACGGATCCTCCACATTTTATACAAGTTTGATTTTACACTTTTTTTTTTTTTCTGTAATATTTTTTTACACTTTTCAGATGGATCCTCCACAATTTGTACAAATTTGATGTTACGCTTTTTTGTCTGTAATATGGTTTTTTTTTTTTGTTTGTTTGGTTTTTTTTTTACACTTTTTCAGATGGATCCTCCACATTTTATACAAGTTTGATTTTACGCTTTTTTTTTTTTTTTTTTTTTTTTTTTTTTTTTTAATTTTGAAAACTGGTTATTATGGAGTTTTTCTGCTTCTCCTATAACTGTTTTTCCATTTCTCCGGCGGTGACACGGTTTCGATAGAGAGGAAAACATTTTTTCGGTGTCCTTTTTGAACATAAATAAACCCGAAGTGTTATTGATGATCCGGACTTCAGCCGGTGACGTGACACCGCCACAATAATTCCACTTCCCGTTTATCCTTCCCGGAGATCCATGTGAAGACACGGCTAGCTGTAGTTTAGTTGTTGATATCTAGTGATGGATGGCGCGGGCCCCATTCATCACTGCCGGTGTAATGTCCCCTCCGCATTCCGGAGTCATCAGTCGTCCTCCTCATGGGACAGTCTTATTACTATCTTAGGAAGACTGGATTTCCCGGTAATAAATAGTTGCAGCCTGCGCCTGCCCGGACGTTCTGCCCCAGGTGGATGTGTGTGTGAGTGTATCTGTTAAATGAATTGATAACTAGGCTCGGGCCTTAGCAAGGGGAGGGCTCGGCAACCATCTGCCTGCTAACTACTCCGCCGCTGAGCCGTGATATATGGCGCCCGGCCCGGCAGGCTAAATTGATTCATCTCCAGTTTCTGTTTCTTAATCTGGAGCTAAATTGGTTTCATTTTTCTTGTTTCCTTGTGATGCTGGCAGAGGCGTCGAGTTCTTAGGCTAGGCCCCGAGCGCCTTCATTTTTCATAACACGGGGCCGCGCGCGTTCGCTTAAAAATCCTGACGTGTTTTTTTTTTTTATTGTTTCACGTTTTTATCCACGCGATTAACATTTACCAAAACAAATGCGTTTGGTGAGCTTTGCTTCATCACCTGTGTCACGGCATCTTCCCTCTTCCTGAGCGATCGCTTACTCGCAGTCATTATGCATCCTGTGACCGGGGCTAATGAGCCTGATTATCTGCAGAGGTGGGTCAGCATTGACCCCTTGTCATGAGCCGCAGCTGCTGCCGGTGACTCGGGGGCCCCTATGGCCTACCTTCCTCTGCAGGTTTGTAGGGGCCAATTAACGTTTTTGTTTCCAGAACCCGTTTGGGTTTAGGGAAATGTTGCTTTTAATCAAATAGAATTTTTTATTTTGAAGCTCCTCTCCAGGCAAGTATGAGCCAACCCCCCTATGAACCGTCCTGCACATTTTTTTTTTTTTTTCCCTTTTCTTACCTTCACCTTGGTCTAGTGTCCCTTGATCCCCTGTCGGCACGGGTTCTGGGTGCAGGGGACGGCTAATCCAACCAACACTGCTGATGTACCTGGCAAGTCCCTAACAGTCCGCTTGCACTGCCATCACTCTGGTGGATCCTGAGAGAACCCCACTGCTGAAAAGTCAATCGGAAGTTTCCACAGGGCACAGGCAGCAAAGTGGACACCTGAAGAAGGACCCCACCTTCCATAAACAGAAGAATAAAGCTTTATGTACCTGTATGCAGGGGCGGACTGACCATTTGTAAACTCGGCACTGCCCGGGGTCAGTAGGGGGCCCCATGAGATGCCCCTGGTACCGTTCATAGGCTTTTTTGAGTGTAGTTTGAGTATGGGTGAGGACACGGGCCCCATGATCCCCTATTGCCCGGGGGCCCCATGAGTTGTCAGTCCGCCCCTGCCTGTATGAAAATGCCTGGCGAGTCCCTAACAGTCTGCTTGCACTGCCATCATTCCTCTGCTGGATCCTGAGAGAACCCCCACGGCTGAAAAGCCAATCGGAAGTTTCCACAGGACACAGGCAGCAAAGTGGACACCCGAAGAAGGACCCCACCTTCCATAAACAGAAGAATAAAGCTTTATGTACCTGTATGAATATGCCTGGCGAGTCCCTAACAATCTGCACTGCCATCACTCAACCCCCACCGCTGAAAAGCCAATTGGAAGTTGACACAGGCAGCGAAGTGGACACTCAAAGAAGGACCCCCCACCTCCCATAAACAGAAGAATAAAGATCCAGGACTGGAGTGTCACTCGATCGCATCTTTATGTACCTGGAGACGTCCCAACAGTCTGCTTGCACTGCCATCACTCCTCTGCTGGATCCTGAGAGGACCCCCACCGCAGAAAAGCCAATAGGAAGTCTCCACAGGCAGTTATGTGGACACCTGACGAAGGACCCTACCTCCTGTAAACCGAAAAGAGAAGATCCAGGACTGGAGTGTCACTTGATCGCAGCTTTATGTCTTAGTATGAATATACCTGGCAAGTACCTAACAGTCTGCTTTCACTGCCATCACTCCTCTGCTGGATCCTGAGAGGGCCCCCACCGCTGAAAAGCCAATCGGAAGTCTCCACAGAACACAGGCAGCGAAGTGGACACCTGAAGAAGGACCCCACCTTCCATAAACAGAAGAACGAAGATCCAGGACTAGAATGTCACTTGATCGCAGTTTTATGTACCTGTATGAATATACCTGGTGAGTCCCTAACAGTCCGCTTGCACTGCCATCACTCCTCTGCTGGATCCTGAGAGGGCTCCCACCACTGAAAAGCCAATAGGAAGTCTCCATAGGACACAGGCAGTTATGTGGACACCTGATGAAGGACCCTACCTCCAGTCCTGGATCTTCTCTCTTCTGTTTACAGGAGGTAGGGTTCTTTGTCAGGTGTCCACATAACTGCCTGTGTCCTATGGAGACTTCCTTTTTGGCTTTTCAGCGGTGGGGGTTCTCTCAGGAGCCAGCAGAGGAGCGATGGCAGTGCAAGCAGACTGTTAGGGACTTGCCAGGTATATGCAGGTACATAAAGCTGCGATCAAGTGACACTCCAGTCCTAGATCTTCTCTCTTCTGTTTACAGGAGTGTCACTTGATCGCAGCTTTATGTACCTGTATGAATATACCTGGCGGGTACCTAACAGTCTGCTTGCACTGCCATTGCTCCTCTGCTGGCTCCTGAGCGGACCTCCATCACAGAAAAGCCAATAGGAAGTCTCCACAGGACACAGGCAGCGAAGTGGACACCCTAAGAAGGACCCCACCTCCCATAAACAGAAGAACGAAGATCCAGGACTAGAATGTCACTTGATCGCAGCTTTATGTACCTGTAGATTCACTAACCGTCCACTTGCACTGTCGTCACTCCTCTGGTGAATCCTCAGAGGACCCCCACTGCTGGGCAAGCAAGAGGAAGTCTCCACAGTACACAGGCAGTTGTCTTGGCACCCGTAGAAGGACCCCACTTCCTGTAAACAGAAGAAGAGAGAAGATCCAGGACTGGAGTGTCACTTGATCACAGCTTTATGTACCTGGAGACGCCCCAACAATCAGAGGGATACAAAGTAATATTGTTTATAAACGTTGATCAGATGGGAGATGGAGAGATACAAAGTAACATTTTTAGAAACCTTGATTTCTCTATCTCCCATCTGATCAGTGTTACTTTGTTTATAAACACCGATCAGACGGGAGATAGTTACAAAGTAACATTGTTGGAGAGATACAAAGTAACATTGTTTATAAACCGATCAGATGGGAGACAGAGAGAGATACAGAGTAACAATGTTTGTAAACGTTGATCAGACAGGAGATGGAGAGATACAATGTTACTTTGTATGTCTCCATCTCCCGTGTGATCATTGTTTATAAACAATGTTACTTTGTTTACAAACATTGATCAGGCGGGAGATAGAAAGGTTCAAAGTAACATTGATCAGTCGGGAGATGGAGAGATACAGAGTAACATTGTTATAAACATTGATCAGACGGGAGATAAAGAGTTACAATGTTACTTTGTATCTCTCCATCTCCTGTCTGATCAATGTTTATAAAGTAACATTGTTTATAAACATTGATCAGATGGGAAATAGAGATATAAAGGTCAATCCCCCGTGTGATCAATGTTTATAAACAATGTTACTCTGTATCTCTCCATCTCCCGTCTGATCAATGTTACTTGTATCTCTCTATCTCCTGTCTGATCGATGTTTATAAAACAAAGTAACATTGTTTATAAACAATGATCACACGGGAGATGGAGACATACAAAGTAACATTGTTTGTATCTCTCCATCTCCTGTCTTATCAACGTTTACAAACATTGTTACTCTGTATCTCTCTCTGTCTCCCATCTGATCGGTTTATAAACAATGTTACTTTGTATCTCTCCATCTCCCGTGTGATCGATGTTTATAAACAATGTTACTTTGTATCTCTACTCATCAATGTTTATAAAACACAGCAGCTTTATTTTCGTAGCAGCTCCTGGCTGTCATTTTTAGGGTCAAAAATTGCTGTGGTGGGGTATAGTGGAATCGGGCGTACTATTATTATTATTATTATTATTATTATACAGGATTTATGGCGCCAACAGTGTGCTCAGCGCTTTACAATATAACGGGAGACAATACAGCAACAATACAGTTCAATACAAGAGGGATAGGAGGGCCCTGATCCTGGGAGCTTACAATCTAAGAGGGAGGGCCCTGATCCTGGGAGCTTACAATCTAAGAGGGAGGGGCTGATCCTGGGAGCTTACAATCTAAGAGGGAGGGGCTGATCCTGGGAGCTTACAATCTAGGAGACTACTACATCTGTCCTGTGGACGTCTCACATCCACAGCCGGTAATACCGTCCACGCTGCGATTCTTCCACATTGTGAGGCTTCAGGATTTGGTAGATTGTGTCTGCAGCGCTCTCTCCCCCTTGCAGACCTTCGCCTCCCATTTTGTCGGAGTTCTTCCTTCTCCTCCGAGGTTACGGGGCAGAATCTTCATTCTCGGTGTCACCGTTCAATTTCTGCTTTTTGCCACCAAACTAGATTGCAGGCCAGGGGATGCGCTCGGGTGACTCGCCCGGCAGGTCACCTCTCATTTGTTTTCCTCAATTTTGTGTTGTCATAAATTCATTCCAGCTGCTTGCGGTCGATGAGTTTGTCTCCGTCAGGGCAGGGAGCCGGCTGCCCGGTATGATGTATGACACGCGGTGCCTGTGCCAACCTCTCCATGAATCACTCCAGCTGTTTGGTGTCAGCATGAAAGCCAACAGGACAGCAGCGGGCCGGGAGAGCGCCGAGCGCCGAGCGCTATAGGAAGAGACATGACGTACGAATGTTTATTTAATAATTCTCTAATATTTCCAGCCCTGCTCGCGGTTGGGACCTCTAGGAGCGGGGGAGGGCGGCTGCCGGGGAAGGTGGGTGGAACAGAAGACTCTAATCTGCTAGGGTGGCTCATCAATCACCGGGACAAGATCATTAATCAGGCGGAAGGGAAGAAAGAGGAGTTAGCGGGATTCAGTCACGGCGTTGTGGGACGAGCGCGGCGTCCGAGCACCATACAAAATTACTGATTATAATTGTATCTCTCGCTCTGCGGTGACTCCTGCAAATTGCGTTTTTGTATGCTCCAGAGGCCCGCGCTTATGGGTGGTCATGTGAAGCCGATCCATAGCATTGGTCTGAGGGGCTCCGGGAATTACTCATCTTCACATTCTCTGCTGAATAATTTACAGTGGAAAATGGATTTTTTTTGCACCTCTGTCAGAGCCTGCCAATATCTCTTCTTGGCTGATGCGGAGAGGGAACACAACGAGGGTTACACAGTGATCATCGCTGTCACCTCTCAGGGGGGTTAGCCGCAGGTAAACGGTTTCTTCTTCAGGAGCCAGGCCTCTTTCATTTATGGTCACCATCTTGTATCTTCCACCCAGGGGCGGACTGACCATTCGAGCACTGCCCGGGGGCCCCATGAAATGCTCCTGGTACCTTTTTGTATAGGCTTTTTTGAGTGTGGGCGAGGACACAGGGGCCCCATGATCCCCTATTGCCCGGGGACCCCATGAGCTGCCAGTCTGCCCCTGCCTCCAGCGTTCTTCCTGCCCTCCGTAGGGCATTACCCTTTTGTAGAATCTTCATATCCTGAAGAAAAAAGTCAGCAGGGATAGTGGGAACCCCTCATAATGGGCACAGCGGGTGTACAGACCCGGGAACTCGGCACAGGGATGGTGGGAACCCCTCATAATGGGCAAAGTGGGCATACAAACCCGGGAACTCAGTACAGGGATGGTGGGAACCCCTCATAATCTGCACAGCGGGTGTACAGACCCGGGAACTCAGCACAGGGATGGTGGGAACCCCTCATAATCTGCACAGCGGGTGTACAGACCCGGGAACTCAGCACAGGGATGGTGGGAACCCCTCATAATGGGCACAGCGGGCGTACAGTCCCGGGAACTCGGCACAGGGATGGCAGGAACCCCTCATAATGGGCACAGTGAAGGTACAGACCCGGGAACTCAGCACAGGAATGGCGGGAACCCCTCATAATCTGCACAGCGGGCGTACAGACCCGGGAACTCAGCACAGGGATGGTGGGAACCCCTCATAATGGGCACAGCGGGTGTACAGACCCGGGAACTCGGCATAGGAATGGGGGGAACCCCTCATAATGGGCACAGCGGGTGTACAGACCTGGGAACTCAGCACAGGGATGGTGGGAACCCCTCATAATGGGCACAGTGGAAGTACAGACCCGGGAACTCTGCACAGGGATGGTGGGAACCCCTCATAATCTGCACAGCGGGTGTACAGACCCGGGAACCCAGCACAGGAATGGCGGGAACCCCTCATAATGGGCACAGCGGGCGTACAAACCCGGGAACTCAGCACAGGAATGGTGGGAACCCCTCATAATGGGCACAGCGGGCGTACAGACCCGATGGTCGGAGATCTACTGTGTCCTTCAGTGAAAGCAGAAAAAAAAAGGACTTTATGGTGAGTGCAAAAAAAATCCCGGGTTTCCTGCACCACCCCTATTTTATGTATTATTATTATACAGGATTTATATATTATTATTATTATTATTATTATACAGGATTTATGGCGCCAACAGTTTGCTCAGCACTTTACAATATAACGGGAGACAATACAGCAACAATACAGTTCAATACAAGAGGGATAGGAGGGCCCTGATCCTGGGAGCTTACAATCTAGGAGGGAGGGGCCTGATCCTGGGAGCTTACAATCTAGGAGGGAGGGGCCTGATCCTGGGAGCTTACAATCTAGGAGGGAGGGGCCTGATTCTGGGAGCTTACAATCTAAGAGGGAGGGGCTGGTGGAACAAAAGGTAATATCCGAATCTTCTGTTTCTCCCATCAGTCCATCCCCCACAGTTATTAGCTGAGGGCAGGAGAGGCTTCACTGAAGAGAGGTTTTCAGAGATTGCCTAAGAGTAGGTGATAGTCGGGACAGATTGGGGTAGAGAGTTCCAGAGGATGGGGGGGGCTCTGGAGAAGTCCTGGAGATGAGCATGTGAGGAGGAGACAAGGGAGCTGAAGGGACAAGGGAGGTGGTGGGCGGAGCGGAGAGGACAGTTTGGTTGATATTTGGAGACAAGATCGGTGATGTAATTTCAGGAGCCCTAATGAATGACAAAAGTATCCTTTCTGAGCCCAACATGGAGGACGTCGTGTTCGGGGGGGTGGAAGAGCCGCGTTCGGGGAGGTGGAAGAGCCGCGTTCGGGGAGGTGGGAGAGCCGCGTTCGGGGAGGTGGGAGATCCGCGTTCGGGGAGGTGGGAGATCCGCGTTCGGGGGGAGGTAGAAGAGCCGCGTTCGGGGGGTGGTAGAAGAGCCGCGTTCGGGGGGTGGTAGAAGAGCCGCGTTCGGGGGGTGGTAGAAGAGCCTCGTTCGGGGGGATAGCAGAGCCGCGTTCGGGGGGTGGTGGTAGAAGAGCCGCGTTCGGGGAGGTAGGAGAGCCGCGTTCGGGGAGGTAGAAGAGCCGCGTTCGGGGGGGTGGTAGAAGAGCCGCGTTCGGGGAGGTAGAAGAGCCGCGTTCGGGGGGAGGTAGCAGAGCCGCGTTCGGGGGGAGGTAGCAGAGCCGCGTTCGGGTGGTGGTAGAAGAGCCGCGTTCGGGGGGTGGTAGAAGAGCCTCGTTCGGGGGGGATAGCAGAGCCGCGTTCGGGGGGTGGTAGAAGAGCCGCGTTCGGGGAGGTAGGAGAGCCGCGTTCGGGGAGGTAGAAGAGCCGCGTTCGGGGGGTGGTAGAAGAGCCGCGTTCGGGGAGGTAGAAGAGCCGCGTTCGGGGGGAGGTAGCAGAGCCGCGTTCGGGGGGAGGTAGCAGAGCCGCGTTCGGGGGGGATAGCAGAGCCGCGTTCGGGGAGGTAGAAGAGCCGCGTTCGGGGGGATAGCAGAGCCGCGTTCGGGGAGGTGGGAGAGCCGCGTTCGGGGAGGTAGAAGAGCCGCGTTCGGGGAGGTAGAAGAGCCGCGTTCGGGGAGGTGGGAGAGCCGCGTTCGGGGAGGTGGGAGAGCCGCCGCGTTCGGGGAGGTAGAAGAGCCGCGTTCGGGGAGGTGGGAGAGCCGCGTTCGGGGAGGTGGGAGAGCCACGTTCAGGGAGGTGGGAGAGCCGCGTTCGGGGAGGTAGAAGAGCCCGCGTTCGGGGAGGTAGAAGAGCCGCGTTCGGGGGGATAGCAGAGCCGCGTTCGGGGAGGTAGGAGAGCCGTGTGTGACATGTGCCAGCTCTCCTCTCCTGGGTACGGATGCGGTTGGAATCCGGAGGATTATGTCTTCGGATAATTGTACGTCGCTAATTGTCATCTCATGCTAATTCTGGCAGCCGCGTTCAGCGAGGCCCGGAGCCAAGGACAAGCACTCCGCCTGTTGTCATAGGTGAGGAAATGATTCCCTGACAGCACCGGCATCTGATTCCAGCCAACGTGGCGGCCATATTGGTACAGCTCTGGGCCGGCTGTGCTGTGCCAGCTGCCAAAGTGTGTACTCTTCTAATTCATTCAGGTAATTGGCTTTCTGTGGGACAGTCAGTGAAGCAGGAGGACGTGGATGGAATGTAGCATGGCTGTGTGTATGGTGGATGGTTTGCTGCGTGTCCAGGAGTGAATGTATACGGGGGGGGGGGGGGGGGGGGGGGTGAGGCATTCATTCATTCATTGGATGGATCTGGGGGACCAGGAAGTTCCAGCTTCAGTTGACCGCCAAGAAAAGGCTCTGAGACTCCCACCCAGGACTTTGTTCCCTATAATGAAAGAAAATAAACACTTAAAGGGGAACCCCACTGCAGCTAAGCAGCACAAACCAAAAAAACGATTTCATTCATTTTAATTATTCAAAGCAAACTCCGCCCATTCATCCATCCATGTCTCCATGCTTTGTTTTGCTGAGAAGTCACTTTGAAAAACGACCCCCCCCAGCATTTCCTGCCACGGCCATCTTAAGTAAGGGCAGATGAATTTACTTCCTGGAATCTGCAATCCTTCTGCCTTAAAGCAGAACTTCCCCTTTTGGGTGGAACTCCGCTTTAATCTTTGTCCCCGCTCCCCATTAAGGATTGGCACCAGGGGGGAGCGGGTACCTGCTCCCACTTCCGCTGCGATCGCCTAGGTCAGGGGTAGGCAACCTGAGAGCCGCAGGACTACAAGTTCCATCATGCCTCTGCAAGTCATAGCTGTAACTGTCAGTTTTGTAATCTTTGCAATGCCTCATGGGAAATGTAGTTCCACAACAGCTAGAGAGCCACAGGTTGCCTACCCCTGGTCTAGGTAAGCGGAAGTTGTTTTCCCTCCCCGGAATGTCCCAGAAGACTACAGGGACCATTCACAAAGCGCAGCACTTCTCATGTATGCACAGTGGATGCCCGGCTGTGAAGCCGCAAGCTGACACAGCCGGGTGCTCACACTAAAGATGCCGGGGAGAGAAGACGGCCGGTGAAACCAGCGGGGACACCGCCGGACTGAGGGACAGTAAGTGATCGGTGGGGGGACACCGCCGGACTGAGGGACAGTAAGTGATCGGTGGGGGGACACCGCCGGACTGAGGGACAGTAAGTGATCGGTGGGGGGACACCGCCGGACTGAGGGACAGTAAGTGATTGGTGGTGGGGACACCGCCGGACCGAGGGACAGGTAAGTGATCGGTGGGGGGACACCGCCGGACTGAGGGACAGTAAGTGATCGGTGGTGGGGACACCACCGGACTGAGGGACAGTAAGTGATCGGTGGGGGGGACACCGCCGGACCGAGGGACAGGTAAGTGATCGGTGGGGGGACACCGCCGGACCGAGGGACAGGTAAGTGACCGGTGGGGGGACACCGCCGGACCGAGGGACAGGTAAGTGATCGGTGGTGGGGACACCACCGGACTGAGGGACAGTAAGTGATCGGTGGGGGGACACCGCCGGACCGAGGGACAGGTAAGTGATCGGTGGGGGGACACCGCCGGACCGAGGGACATGTAAGTGACTGGTGGGGGGACACCGCCGGACCGAGGGACAGGTAAGCGATCGGTGGTGGGGACACCACCGGACTGAGGGACAGTAAGTGATCGGTGGGGGGACACCGCCGGACCGAGGGACAGGTAAGTGATCGGTGGGGGGACACCGCCGGACCGAGGGACAGGTAAGTGATAGGTGGGGGGACACCGCCGGACTGAGGGACAGGTAAGTGATAGGTGGGGGGACACCGCCGGACTGAGGGACAGGTAAGTGATAGGTGGGGGGACACCGCCGGACCGAGGGACAGGTAAGTGATCGGTGGTGGAGACACCGCCGGACCGAGGGACAGGTAAGTGATCGGTGGGGGGACACCGCCGGACCGAGGGACAGTAAGTGATCGGTGGGGGGGACACCGCCGGACTGAGGGACAGGTAAGAGATCGGTGGGGGGACACCGCCGGACCGAGGGACAGGTAAGTGATCGGTGGTGGAGACACCGCCGGACCGAGGGACAGGTAAGTGATCGGTGGTGGGGGACACCGCCAGACCGAGGGACAGGTAAGTGATCGGTGGTGGGGACACCGCCGGACTGAGGGACAGGTAAGTGATTGGTGGGGGGACACCGCCGGACCGAGGGACAGGTAAGTGATTGTTGGTGGGGACACCGCCGGACCGAGGGACAGGTAAGTGGCTGTATTTTAAAAGTCAGCAGCTACAGGTTTTTTTTTTTTCAGCTGTAACTGAGCCCCTCCTGAAGACTCCTGGGATCATCATAAAACCATCAAATATAAAAAAAAAGCTGTTTTTATATTTGATGGTTTTTTTGATGATGATTAATAAAGATGCATACAAATTTTTAATTTACTGGTGCTGTTAAAGTTCTATTCTATTGGGGGGTGTCTCCATATATCGCATCTTTGGTGTTAGTGGGAGGAATAATGCCCCATCATTGGTGTCAGTGGGAGGAATAGTGCCCCATCATTGGTGTCAGTGGGAGGAATAGTGCCCCATCATTGGTGTCTGTGGGAGGAATAATGCCCCATCATTGGTGTCTGTGGGAGGAATAGTGCCCCATCATTGGTGTCAGTGGGAGGAATAGTGCCCCATCATTGGTGTCAGTGGGAGGAATAGTGCCCCATCATTGGTGTCTGTGGGAGGAATAGTGCCCCATCATTGGTGTCTGTGGGAGGAATAGTGCCCCATCATTGGTGTCTGTGGGAGGAATAGTGTCCCATCTTTTAGAGATACTTTTGTAACCCTTTCCAGCTTCATGCAAGTCAACAATTCTTGATGGTAGGTCTTCTGAGAGCTCTTTTCTGCGAGGCATGGTTCACATCAGACAGTGCTTCTTGAAACCAGTAAACCCAAAACAGGTGTCAGCAACACATCCAATATCATCACACTGATTGGAGTCAAGGTTGGCTCACTCCTGGCTCCAATTAGTTCTGGGAGAAGTCATTAAGCTAGGGCCTCACATACTTTTTCCTCCCTGCACTGTGAATGTTTACATGTTATGTGCAATTAAACCATGGCAACATCTAATGTTTGTGTAGTATTATGTTCAGCAGACTGTGTTCTTCTATTGTTGTGACTTAGATGACGTTCAGAGCACATTTTATGCCCAATTCATGCAAAACTCCACGTAATCCCAAGGGGTTCACATACCTTTTTCTTGCAACTGTAGGTATCAGTGGGAGAAATGGTGCCCCATCATTGGTGTCAGTGGGAGGAATAGTGCCCCATCATTGGTGTCAGTGGGAGGAATAGTGCCCCATCATTGGTGTCAGTGGGAGGAATAGTGCCCCATCATTGGTGTCAGTGGGAGGAATAGTGCCCCATCATTGGTGTCAGTGGGAGGAATAGTGCCCCATCGTTGGGTGTCAGTGGGAGGAATAGTGCCCCATCGTAGGTGTCAGTGGGAGGAATCGTGCCCCATCATTGGTGTCCGTGGAATAGTGCCCCATCGTAGGTGTCAGTGGGAGGAGTAGCGCCCCATCGTAGGTGTCAGTGGGAGGAGTAGCGCCCCATCGTAGGTGTCAGTGGGAGGAGTAGCGCCCCATCGTAGGTGTCAGTGGGAGGAGTAGCGCCCCATCGTAGGTGTCAGTGGGAGGAGTAGCGCCCCATCGTAGGTGTCAGTGGGAGGAGTAGCGCCCCATCGTAGGTGTCAGTGGGAGGAGTAGCGCCCCATCGTAGGTGTCAGTGGGAGGAGTAGCGCCCCATCGTAGGTGTCAGTGGGAGGAGTAGCGCCCCAGTGTAGGTGTCAGTGGGAGGAGTAGTTCCCTGGTCGTAGGTGTCAGTGGGAGGAGTAGTTCCCTGGTCGTAGGTGTCAGTGGGAGGAGTAGTTCCTTGGTCGTAGGTCTCAGTGGGAGGAGTAGTTCCTTGGTCGTAGGTGTCAGTGGGAGGTAGTAGTTCCTTGGTCGTAGGTGTCAGTGGGAGGAGTAGTTCCCTGGTCGTAGGTGTCAGTGGGAGGAGTAGCGCCCCATCGTAGGTGTCAGTGGAAGGAGTAGTGCCTCCATGCTGGTGTTGATGAAATGAATTCTGTCTGACTGTTGGTATTGGTGTAAGGATTAGTGCCCCATTGTTGGTGTCAGTGGCAGCAATAATGTCTCAAGGGCCGGATAAAGGCAAGCAAAGGGCCACACTTTGGAGACCACTGCTTTAAGGTAAGTGTAGTCTTTGGAATCCTCTCTGGGTGGAGTTCTCCTTTAAGTAAAATCTCTCTGCTTCCGGTTAGTATGGCGGTCTGCAGGCGGCGGTGTCACGAATGTCCTGTATATAGTCCCTTGCAGGTCAGAGGAAACCTCTGGCTCCATCCTCGGGGGAGGTGTCGGGTAAGTGGCGTGCACATTTCACCTTTTGCACCTTCTCTGATCAGCGGCCATGCGTGGGGATTGCTGGAAGCCGTGCAGATTTTCCAGCAGATCACCTAGACTGGATGTGGAGCCGCTTTGTATCTCTACCTGAAAATTCCATCCTCCCCTGCCAAGCCCGTCGGCATCGCTCGCAGAGGTGGAGGAAGTTTGGAGAGAGGGGGGGCGGGCGGTAATTATTGGAATTAGAAGGGAGCCGTTTTCTGCAGTGTTGAAAAGTCGAAGCTTTAGCCAAACTTGACACCAGAATCTCTATTCACATTCATTGGCAGGGCGGATCGGGGATAAGAAGAGGGTCGGGAGGTGAACTCTGCCCTCTGTGCTGTGCAGCGGGAACGTATCCCTCATTATAGGCCGGGGGCGCCGCTCCGCGTACATTACTGCGTCTGTGGAAGGATTTTGTCTTTTCTTGCACCTTTTTATTTTTTTTTTTTTTCTCTTTTTTGCAGTGGAGCGGCGCCCCCAGTGGCCAGATCTCTCTTAGAATCTTAGATGAACCCCTCGCCTACAGGGCACTCATACCCCCTTCCTGCCCCCAGGCCAATTTTCAGCTTTCAGCGCTGTCACACTTTCAATGACAATTGCGCGGTCATGCAACACTGTACCCGGATGAAATTTTTATCATTTTTTTGAGACAGAGCTTTCTTTTGGGGGTATTTAATTTTTTTGCTAAACAAACCAAAAACAACTAAAAATTTTGAAAAAAAAAAAAAGCTTTTTCTTAGTTTTTGTTTTAAAATTTTGTAAATAAGTGATTTTTCTCCTTCACTGATGTGTGCTAATGAGGCTGCACTGATGGACACTGATAGGTGGCAGTGATGGGCACTGATGAGGAGGCACTGGTAGGTGGCACTGATGGGCATTGACAGGCATCACTGATGGGCACTGAAAGGCAGCTCTCCTATATGGCACTGATAGGCGGGCACTAACAGGCGTTGATAGGTGGCACTGATTGGCAGCACTGACTGGCATTGATAGGTGGCACTGACTGGTACTGATAGGTGGCACTGATTGGCAGCACTGACTGGCATTGATAGGTAGCACTGACTGGCATTGATAGGTGGCACTGACTGGTACTGATAGGTGGCACTGATTGGCAGCACTGATAGGTGGCACTGACTGGCATTGATAAGTGGCACTGAAAGGCAGTTCAGATGGGCACTGATATGTTGCATTGATGTGCATTGGTAGGCACTGATGAGCACTGACAGATGGCACTGCTGGGGCTACACATGATCATCAGGGCACCGCCGATCGCTGCACTCCCAGAGCCACGCATGCGCGGTTAGAATGGGCGCATGTCATATGATGTCCTCCGAGAACGAGAGAACCGCCTTGTGCCCGTCATTGCCTTATATGGTTGGCGGGAGGCGGTTAAAGTCCATAAAAGGTCCCTGAACTCTGCATGAAAGTCACTTCATGGTGGCATTAAAGTGTTCTTATTCAAATATATATATATATTTTTTTTTCTGGTCCTCTAACCTCCCTGGAGGTATTCCTGAGTGTAGCTCGGGGTAAAGTTTCAGCACCACAAGCGGTAACCCCCCCCTCCCCCCCCCCCCCCCCCCCCCCCCCCCCCCCCCCCCCCCAGCTACACTCAGGAATACACTGCAGCGTTGCTCTGGGATCCCTCCAGCACTTACCTTGTCCTGCGCTCCCGCGATGTCCCCCCTGCAGTGTCCCCGGCAATGTCCTCCAGCCGATGCCGGCATCTGTCTTCCGGGTTCCGGTCCCTGCGAGCGTCGGGACGTACGGGGGACGGAACTGGCGGGAAATTCAAAAATGTTAAAAGTGACATTCACTAAAATCACATAGTATAACATTCCTGTATCAAACCATTTCACATACATTTTATCCGGCGCCCTGCCTGCATTTTTATTGTTCTTTCTGCCTGGAAACTGAGAAACGTCCATGGCGTCCAAAAAGCGTCCCTTTAGGTCAGACGCGGTTTTAGAGCGGCTAGAGAACAGCGATAGTAAATCAGAACCCACTTGCAGAATTGAGTGATAATGATTGGTGGGGGAAACTCCTCATCAGACACTGAAAACGATTCTGCGACTGAGCTCAGCGATGTGCGAACTTGGCGCTCTATTTCACATTATTTCACAAATTTATTATTATTATATTATTATTTTTTATGATTATTTATTACATTTTAATTTATGATTTCGTGTTTCAAGTTTTATCCTCCCCGGGATGTTTACTAGACTCTTGTTCGGACAGATTTCAGTGAGTTATTCCTAAAAATTACAGGCCTACAATAAAAAAAAAAAATCTTTCCATGCAAAAAAATGTACCGCTTTGAGCACAGAAATCCTGACATCATCAGACCGCTAGGGAGGTTAAATACATCAAAGAGGGGAATGGAGCGGCAGGGAGGTGAAGAGAAAAAAACAACACCGCTCTTAGTGGGACAGAGAAGATATGATGTACATGGGGCAAGATAAACAAAAACAAGAATAACTGTTTATCATTTTTTCTTTATAATGTTACTAAACCCACAACAGTACAATCAGTCTGTGTACGCAGTGACGCCTGCTTGTTCTACTCACCATGGAACCTAAGGGGTTAATCCTCCTGGTGTGTAAAGGATGTTTGTTTGATCCTGTCTTCTCTGACCCCCCCCCCCCCCTTTTCTGTCCCCCAATCTATCTGCTTATAGTACAGAGCTCTAGGAGGCACTTTGTACATGCTCAGTTTGGTGTATATTGCCTTTTCCCTTTTGGAAGGTAACTTGTGATTAATAAAGAAATAATTAGCACTGTCCAGACAGAGGGTCAGGGGTCATGCAGCCTCATAGGACAGTCAGAGCACAATGAAAATTTCTCCTACGAGCTTTAACTAGTGCTTGGCTGGACACTGATAGAAGTAACAAGACTGCTATATACTGCTGATGAGAAAAGGTGTTTAGCAGTTTATATCTACGGATATAGTGCGGGGTCCGGGGAGAGCGGATATAGTGAGTGCGGGGTCCGGGGAGAGCGGATATAGTGAATGCGGGGTCCGGGGAGAGCGGATATAGTGAATGCGGGGTCCGGGGAGAGCGGATATAGTGCGGAGTCCGGGGGAGAGCGGATATAGTGAATGTGAGGTCCAGGGAGAGCGGATATAGTGAATGCGGGGTCCGGGGAGAGCGGATATAGTGAATGCGGGGTCCGGGGAGAGCGGATATAGTGAATGCGGGGTCCGGGGAGAGCGGATATAGTGAATGCGGGGTCCGGGGAGAGCGGATATAGTGAATGCGGGGTCCGGGGAGAGCGGGATATAGTGAATGCGAGGTCCGGGGGAGAGCAGATATAGTAAATGCGGGGTCCGGGGAGAGCGGATATAGTGAATGCGGGGTCCGGGGAGAGCGGATATAGTGAATGCGGGGTCCGGGGAGAGCGGATATAGTGAATGCGGGGTCCGGGGAGAGCGGATATAGTGAATGCGGGGTCCGGGGAGAGCGGATATAGTGAATGCGGGGTCCGGGGAGAGCGGATATAGTGAATGCGGGGTCCGGGGAGAGCGGATATAGTGAATGCGGGGTCCGGGGAGAGCGGACATGGTGAACGTGGGGTCCGGGGAGAGCGGACATGGTGAACGCGGGGTCCGGGAGAGCGGACATGGTGAACGCGGGGTCCGGGGAGAGCGGACATGGTGAACGCGGGGTCCGGGGAGAGCGGACATGGTGAACGCGGGGTCCGGGGAGAGCGGACATGGTGAACGCGGGGTCCGGGGAGAGCGGACATGGTGAACGCGGGGTCCGGGGAGAGCGGACATGGTGAACGCGGGGTCCGGGGAGAGCGGACATGGTGAACGCGGGGTCCGGGGAGAGCCGGTGCAACTTGAAAAAAGTACAATGACTGGCAGATTTTTTAAAAAAACTGTTTTTGGGGAAGGTTGTCCCCCCCCCCCCCCCCCCCCCCCCCCCCATTTTCAGGTGTCCCCCTCCTGTACCGGCATAGTACTGTTCAGTAGATATCACCCGGTGATGCCGCTGGGCGCTGTGGCCTCTAGTACGCCCGCCTGGTGTGTTTTGCTGGGAACTTGTTTGATCTCTGAAGTATTTTGTTTGGGAAGCACAATCTACAGTCAATTAAGATTCCACTCTGCAAATTCAGAGATAATTTAATTAACAGAACGGCAAGGAAGGGTCCTCGGGGGGACGGCACCGAGATTGCTCAATTTAATTTTCAGCAGCAAAAGAAGTGGCTGTGGGTAAACTTATGACAAATGAGAGTAAATTGGGGGGGGGGGGGGGGGGGTACGGACGGGCATTTATCGGGGTCGGGCACATTATCAGCTGTTCTGTCTTCATTTAATCTGGGTGATTGGGGGCAAATCTCACTCACCCGGCATTTTGTAATTAACATATTGTGGCATATTCTGTAATTAACAGATCATTTACACCACACATTATAGTGTGATATTGGGACCCCCAAGGTCAGTGTGTCATTGTTCTGGGACCCCCAAGATTTGAGGTGTCATTGTTCTGGGACCCCCAAGATTTGAGGTGTCGTTGTTCTGGGACCCCCAAGATTTGAGGTGTCGTTGTTCTGGGACCCCCAAGATTTGAGGTGTCGTTGTTCTGGGACCCCCAAGATTTGAGGTGTCGTTGTTCTGGGACCCCCAAGATTTGAGGTGTCATTGTTCTGGGACCCTCGAGTGTCGGGGTGTCATTGTTCTGGGACCCTCAAGATGTGGGGTGTCATTGTTCTGGGACCCCCCCCCAAGATGTGGGTTGTCATTTTTCTTGGGCCCCCAGGATTTGGTGTCATTGTTCTGGGACCCCCCCCCCCCCCCAAGTGTCGATGAGAGTCTGTCCTTGTTCTTGGGGCCCCAAGCAACAGTGGTTCAGTGTTGTGAGATCCTGAGTGTTTTAGGGCTCCCAGGTATCAGAATGTCATCATTCCGAGGCTCCCAAGTGTCAGTGGGTCATTGTTCTGGGACCCCCCAATTGTCGCAGTGTCATTGTTCTGGGATCCTCCCCCCCCCAAGTGTCGAGGAGTCTGTCCTTGTTCTTTTGGCCCCAAGCAACAGTGGTTCAGTGTTCGGAGATCCTGAGTGTTTTAGGGCTCCCAGGTATCCAAATGTTGTCATTCTGAGGCTCCCAAGTGTCGGGGTGTCATTGTTCTGGGACCCCCCAATTGTCAGGGTGTCATTGTTCTGGGACCCAAGTGTTGGGGTGTCATTGTTTTGGGACCCAAGTGTTGGGGTGTCATTGTTTTGGGACCCCCCCCCACGTGTCGGGGTGTCATTGTTCTGGGACCCCCCACGTGTCGGGGTGTCATTGTTCTGGGACCCCCACGTGTCAGGGTGTCATTGTTCTGGGACCCCCCACGTGTCGGGGTGTCATTGTTCTGGGACCCCCCCACCTGTCGGGGTGTCATTGTTCTGGGACCCCCCCCCACCTGTTGGGGTGTCATTGTTCTGGGACCCCCCAAGTGTCGATGAGTCTGTCCTTGTTCTTTTGGCCTCAAGGAACAGTGGTTCAGTGTTGTGAGATCCTGAGTGTTTTAGGGCTCCCAGGTATCCGAATGTCGTCATACTGAGGCCCCCAAGTGTCAGTGGGTCATCGTTCTGGGCCCCGCCGAGCAACAGTGGTGTTCAGTGTTGTGGGATCCTGAGTGTTTTTTGTCCCCCAGGCATCAGAGTCTTCGTTCTGGAGCCCCTAAGCATCAGCTTGTCATTGTCCTGAGACCCACAAGTGTCAGGGTGTTATTGTTCTGGGACCTCCCCCCCCCCCTCAAGTGTCGGGGTGTTGTTGTTGTTCTGGGACCTCCCCCCCCCCCCCCCCCCAAGTGTCGATGGTTCAGTGTTGTGAGATAATGAGTGTTTTAGGGCTCCCAGGTATCCGAATGTCATCATTCTGAGGCCCCCAAGTGTCAGTAGACAGGGGCGGACTGACCATTTGGAAACTCAGGCACTGCCCGGGGTCAGTAGGGGGCCCCATGAGATGTCCTTGGTTCCTTTTTCATAGGCTTTTTTGAGTTTGGGCAAGGACACGGGCCCCATGATCCCCTATTGCCTGGGGGCCCCATGAGTTGTCAGTCCGCCCCTGTCAGTAGACCATTGTTCTTGGGCCCCAAGCAACAGTGGTGTTCAGTGTTGTGAGATCCTGCGTATTTTATGTCCCCCAGACATCAGAGTCGTGGTTCTGGAGCCCCCAAGCATCAGCTTGTCATCATTCTGAGGCCCCCAGGTGTCAGTGGGTCATTGTTCTGGGACCCCCAGGTGTCAGTGGGTCATTGTTCTGGGACCCCCAGGTGTCAGTGGGTCATTGTTCTGGGACCCCCAGGTGTCAGTGGGTCATTGTTCTGGGACCCCCAGGTGTCAGTGGGTCATTGTTCTGGGACCCCCAGGTGTCAGTGGGTCATTGTTCTGGGACCCCCAGGTGTCAGTGGGTCATTGTTCTGGGACCCCCAGGTGTCAGTGTGTCATTGTTCTGGGACCCCCAGGTGTCAGTGGGTCATTGTTCTGGGACCCCCAGGTGTCAGTGTGTCATTGTTCTTGGGTCTCTTTCCTTGGCCTGTCCTTGTCCATGTTCTTGGGTCTCTTCCCTTGGCCTGTCCTTGTTCTGGGACCCCCAGGTATCAGTGTGTCATTGTTCTTGGGTCTCTTCCCTTGGCCTGTCCTTGTTCTGGGACCCCCAGGTGTCAGTGTGTCATTGTTCTGGGACCCCCAGGTGTCGGTGGGTCATTGTTCTGGGACCCCCAGGTGTCAGTGTGTCATTGTTCTTGGGTCTCTTCCCTTGGCCTGTCATTGTTCTGGGACCCCCAGGTGTCAGTGGGTCATTGTTCTGGGACCCCCAGGTGTCAGTGGGTCATTGTTCTTGGGTCTCTTCCCTTGGCCTGTCCTTGTTCTGGGACCCCCAGGTGTCAGTGGGTCATTGTTCTTGGGTCTCTTTCCTTGGCCTGTCCTTGTTCTGGGGCCCCTGAGTTGTGTGTATGCCGTTCTATTCATGTTTTCCACACGTTAGTAAATCCCAGCCTTGGTCTCCGTGACTTTCCCTGTCGTCACGTCTTGGCAGGAGCAGAGTTAAGCAGCCCCCCTCCATGTGTAACCAGTAAAGCGTCCTGTTCCCAGCAGGCGTCTCCCCCAGTTTCTGGTGTATGTTCTAATAAGGGGAGCTCGGCCTAGTTTGCAGGCAGCGGGGGGTAAGTGGTGGAGAGCCGTGTAAGCCGTTCCCTTGTCCCGGGGTCTCCGCAGAGCTTTTGATTAGCGGCAGATGAAGGCCCCTGATCTGAGGAATCCTCCCTCGCCGGCTCCCTTCTCTTGTTAATAAATGTATATTTAACAATGTCTGGGAGCCTATGAAGTGATAATAACTAAATCAATACCTTTGCCATTGATTCGTCCCGGCTCCCCGCGGCGTGGCACAGCGAGTGATGCGCTAATTTTCCAGCTAACTAGCGCCCTGATCTGCAGTCCGGCTATTGATTGCTTTTGTATCAGACCGGCTCTAAACTTTATCCCCCGCGTCTGTATAAATCATTGCGCACCGTCTCAGCGTGCCGCTTCTTCTCTACAAAGGAAATGTACATATTTAACTCGCCGCCGAGAGAAAAGACGCAGCCAACGCAGACGTTCTGGAAAAGGCTGTGTAAATATTTTCATCCCTTTTGTGTCTTCTGTCCACACCGCCTCTGAGTAATCTTCGTGTCTGTGGTGGGGGCCAATAGATGATCTTTCTGCTGATGGGGACACTCGCCCCACAGTCACATTTTTATGTCTTTTTTTTTTTTTTTTTTGTACAAACTTTGAAATGGAGCTGAGAAACGTAACAAACAGGAACAGGGCAGGGATTGCGGCTATACCTCTGTGATACCTGCAGCAAAGGGAGACTAGAAATCTCGTCAAACACATGAAGATCTTCAAGAAAGTCCTTTGTAAGGAGTGACTGCCAGGGCTCATTACCTGCATATGCCCCCCCCCCCCCCTCTCATGTGTCTCACATGGCTGCTTTTTGTTTTTGCCTTTCAGCTGTTTCCTGAACAGTGACAACAGAAAATGAACTAATATGACCCCCCCCCCCCTTTTTTTTTTTTATACTTTTAAAATTTAAATTGTTAAATTGGATCCCACATTCACTATATCCGCTCTCCCCGGACCCCGCCTTCGCCATGCCCGCTCTCCCCGGACCCCGCCTTCGCCATGCCCGCTCTCCCCGGACCCCGCCTTCGCCATGCCCGCTCTCCCCGGACCCCGCCTTCGCCATGCCCGCTCTCCCCGGACCCCGCCTTCGCCATGCCCGCTCTCCCCGGACCCCGCCTTCGCCATGCCCGCTCTCCCCGGACCCCGCCTTCGCCATGCCCGCTCTCCCCGGACCCCGCCTTCGCCATGCCCGCTCTCCCCGGACCCCGCCTTCGCCATGCCCGCTCTCCCCGGACCCCGCCTTCGCCATGCCCGCTCTCCCCGGACCCCGCCTTCGCCATGCCCGCTCTCCCCGGACCCCGCCTTCGCCATGCCCGCTCTCCCCGGACCCCGCCTTCGCCATGCCCGCTCTCCCCGGACCCCGCCTTCGCCATGCCCGCTCTCCCCGGACCCCGCCTTCGCCATGCCCGCTCTCCCCGGACCCCGCCTTCGCCATGCCCGCTCTCCCCGGACCCCGCCTTCGCCATGCCCGCTCTCCCCGGACCCCGCCTTCGCCATGCCCGCTCTCCCCGGACCCCGCCTTCGCCATGCCCGCTCTCCCCGGACCCCGCCTTCGCCATGCCCGCTCTCCCCGGACCCCGCCTTCGCCATGCCCGCTCTCCCCGGACCCCGCCTTCGCCATGCCCGCTCTCCCCGGACCCCGCCTTCGCCATGCCCGCTCTCCCCGGACCCCGCCTTCGCCATGCCCGCTCTCCCCGGACCCCGCCTTCGCCATGCCCGCTCTCCCCGGACCCCGCCTTCGCCATGCCCGCTCTCCCCGGACCCCGCCTTCGCCATGCCCGCTCTCCCGGACCCCGCCTTCGCCATGCCCGCTCTCCCCGGACCCCGCCTTCGCCATGCCCGCTCTCCCCGGACCCCGCCTTCGCCATGCCCGCTCTCCCCGGACCCCGCCTTCGCCATGCCCGCTCTCCCCGGACCCCGCCTTCGCCATGCCCGCTCTCCCCGGACCCCGCCTTCGCCATGCCCGCTCTCCCCGGACCCCGCCTTCGCCATGCCCCGCTCTCCCCGGACCCCGCCTTCGCCATGCCCGCTCTCCCCGGACCCCGCCTTCGCCATGCCCGCTCTCCCCGGACCCCGCCTTCACAATTATTATTTTAGTAGATATAACCTGCTAAATACCTTTTCTCATTGGTAGTATATAGCAGTCTTGTGACTTCTATCAGTGTCCAGCAGAGCACTGGTTAAAGCTTGTAGGAGGAGTTTTCTTTCTGCTCTAGGAGGATGCAGAACTCCTGACCTCTGTCTGGACAGTGCTGATTGACCCTGTGCTGATTTGTATGCACTCTCCCAAGAAAAAAAAAACAAACAAAAAAACTTCTCTAGCAATACACACTAAACTGAGCATGTGCAGGGTGACTCCACACGATATGTCTTATCAAGAGATAAGAGGGGAACACTGGAAGAAAGGGAGGATCAGAGAAGACAGGATCAAACAGCCTTTTTGCACAATGCAGAGGGTTAACCCCTTAGGTCCCGCAGTGAGTATAACCAGCATGCTTTACTGCATCTACAGACTGATTGTACTGTTGTGGGTTTAATAACACTTTAGAGTAGAACTATAGGCAAGTCCTTATTTCATTTTGGAGAGAATAAATTTACTTCCACTTCCTGTCCCATAGCCAAAACAGGAAGCGTGATGAAATCTCTGAAAATTTAAGGGAATTCCTTGGGGAACCCCCAGCTCACTGGAACGAGAGTCCCCATTGGAAGGTTTCCCCTCTGACCTGTAGGCTGTAGTGCCTCCCTAGGGTCTTGTATGTTGGGTCATGACTTACGGCCAAGTCTACACTAAGCCCCGCCTTCATCCACTCACTCCTTATTGGATGAAAGAGAGACTGTTGTCTGACTGGTAAATGGCAAAGTAGAAGCTTCATGTGGAATCGGTTAGAAGTTGAGGCCCCGTGATCAGCCCATGGATCCCAGGGGGCCCAAAAAGGACACGCCCCTTTGTCTAATCTTTAGGCGTGTCTAATCTTTAGGGCGTGTCACGTTCACCATCAGCTGTTTATCCTTCATTTATATAAAGGCAGTTGTTTGTATCTCTTCTGATGTTTTAGTATCTTGGGTCCAGCCATTAGCCATCTTGTATTTGCTGCCCCTTGCTGAGACTTGTAGTACTGCAGGGGCTGGAGTCACAGCGTTCCATGCCAAGAGGAGAGTCGCGTGTGATTGGCTTCCATATGAATGGATATCTTTGTCTGGTTCTCTGTATAATGTCGCTGTCTCTGGGTGGGGGGGGGTCCCTTTTTTTTTTTATATATTTCTTTTGCTTTGTTGAACAGGTGGTATGCAGATGTTGTCGGCGTGCCTATAAACCAAATGCCTTTTCTTATTTGCACAATCCTGGCAGTTTATGGACCTTGCGACGTGTCGTGACACCAGTCTGATTTTGTCGGGGGGGCTTGGGAAGGCTCTGATTTTTAACAGGGCCACTTGACGGGGACCCCCTAAATGATGACGTAGTCAGGCTTTAACCTGTCCCCCTCCCTATACATCCCGGGGGGACAGTTTATTTACATTTCTGCAATGAGCCCATTTCACTACGTAAGATTTAAAAAAAAAAATACAAGCAAGGCTGTCGTCTGGTGATAGTAATTGTTATTATTATTATACAGGATTTATATAGTGCCAATAGTTTGCTCAGCGCTTTACAATATGTAATCCATAGCCAAAAATAGTACCCCCCCCCCCCCCCCCGCCCCACCCGCACAATAACGGATGAACAGTGTTTTAAATTAAAAATAAAAATTGCTACTTTAGGTAAAAAGTGTGAATTTTATTCTGTAATTTCTTCTATTTGAAATGCTGCTTAAAACAAATTTGTTTCAATTGGTACAAAACATTCATAGTCATTTACAAATTGAGGTTTTTGGGGGTTTTTTTGTTGCACAAAGTAAAAAAAAACGAAATAAATAATTCAATGATTAGAAAAACTTAAATGTTTCATTCATTGGTTATGGTAAAGTAAAGGTTAATATGACAAATGGGAACACATTTTTAGTTTTTCTAAAGGAAAAAAAAAAAAGAAAAAAAGTTGCTTAGACTTGCAGTGAAGAGGACCAGCACACCCAGAAGTAGATCTTTATGCTGGATTTAGTGAAATCCCAGATCAGCAAAATTAAAATTTGACACCAGTGTCTTGAGAACACGATGACCCTCTTTTTGTAAAATGGCGGACGGGTCTCTGGGCTACTATGGCCTCAAAACGTGTTTTTTTTTTTTTTTTTTTTTTTTTTTTTTTTATAAGACTTTAGTAAATCCTGTTTCAGAATCTACTCTTCTTTGTGCTGAATTTCTCTACATTGCTCTATTGTTTTTTCCCTCCATAAAGCCCTCCACTACCCAATTTTATGCGTAAAGGTAAACCTTCTGAATGCTGCTCCCGCCACAGCCCCCCTAATACTCAGCTGAGCCCCATTCTGATCCAGCACGGGAGCCTCTGGTGTCCTGGATCTCTCTCTCCTCATTGGCTGAGACACAGCAATGAGAGACATTGGCTCACACTGCATTCAGTTGCAGCCAGTGAGCCAATGAGGGGCCGAAAATAAAACTATTACACAAAGCAGGTATTTTAAAAAAACTGATCGATGTTTATAAACAATGTTACTTTTGTATCTCTCGGTCTCCCATCTGATCAGTGTTTATAAACAATGTTACTTTGTATCTCTCCATCTCCCGTCTGATCGATCTTCATAAACAATGTTACTTTATAAACCTTGATCAGACAGGAGATATAGATACAAAGTAACATTGTTTATAAGCATTGATCAGATAGGAGATGGAGAGATACAAAGTAACATTGTTTATAAACACTGATCAGACGGGAGATGGAGAGATACAATGTTACTTTATAAACCTTGATCAGACAGGAGATATAGATACAAAGTAACATTGTTTATAAGCATTGATCAGATAGGAGATGGGGAGATACAAAGTAACATTGTTTATAAACACTGATCAGACGGGAGATGGAGAGATACAATGTTACTTTATAAACCTTGATCAGACAGGAGATATAGATACAAAGTAACATTGTTTGTATCTCTCTATCTCCCGTCTGATCAGTGTTTATAAACAATGTTACTTTGTATCTGTCGATCTCCCGTCTGATCGATGTTTATAAACAATGTTACTTTGTATCTCTCGGTATCCCGTCTGATCGATGTTTATAAACAATGTTACTTTGTATCTCTCGGTATCCCGTCTGATCGATGTTTATAAACAATGTTACTTTGTATCTCTCGGTATCCCGTCTGATCGATGTTTATAAACAATGTTACTTTGTATCTCTCGGTATCCCGTCTGATCGATGTTTATAAACAATGTTACTTTGTATCTCTCGGTATCCCGTCTGATCGATGTTTATAAACAATGTTACTTTGTATGTCTCGATCTCCTGTCTGATCGATGTTTATAAACAATGTTACTTTGTATCTCTTGATCTCCTCCTGTCTGATCGATGTTTATAAACAATGTTACTTTGTATCTCTCGATCTCCCGTCTGATCGATGTTTATAAACAATGTTACTTTGTATCTCTTGATCTCCTCCTGTCTGATCGATGTTTATAAACAATGTTACTTTGTATCTCTTGATCTCCTCCTGTCTGATCGATGTTTATAAACAATGTTACTTTGTATCTCTCGATCTCCTGTCTGATCGATGTTTATAAACAATGTTACTTTGTATCTCTTGATCTCCTCCTGTCTGATCGATGTTTACAAACAATGTTACTTTGTATCTCTCGATCTCCCATCTGATCGATGTTTATAAACAATGTTACTTTGTATCTCAATCTCCTGTCTGATCAATGTTTATAAACAATGTTACTTGGGGTTGGAGCGGGAAGGCAGGAGAGGGCAGGTCGGCAGGCTATCCTTCATGTGCCCTGTGTAGGTTGTTGATGTTCTTTGAGCTCCTGAAGTACATCTGTTGCCCCCGACTGGTTAAGGGACTTGTGTGGGGTTTTGAATCGTGCGCTCTGTGATACGGGGAATGCTCCTTGGAATATTCTAACATTTAGGCACCCGATCTCTGAGACGTGTGAAGGAAGTGCAGATGTCAGTGCTATACATACACACTAGTCTGCAGAATGACCAAATGTCGACTGTTCCTAATAATCGGGACGGGACTCGCTGGAAGTGAACGCAGAATATGCCGTAAATTCTGTTTTCTTTCTGCACAAATACCCCCATCACCGGTTTCATGATTTGGGTTAATAGGTTGCCTCAGTTCCCTGTATTTTGTGTTTTACGTGTGTATCCTTCCTCTTTGTATTAATGGATTTTGGTAGAAAATGCTTTTGTCTCTTTTATCCCAGGATCACAGAAGAGTCAACGGTGACAACGTTTGAAGCATTAAAGGCACGTATCCGGGAGTTGGAAAGACAGCTCTCCCGAGGGGACCGCTACAAATGCCTCATTTGCATGGTGAGTGGCATATCCGCGCGGGCAATCAATGCAGTCATGTCTTTGTAGGTGGTGGATGTGTGGTGCAGATACAGCCATGTCAGCGGGATTCACCAAATCCTGGGGCAGGTTGGGCTCTGTCCGCTCAGCAGTTCTTGGGGACATCATGTCAGAAGTCTGTCGTCGTGACCTTTACCCCACACTCCAGGCCCGACCTTTAAAGGAGAAGCTGGGTGACACGAGGCAGGATTTTTTAGGACGACTGGAGATGTGCTTGGGCACCTTCCAAAATCACCTCTATTCAAACAATGTCATGGACTAAATACGGGCGTGTTTCCATGTAAGGGCACGGGTGTGACTGGTATCCAATCCCTTTGTTTAGGTCTGCTGCTGACCATGAATGATTCAGTTGATTGGGCTAGGAAGGCGCCAAAGCTCACCTCCTAGAGAGAGGACGTGCATGTGGCACCTGTAACTAAAAAGGCAGTTAGAGGACAAAGGCCAAGTCCCCATTGAAGCTGTGAAAAGGGGGAGGGGGGTACAGGCAGTACATGTATACTGGGCACCATCAGGAGAGCAAAGAGGCCCAGGTACGGCTTGGAAGCAAGATGAGTCCACGTGTAGTGGAGGTCTGGGAGTGGCAGTCTTATTCCCAGCCTACTGATGACAAACTGGGCAAGATCAGGAGCACTGAGGGCAGGGCCCCCAGTAGAGGTACTGCCATATTGGGCCAGATCAGGGGGTGGGGGTCCAGATTGGAAGCAGGATGAATCCTCATGTAGATGAGGTCTGGGAGTGGCAGTCCTGTTCATACCCCTACTGATGGCATACGAAAAGAGGCAAGATTAGGAATACTGAGGGCAGGGCCTCCTATGGGGTTCAGGCAGTACTGCCGTAATGCGCTACATCAGGTAACCCGGGGGGGGGGGTTCTCAGGGAGAGTGTGTCTGGGAGTGGTGGTCCTGTTCCTACCCTACTGGTGTCATACAAGAAGAGGCAAGATCAGGATCACCAGGGCAGGGCTTCCAATGGGAGGGTTCAGGCAGTACTGCCATAATGGCCCACATCGGGTAACTCGGAGGGGCGGGGAGAGTGTGTCCGGGAGTGGTGGTCCTGTTCCTACTCTACTGATATCATACAAGAAGAGGCAAGATCAGGAGCACCAAGGACAGGGCCTCTTATAGGGGTTCAGGCAATATGGCCATATTGGGTCGTGTATGGGGGGGTTGGGGTAGATATAGGTTTAGATTGGAAGCAGAATGAGCCAGATGAGGTCTGTGAGTGTCAGTGCTGTTCCTACCCTACTGATAACATGAAAAGAGGCAAGATCAAAAGCACTGGGGGCAGGGCCTCTTATGGGGTTAGGAAAAGCGAGTCTGGAGGTAGCTCGGAAGCGGGCTGAGCCCCTGAGGTTGGGGAGGCTTTACAGGGCCCCAAAATTATTTTAGTGGCCCTTGCCCTCCAGTATTGCCTGTGTCGTACCAGCAGCTGACCTTTTCATCATTGTTGTCTTGCCACGTCTTGGTGTGCACCCTGACTCTGTGTGGAGGTGGCCATTTTGGTAGAGGAGCCAGTCTTTCTCATATCAGAGCTCTCCCCCTGATGACTGGTGGGGAGAATGAGGAGGAAGCAGTAGGAAAGGTGGAGGAAGCAGAGATCCACAGAATGAATGGAACTGAAGCAGGGAGATTCTTGCATGGCAGGTCTTTAGGTACAGCTTCCTCTCCAGCAAGAAGATACACATTCCAGAACAGGATACCCTGCAAATTGTAGTGACCTTGTAAAGAGGTGCTTGGGATGTGATATTTCAGGAATCTGAAGCCGTATCCTCTGACAATGTTTCAGACTGGTGAGCGAAAGCAAAAACTTAAACTTTTCCCTGGGCCCCGGGAGAGACGTGGGGAACCGATAGGATGTAATTGTAACTCCGTTGTGTTCAGCTGCCCTTTTTTACACGTACAACTCTGCTCAGCAATGTTCTTTTAATACTGGAATGTCTGTAGAACTAATTCCTGCTCTCTCCTCTCCAGGATTCGTACACAATGCCCCTGACGTCCATTCAGTGCTGGCACGTGCACTGCGAGGAATGCTGGCTGCGCACTTTGGTAAGGCCCGGGGCCATTTCACAGCCATTCTGGGTGGAGGTAGATGGGGAACGCTCTAATTACGGAACAGAAAATCTGTTTACAGTTTTATAAGCGCAGCCGTTCCTGCGGGCGGATTACTTCAGCTCTCTTACATTGTTGGGTCTCCGTTGCGGCCTCACATCATTAGCTCGACTCTTTCATGTCGTCCCAGGATCAGGGCTCGGCCTAGACGCCTCTAATTGGTGCAGTTAGTCCCGTCTCTGGAGAGTTTTCAACTTCAGCAGGGTCCCTAGGATGGGTGGGCAACCTGTGAATGCGTCAGGTGGTGAAGAACTACAAATCCCAGCAATCACTGCCCCTGGAAGGAGGTTTTGGTAACTACTTCTGGCTGCAAACGCCTTGGAAAAATGCTATCCGCTGGTTCTGGGTCAAGTAGGGAATCTCCATGACAGCCAGGCTAGTAGTATTTTCAAAATCGCTGATAAACAGCAGCAGCTTATGTATATCTCTGCTAAAGATCATTTCTAGGCAAAAACTCACCCACCTCATGCATGCAGTATTTGAGGGCCCGCCGCAGGCCAGGCAGTGACGTGGACGCCCGAAGAAGGACCCCACCTCTGTAAAACAAGAGGAGAGAAGGTGCTGGAATGTCACATGACTGCAACTTTAGGGGAGTAAAATGGGGCCTTTTTTTTTTTTTTTTGTATTTTAATGACAAATGACGGCTGCACTGTGGCCGGCCAGGTCTGGGAGGTCGTCGTATGACATCCTCCCAGAAAGCGCTCTCCTGCGCGCCCCCGGCGATCTCCGTGATAGCTGTGTCCTATGGACACAGCTGATCATGTGATGTGGTAAAAGGCCAATCACAGCGGCCTTTTACCACGTGATCAGCTATGTCCAATGACACGCTGATCACTGGGAAATGCAGGAAGGGGGGTAGAAGTGCCCGGTAGGCAGGAAGGGGGGTAGAAGTGCCCGGTAGGCAGGAAGGGGGTAGAAGTGCCCGGTAGGCAGGAAGGGGGGTAGAAGAAGTGCCCGGTAGGCAGGAAGGGGGGTAGAAGTGCCCGGTAGGCAGGAAGGGGGGTAGAAGTGCCCGGTAGGCAGGAAGGGGGTAGAAGTGCCCGGTAGGCAGGAAGGGGGTAGAAGTGCCCTGTAGGCAGGAAGGGGGTAGAAGTGCCCGGTGGGCAGGAAGGGGGTAGAAGTGCCCGGTGGGCAGGTAGGGGGTAGAAGTGCCCGGTGGGCAGGTAGGGGGTAGAAGTGCCCCTGTCAGGAAGGGGGTAAAAGTGCCCGGTGGGCAGGAAGGGGGTAAAAGTGCCCGGTGGGCAGGAAGGGGGTAAAAGTGCCCGGTGGGCAGGGAGGGGGTAAAAGCGCCCGGTGGGCAGGGAGGGGGTAAAAGCGCCCGGTGGGCAGGGAGGGGGTAAAAGCGCCCGGTGGGCAGGGAGGGGGTAAAAGCGCCCGGTGGGCAGGGAGGGGGTAGAAGCGCCCGGTGGGCAGGGAGGGGGTAGAAGCGCCCGGTGGGCAGGGAGGGGGGGTAGAAGCGCCCGGTAGGCGAGGGGCTAAAGTGGCTGTAAACCCTCCATATAGCCAGTGAAGTGACTGGCCTCAGGTGATACTCTGAGATCTCATTCTGCCTGAGGACTGCCGACGCTGGACCGAGGAGTTGGCTGGGATGACCGCGCTGGAGACTGCAGGGGGTAAGTAGAATTTTTTGGGGAAAAAAACGAGTTACACTTCAGTAAACAAATGTTTTGTTACTTTATTCCACCTAAAGAGAACTAGTCCCTGTTAGCAAGGATCGGCCGCCTCATAGTGACAACAGCGAGAAATGTCTGCACAACGTGCGTCCATGTGAGCACTTGCAGTTGCCACCAGGGGTGCATGTGACCACGCTGGAGCAGAATTAGGAGATAGGTGTCACCCAATAATTCCTGAACAGAGGCCCTCCATGGAGGGATTATTTTACTGAGGACTGAATTCAAGTTTTGAAATGACATTAAACTGTTAAATCATATTGCTAAATGAGTCCCAGGACAGAGGTGGACACACTGGAGAAAGTCCTGACTGGTGGGGTGTGCTGGGATTTGTAGTTCCTCTTGCAGTCAAAAGGCGGACACATTGGAGGAAGGCTGTATGAAGAACTACAAATCCCAGCACACCCCACTAGCCAGGACAAAGGCAGACACACTGGAGGATAGTGGTATGAGGAACTACAAATCCCAGCACACCTACCAGTCAGGACTTTCTACAGTGTGTCCACCTCTGTTCTGGCTAATAGGTGTGCTGGGATTTGTGGTTCCTCATGCAGCCCTCTAGTGTGTCTGCTGTTTTGGCTAGTGGGGTGTGCTGGGATTTGTAGTTCTTCATACAGCCTTCCTCCAATGTGTCCGCATTTGACTGCAAGAGGAACTACAAATCCCAGGAAACCTACCAGTCAGGACTTTGTCCAGTGTGTCCACCTTTGTCCTGGCTAGTGGGGTGTGCTGGGATTTGTAGTTCCTCACACAGCCAAAAGGTGGACACATTGGAGGATGGCTGTATGAAGAACTACAAATCCCAGCACACTCCACTAGCCAGGACAAAGCCAGACACACTGGAGAATAATGGTATGAGGAACTACAAATCCCAGCACACCTACCAGTCAGGACTTTCTCCAATGTGTCCGCCTTTGTCCTGACTGCTGGGTGTGCTGGGATTTGTAGTTCCTCATACAGCCTTCCTCCAGTGTGTCTGGCTTTGTCCTGGCTAGTGGGGTGTTCTGGGATTTGTAGTTTTTCATACAGACACATTGGAGGATGGCAGTATGAAGAACTACAAATCTCAGCACACCCAGCAGTCAGGACAAAGGCGGACACATTGGAGAAAGTCCTGACTGGTGGAGTGTGCTGGGATTTGTAATTCTTCATACTGCCATCCTCCAATGTGTCCGCCTTTTGGCTGTATGAGGAACTACAAATCCCAGCACACACCACCAGTCAGGACTTCCTCCAATGTGTCTGCCTTTGTCCTGACTGCTGGGTGTGCTGAGATTTGTAGTTCTTCATACTGCCATCCTCCAATGTGTCTGCCTTTGTCCTGACTGCTGGGTGTGCTGGGATTTGTAGTTCCTCATACCATTATTCTCCAATGTGTCTGGCTTTGTCCTGCCTAGTGGAGTGCTCTGGGATTTGTAGTTCTTCATACAGCCATCCTCCAATGTGTCTGTATGAAAAACTACAAATCCCAGAACACCCCACTAGCCAGGACAAAGCCAGACACATTGGAGGATGGCTGTATGAGGAACTACAAATCCCAGCACACCCAGCAGTCAAGACAAAGGCGGACACATTGGAGAAAGTCCTGACTGCTGGGATTTGTAGTTCCTCATACAGCCTTCCTCTAATGTGTCTGGCTTTGTCCTGGCTAGTGTGGTGTTCTGGGATTTGTAGTTTTTCATACAGACACATTGGAGGATGGCTGTATGAAGAACTACAAATCCCAGAACACCCCACTAGCCAGGACAAAGCCAGACACATTGGAGAATAATGGTATGAGGAACTACAAATCCCAGCACACCCAGCAGTCAGGACAAAGGCGGACACATTGGAGAAAGTCCTGACTGGTAGGTGTGCTGGGATTTGTAGTTCCTCGTGCAGTCTTCCTCCAGTGTGTCTGGCTTTGTCCTGGCTAGTGTTGTGTGTGCTGGGATTTGTAGTTCCTCATGCCCCCCTCCAGTCAGCAATACCCGATACTTTTCTTTACAGACGTCCTATGGGCAGTTCTGGCAGAGGATGGCACATTTGCGGCGGCGGCATTGTACGTGGCGGCATTGTACGTGGCGGCATTGTGCGTGGCGGCATTGTACGTGGCGGCATTGTACATGGCAGCATTGCGGCGCGGGGAGAGCGCGCGCGTTCCCAGCCGGCGGATTAGAAACATATACACACATTAAGGATCTTGGCACTTGTGCTGGGAAACAATTAATAAGCATCCTCTCATGTGTTCCAGGAGCCCCCCGCCCCCGCCCCTCAGCCCTCAATTTATTAAAGCAGTCCTCGCTGCCTGAAATAGCCGGCTACTAATGTAACCATTAAATCGTAGCCCGAAGATGCCAATAAAAGCCTTGGAACGCCTCGCTGCTTTTGTGTCGTGATCAAAGTCGATGTGTGTAATCTCGTTAAGTCTGCCCTTTACCTCTGCCAACAGCCCGCCACCCTCTCCCGGCCCCCCCATCTTTCTGGACCTTTACACGTCACCCACCTTTCTGTATACGGCCCCCTTAACGACGGGCGTGCCAAATCCTCAGCGATGAAATTAAAAATAAAAGTTTACCTGTCCAACAAATGGCAAAGGGGGGGAGGGGGGCATTAGATATACCGACCAATACCGTCGTACAGAACGGCGGGCCGCCGGCCTCATCTGTGAGCGCTCTGCACACTCACATCTTATACAACTTTTTTTTTTTTTTTTTGCAATAAGCAATTTGGGGTTTAATAGGCTTGAAGGGGAGGCGTGGAGGAGCTTTGCAGGAGGAAACCATTTTATATGGAGGAGGATGAAAGACGCCAATATCGCGCCCATCTTATAAAAGTAGTTTAGCAGGGCAGGTGCGCCATTATGGGGTAACGATAGAGCTCCAAGGCGGGGCAGGTGGTGGGGGAGGCGGAATTAAAGGGCCCGGGGTTCTGCTGGAACAGGTGGGGAATTTCCAGGGGCTTTTCTTTTCTTTCTGGGAGGGCGGATTGCGAACCGTTAACGTTTGTGACGGCGTGGAATGGAAAGCGCGCCGTGTATAGAAAATGCTGCAATGTGTCAAACATTAAGAAGTGCCTATAAAAAATGACTATTTATCATAAAGAACACCTTTTTGTTATTCAGCAGTCACATGACCACATGGGCTCTGTGAAGGCAGGAGGGCGGGGCTACGGTCACTAGTGATGATGAGGCTTCTGCTAGGGGAGGGCTTGTCAGTCATGGGAGGAGGGGGGTGGGGGGGCGTCAGTCATGGGAGTTGGGGGGGGGGGGCCATGTGTCATTTCTACGGGGGGGGGGGGGGGGATGCTTGTCAGCCATGCGAGAAGGGGGGCATGTCAGTTATGGGAGGTGGGGGGGGGGGGGGCATGTGTCATTCATGCGGAGGGGGGATGTGTCGTTTGTGCAGGGGGGGGAATGCTTGTCAGTCATGCAAGAAGGGGGGTAGGGGGCGTGTCAGTCATGGGAGGAGGGGGGGGGCATGTCATTTATGCGGGGGGGGGAATGCTTGCCAGTCATGGGAGGAGGGGGGTGGGGGGTGGGAGCGTGTCAGTCATGGAAGGAAGGGGGCGCATGTGTCATTCATGCAGAGGGGGGATGTCTCATTCATGCGGGGGGGGGGGGGGGGGGGGGGGGGGGGGGGGGGGGGGGGGGGGGAATGCTTGCCAGTCATGCAAGAAGGGGGGCATGTCAATCATGGGAGGAGGAGGGGCATGTGTTATTCATGCAGAGGGGGGATGTGTCATTCATGCGGTGCTGGGGGGGGGGGGGGAATGCTTGTCAGTCATGCAAGAAGGGGGGCATGTCAGTCATGCAAGAAGGGGGGCATGTCAGTCATGGTAGGAGGGAGGGCATGTGTCATTCATGCGGAGAGGGGATGTGTCATTTGTGCGTGAAGGGATGCTTGTTAGTCATGGGAGGAGGGGGGGGGGGGTAGGGGGGCGTGTCAGTCATGGGAGGAGAGGGGATGTGTCATTTGTGCGTGAAGGGATGCTTGTTAGTCATGGGAGGAGGGGGGGGGTAGGGGGGCGTGTCAGTCATGGGAGGAGAGGGGATGTGTCATTCACGTGTGGGGGGAATGCTTGTTAGTCATGTGAGAATGGGGGTAGGGGGGGCGTGTCAGTCATGGGAGGAGGGGGGATGTGTCATTCATGCGGGGGGGGGGGGGGTTTACTTGTCAGTCATGCGAGAAGGGGAGTAGGGGGGCGTGTCTGTCATGGGAGGAAGGGGGATGTGTCATTCATGCGGGGGGGAGGGGGGGGGTTACTTGTCAGTCATGCGAGAAGGGGAGTAGGGGGGGCGTGTCTGTCATGGGAGGAAGGGGGATGTGTCATTCATGCGGGGGGGGGGGATACTTGTTAGTCATGTGAGAATGGGGGTAGGGGGGCGTGTCAGTCATGGGAGGAGGGGGGGATGCTTGTTAGTCATGCGAGAAGGGGGGGGTGTGGGGGGCGTGTCAGTCATGCAGAGGGTGTGGTTACATTCATTAGACCCAGCTGCTGCTATGTCAGACTCCTGTTAGGAGCCGCTGTCAGTCACACTGGGCAGGGGGCTGACTACGGGACTGCAGGCGCACAGCATGTGGGCACAGCGTCCTGTAAGAGCATTAGAAGTCAAGCTGATACAAACTGACCGTGCTAACATGGATCTGCATACATGCCTAGTGTGGTCAGAAAGCTGAAGGAGGAGGAGCTCAGGGGCA